>QJNX01000143.1:0-140890 GCA_004155925.1 Monosporascus sp. MG133 | reverse complement strand
CACACCCTCCTCGCCTCCTCCCCCCCCCCTCTCCCCCCCTCCCCCACCTCTCAACCTCTCTACCTCCTCTCAACCTCTCTACCTCCTCTCAACCGTACAAACCATCCCGAACCGTCACCACTCTTTCTTTTTGGCAGGAAACAAAATTCCGAGCCTAGGAGTGACAGGCTAGCCACTACATAGAAGGAAGCACGACGGGATATAGAGGCCTAGGGCTCAATATTGATTCCTTGCATAACCTTCTATATCCAAAAGAATTGGGAGCAAATTTTCCTACATACAGAACTTCGTACTTCCCCATATGCATCGACACTCTCTTCCATTTCACCCTCTTCAACCATACCAACCACAGCTCATCCCAGACCGTGGTGGCAACGGACAGATGCGGCCTCATTAACGCCTTATTGCGTCGATCCAGAATTCGCTCGCGGCAGCTGGTGTACACGACCAACCGGGCTTGGTGGTAATCCTCCACAAATTGAATGAAGCGCGAAGCGACTTGACGCAGATACATCACCAGACGGTCCTCTTACACCTCAAAAATCCGGACCAACGACCTTGCGGGATGAATCTTGAAACTCCAGTAGGGTTCCTGACCGCGGAAAGAGAGAACTAGTGGCCCATTCTCATAACCAACCTATTCTTGGCTGAATCTGTCGCCTGTCCGGAGTGGAAACAACTTCGCAGACCTTGACCATTTCGGGAGGGCATCAGCAATACCCTTTCGACTTCTACGGGACAGTGATTACTACCGAGATATGATTGCTGGGATGACTAATGGTCGACCATGCCTCCTGTCTTCGGACGGCATTTATTACACGAAGACGCCCGCTCCCTCCCAAAAAAACCAAATTAGCCCGTACCCATTCTACACTCGCAATGTCCGAGAGAGAGAGAGATAGTTCTGTCGTAGAGTTGGACTCCCTGACGCTTTACCGCCAGAAAGTAGCATGGTCAGCTGAAAGGGTCAACCAGCTGTTTGCCTGGCAATGGCAACGAGTTTAGAGAGAACCAGCGGACAAGCATAGCATCGATTATGCGGCCTGAACCCAACGTTGGAACAAAGACCGTATGCTACAGGTCGACCGAGAGCAATGTGCCATAGCATTTGATATTCTCGACAATGGGGGAATAAGGGACCTTGCCGCCCTTGAATCCCTTCCGTATGACCAATCTATAAACGGAGGAGTATGGTATCAGGCCATTCTTAGGATTCGGCCGCCCCCAAAGCCTTCGAGATCCTCCTTGACACGGCAGCAGCCGCCGTGCCCGACCTAGAGGCCATCGCGATCGACAACTGGGAAGTCGTGGGGGTTGCGGGTTTTGGCGGCCCGCTCATGACGTGGACACGACTGGGCCGACACTTCTTCGCGAACACTGTTGATAAGGATCACCAGAGTCCTACTATCTGCTTCTATGCTCCGTGCGACCTAAAGAATTCGGACATTCCCAAGCTCCCATCACAGAGATGAACAGCATTTACCCAGTCAGGATTCTCGAATACATGCAGGTAGCCGGACGGCTCGGAGGAATCCGTCGGCAGGCGGACGCAGCTTTCACTACACTCCGCACCGAGGCGAATTCGACGCCGCCGTTCTGGCATACCACTTCTTGCTCGATTTAGATGACTACAAACATTCGCCCCCGTCTACGAATCCCAGTTTACGGATCCAGAAGCGTTCTCCGCGATGGCCGTACAGTACGATACATGGATAGACGATTCATCAACCGGTTCGCGCATCAGGCCAAACTGCCCTTCATGGAGCGAGTGAAGCTCGCCGGCGTATTTACCCGTTCAGTTGTCCAACCGAAAATCACCCAAGAACGATTCGGCTTACGTCAGAAGCCTTGCTCTTTCGTAAGAAATCTCCGAGCTGAGACTTCGAAGCGCGTCCTTTCACTTCTGTTGCTCAGCCGTTGCTAGTCACAAGCTTTTGTCTTATGTCGAGGCTTTCGGGGACGAGGACTTGACTGGAGCCTACCAGAACACCGCGTCGCTCAATAGGTCATCGTCCATAGGGACTTCATCCAGGGCATCCAGGAAGCCCTCGGCCGAGGAATTGCTGGTCGCCTAAGAAGGCGGTTCAGTCGGCCGTCAGACTACTAGACAGGACCAGCCTCGTCAGCCAGTATGCCCAATGTGATCGTCTAAGCAGCCGGCCTCGAGCTCTTCCGATATGCTACTGCTACGGCCGAGTTGCTGGTTGCAGGTGCGCGGTTTGATTCCGGCCAAAACGGTTTAGCCGCCTTCATACCCGGTAGCCGAAGTATGGGAATCGAATAATAGGGATTCGGCGGACGATATATTTGATTACCCAGTAACGGTTGGCGAAAGCTCATGATTATTCGGCCTCTATTAGGAATGAACTTGCTCGGAATATATAGTTGGCAGCGAAGGGATACCCAGGTGGTCAGAGATGGCCCAACTGTTTTGCTCAGAGCCTGCCCGGCTGGTATGAACTCTATGTAGGTCAGCATCTAAAATGCGTATATGATCTCAAGTCCATCTCTTACAGCAAGCCGGTAAAAAAACGGTCCCCTTGTTCGGCGGAAGTCCAAGCACGAATACGCCTACCGTAACCCTGGAAGTCCCGGCCATACGCTCTTTCACAGAGTCTGGGTGCAAGCCCTAACTCGTTTCGTTACCTGGCGATTTTACGGCACCTACCAGCCTATTGCCGGCTTTACTGCCAAAGATGTCGAATGCTGGATGAATTTTATGGAACAATTCTTCGCCTGCGCCTTTCAAACATTGCCAACGCCTTTTCTCTCTTCGAAAACGGGTGTACAGCCCACTTGTCCTAAGAAGTCCAAGGTAGTTGGATGCGGGTCGACTGGTACTAGTGGCGCTGCGGTCGCAAGATGCGGATCTTCAGTCCCAGGTTCAGCTCCAGAGACTCCCGAGTCCCGTGGGCCGACACGGAGAGCATCATTAAGAAGGTCTGTCACGACTGGGACTGCGAGTCGTTTGTCTTCGGAGACGCCGCTACGCAAGGAAGGTTCACGGGCAGAGCACGCCACCAGTTAAGCTGCCTGGCAATCTGCGGACGGGAGAGTTGCGGTGTGAGGTTGGGCCTTCTTGCGATGACTTTTATTTCCCTTGATCTTTCAAGGCATATTGCAAAGGTTAGGCATTGTGGTTTTTCACCAAACGGACCGGCTGTTTCTTGACAGCCTGTACACTACCCAAGCCACCCATCGTCTCGGGCCGGTAGCCGCGTAAAGACACGAATCAATTGAGCTTCTCTACACCCTAACGTCGCAATGGTAGGAGGGTCCTCGGCGTGCACGATAGTGCCACTGGTCGTGAGCTCCTGAAGCCCGCCGTCACAGCCGCCCATCTCGTCCCACACTCGCTCGGAGGAGACATGCTGGTAGCTCTTTTTGGAACCAACCTCGAAGGAGAGCTAGATACATCCCGAAACGACTGCCCGTGGCCTTGCCAGAGCGCAAGCCAAAAACAAGGAGAACAAGTACCAGAACCAGGCCAGAGGGACCAAGGAGGCCTCTAGCAGCCTCGGGTAGCCTAACGGACCATAGGCCAAGTGGGAAGCAACTCAAACATTGGTGGAAGCGTCCGTAAAGCGAAAGGGGTGGCAGTCCTATATGCTAGATGCTGGAAACCAGTGCTAATATCCTACCACTCATTTTGGTAGATGTGATCTTGAACACGGGGAGGAAAGTAGCATACTGACCACACTTGCAATTATAGAAATTGAATAATCAGCGGCATTCATTTCTCATTATGGAATAATATATAATTAGTTAATACCGTTTAGACGTTAATAGGTGTCTATGTCTTATTATGTTACCAAGGGTCCGAAGATTGTCGGTTATTCAAAGCCGGTAGCTAAATTACATCCCACTTCATACCACATTAATTAATTCATTAGTTAGTTAGCTCCTTCAAGCTTGGTCAGACCCAGGACTCAGGCCCATATCACTCCAGTCCTGTGACACCGAGTATGTATTCATCGTGTTCGCGCTTGAGAAGCCCTCGCTGGCTCGGGAATGCGTCACGGGGCTTATCTCGTCCCCACTGCCACCGGCGGAAATCAACGGCAAAGTCGGGACGCCCGAGAGGCCGTCGCCCGGTAGTTCGGCCGGCGGGCCCTTTCCGTAGTATCCCGTCGCCGCCGCAGCACCGCTACCGCCACCGTCGCCGTTGCCTGGTTTCCACTCCGTCGACGAGAGCTCCGCCACGCCGTGCTGCTTGTTGTGCTGCGCGTATTCGGCCGCGGCCGGGTCGCGCGGTAGAAACGGCGCCATATTCGCGGGGCCGCCAACTCCCGATACCGGGGGGCGTCGGCGGCGCGCGTACACCTGCGTTGCCCGGAGGCGGGTTAGCGCTACCTATCTACCAAGGCGCTCGGCGGGACTACGGTGATGGATCGGTTGCGGGAGACTGTATTCAGCCGTCTTCACGCTCGGGTGCGCAGTTTTTAAGGGCCGATGGGACCCGGAGAAATCTTCGGGTTTAGGCGGGAAGCGTGACGTACCCATATGAACCACGCGGCGAGGGCGGCCGCTATGACGCCAAAGCCGACGCCCAGGCCGATGCCGACCTTTGCGCCTGTCGAGAGGGCGTCCGTTTCCGTGTCTGTCTCTGGTACGTTCGTCGGCGTAGATGTCAATTGCGTCTGAGTTTGCGGAGGTGTTGTTGTTGTTGTTGTTGTTATTGTCTCCGGGGCGGAAGAAGAGGAGGAAGAGGAGGAGGTCGAAGAGGACGACTCCTCCGGATTACTAGCCGAAGGCTCGCCCAGTGCTATGAACTCGTCCTCGGTGAAGATGACGGCGTTGCCGGTCCCCTCGCAGTTGATTCTCATCTGCCTGTACACGGCCGTCAGGTCGTGCGGGCTCTCCCGGGCCACGCATCTCGCGGCGGCGTCGATGAAGCCGCCGCCGTTGGAACACAGGCAGTCGTTGAGCTCCGGACCCGTGTCCCCGGTACACTCGCTGATAGCAGCGGCCTCCTCCAGGCATGGCCGGGAGCCGGTCGGGTACGCGGAGAAGTCGTTGTCGACGGCGGCCGATATCAGGACCAGGAGGGCGGCAAAGATAAGCAAAGGTGGCGGAAGGGATCCCATGTTGACAGGCTCGGCCAAGGGAAAGGGGCACCAGGCATTGGCGTTTCGAGAGGCCACAAGAAGGGAAGCTGTGATGTGCTAAGTGTGCCTAGTCGCTCCTTAACCTGCCTACCTAAGAGGAAGGAGGGGAGCGTAGTAATGGATGGGGCTTGGGGGTTGGGAGGGTATGAGAAAAAAGTAGCAGCATCCGTATATGGACCGGCCATTCGTCCGACATGGGTGGCTCCCCCCGTAGCGGGTTAGTACTACGACCTCGTGCATAAACAAAGATGGGTGAGGGCTTGGCGGCCGCCTGCGACACGACGGTCTGTCGTGGCAGTGATGGTTAGCTGCCTACATAGACGAAAAAAGAAAACCGGCCTTAGCCAGATGGGCAAGCAAACCCTTAAGTTGGGAGTCTTGTTAAGGAAACCCTTGACGTGTCCACCCGAATAAAAAGGACGTTGATCGCTCGAAGCGATGAGCCTCAGATGTGACGACGACAACCAACGTACGGTGTCCTACATAAGCAAACCTTCACTCGGGCTAGGTAACCCCCACCTGCTGCAGTGCGACCAACAGAGCATTATGAAACACGGCTGATCGTCGCCTTGCAGACTGAGTGCTCATCTTGGACACGCAACTATCGGAAATGGTGGGCTAACTGGGTCGGAGCCTGGCAGCCCTAAGGAGTCTCACGCAGAGCGCCCCTAGGGTCCTACCAACACCCACAATCTGTCTTCTGCATCTTTAACCGCACCTCTAAGGGATAAAATTAGAGCTACTGGAACGACCTAGTTGTCAAAACACCCGGCTCGGCCCCCCATTATACGTATTCGTATATTGCGAACAAAGCAACATTTTGCCTCTCCCTTCAGAGTAGCCTTCAGTCATGTGTCCCGGTGCACACAGCCGGCACGTAGCCAAGGGTCCGAAGACTTTCGGTAGTCGTGTGAAGGGTTTGGTTATATACTGTTCGGAGCGGTTTTTGTAGCTGGTCTAATGTTACCGACGCCACCGGATGCCTTAACTACATTACTCGGGCTGGACCCTACCCATCCAGGAAAAACTCCCCACCGCGCCCCCCTAGACCAGGCGATATCTATTTGCCAGTCCGTCCTAAATATGTGGTGAGTGTGTGACAAGGACATTCGTCATATGCGCCAACATCAAATGGAAGAACAGAACAGATGGACCGGAAAACCGCAACACCCTGAAAGGAGAAGACGAGCTACCCCCCACGGCTGCAACCTTAAGAGAGGCTTCCCGCACCGCCAACCAAGAAGAAGCCGACATCGAAACTCCATCCGTGAAATTCCCATTGGATTGATATACGTGAGTGAACTGTTTATCTCCGAAGCGTCGTTTCCCATCATAACAAAAAGAGACAACTACGATCATTGTGGCGCTGAGCCAAACCGTTGGGTACCAGGGTTGCTGGCGGGATGTCGTAGCCGAAGCGCTGGAATTATCGTACAGAGCCTGCGTAGATACAGCTTAACAATAAATATAAATAGAGCCCGCTGGAGTCACGGGGATGAGGCTCTCAGTCCGAGAGGGCACTGGTTATTCGTGGCTTCATTTATAAGCCCCATAATATCTATCTGTCAGTCCGCTTTGGGCGAATCATGGGCGCCCTTGATGCCGTTGACTTGGGGGAACATTGGCGATCTGCTAGTAGGCGAAATGTTTGCGTCGCTATAGTCGGCATGCTCGGTCGACGCCAGGCTGCGCGGCGTCAGGTGGGCTCCGTTCAGTACCGATTGCTTCTGTTGCTCGGTTAAGAGATGAGACAAGCCTTGCTCGATGCAGAGCCGCGCATAGTCGGATTCGTCAGTGGTGACTGCGACGAGACCGCCTCTCCTCGGAACCCGATGCTCTGGAAAGGGATCTCTGCTTGGAGTGTAGGATTTAGGACGGTCCTCGCCCACGAGTTGGCCGTTCACGTAGTATTTATACCTCGGCGCGAAGGGCCCACGGCTAGCGGCATCCGGGTCTTGTTTCCATTTCGAAGGTGCGCTGAATGTGGCCAGGGCGGATTCATCTTCCGGAATTTCGCGATAGTCAATGGATATCTTGACGTCGCGGAGGTGAGGGACGGTAGGAACAATGTAGAGGAAGTCGGACACCTTCATGATGGTTAGTTCCGGACTGGTCGCGCAATATGAAACGGGAGGCTCACCTTGACAAACCACATGTCCGTCTCGAAGAAGAGCTTTGATGCTTCGCCGCGGAGGTGCTCTAACCGTTGATATCCGACTGTGCTCGGATCACCCCCATAGTAATCGTCGGGTAGCTGTCGACCCAGGCCGTAGAGTTTGCCTTGCGTAAGCGCATATCTGTCGGACTCAAGTCGCCAGATGACTCGCTTGGCTACATTTGACACCTTGATCTTCTCCCAGCCGGTGTCTACAATATCGGTCAGCTCGTATCCAACTACCCGGTGTGGTCTTCGGAGCGCTTACATCTGGAGAGCGATAGATCTTTCTCGCCAAGCAACAGAGCGACTTGAGTGTTCAACAGCCATTGCTCCCGCCCTTCTGCCGTTCCCGTAGCCTCCGGCTTGATTGTGTCATAACGCACACCCTGGGCTATGGCAAAGAGTTTGGCGACTTCGGTCCGCTTTGGATTCGGGCAACACTCGAGCCACCGTAGGAGAGGGGGTAGCTTAGAGAGGCGTATCCTCTCCTGCTCCAGACGCATCCGCTGCATCTCGGCCTCGCGCTCGGCTTCCCTGGCTGCTCTCTTACGGTCGCGCTCTTTCCGCTCCTCCTCCTCACGGAGTCGCCGGGCTTCCTCGGCAGCCTCTTTGATTCGGCGATCCTTTTCTTCTTGCTCGCGCCGTCGTGCGTGTTCCTCCTCTTCTCTCCGTTTCTCCTCTTCCAGCCGCCTCCTTTCTAGCTCTTCCTTCTGCCGCTGTTCCTCCTCCAACCGAGCCCTCTCCTCTTCCTCGCGCCGCCGTTTCTCTTCTGCCTGCAACCGCTTTTGCTCCTCCTCCTCCTCGAGACGTCTTTTCTCGGCTGCTTCCCGTTGTCGTCTTTCCTCTTCCTCCCGCCGCTTCGCCTCCTGCTCGCGACGTTGCCGTTCGTCTTCCTGTTTCTTGGCCTCTTCCGCCGCACGCTCTGCCTCGCGCTTCTCTGCCACGCGCTTTTCTGCTTCGCGATTCTCCGCTTCGCGCCTCTCTGTTTCTTTCCGCTCTTTCTCGATCTGATCCCTATTGTTCTCCGAAGACGCTACCGGGGGCGCATCTTGCATCTCGACGTCTGCTTTTTCCGAGAAGACAATTATGCTAGCCTTTTCCGAAGGACTTGACGTTTCAAATTCCCTTCGATCGCGGTCGGACCTTTTGATTTTTGATGGTTCCTTGCGCTCGCCTTCTTGGGGCTTGGGACGCTTGAGAGGCTCGCGAGAGGGGTCTCGTTTATGTTTGCGTTCAGGCGAGGAAGCTTGCGGATGGCGCCTTTCCCTACTATCAGAATCCAGCTTCCTCCTCTTCACGGGAGTCTCGCTGTCTTCCTTATCTCCAGGTTCGTATCGCGATGGTGAGACGCTCGGTCTGTGCCTTTTGCTCGAATTGTCAACAACTGATAACCTGTCACGCGACTCGTCACGCTTCAAGGCTTTGGTTCGATCGTGATACTTCTCCGAGAGTCGATCCGACCGCGACTTTTCTAAGCTTTCATCGTTTCTGCTATCGGCACGTTCGGGAGCAGAATTGTTTGACACCAAGCTTGCACGTCGCTGCTTCTCTCGTTCGCCTTTGAGATCTTTGCCCGAGATAAGCTTCCGCCGTGGTTTCACGGCTTCACCATCGGATGACCCCGCCATCATGTCCGATTCAGCACGCTTAGACTTGCTAGGCGCTAATTTCGTCGTAACAGGTGAATGTTCTCGATCGGACGCAACGCGGTCTTCCTTTTTGGGCCTGCCCGGCCCACGCTTTGGCGAGACCTGCTCGTCGTTTCCGAACGACGATGAGCGTCGCTTCTCCTTCGGGCTGCCAGAAACCTTAGATGAACCGTGCCTCTTGGCGGCATCGACCTCTCGCGAGGGACTTGACGGACCACGTCTAGCGGGTCGATTACCATCAGAATTCCGAGCAGTACGTCTCGACTCTGTCTCGGTCTCACGGTCTCTCCTTCCTGGGGACTTGATTTTGGACGAGCTCTTCGGCGCCTTCTTACGCGCGTCGTAGGCTTCCTTCAGCATGTGCTCCTCCTCCTTCCACATCGGTCCTTCCCTGCGCCTGGCAATCTCATAATACGTTTCACCCTTGAAGCGACGTGTCGGATCAAAATCGGTCTGATCGAGCAGAAGCTTGATGCACTTGGTGTTCTCCTGGCCGATGGCGGCCAGCATGGGCGTCGAGTACTGCGCAGGAAGACCCGAAACCGGACTCGGGTCTGGGTCCGCTTGGCCTAATGCGAGGAGAAGCTCCATCACGACATCATGGCCACCTCGTGCTGCATTCACCAATGCCTCTGGATCATTGCAGCCTTCTCTAACGAGCAAGACGCGCGTTACTGTCTCCTCGTCGCCGCGTGCGGCTGCCTGCCGTAGCGTCTTCTCGTCAAGGCTCATGTACAACAAGTGATTGCTGGTCTTAGTGGCCCGCACGGTGCCACCCCGCCTTTGGCCCGCTGGGGCTGCTGGTGATCGGCGTGGGCTCTCTGTGCCGTGAGACGAGACGGTATCTTGTTGTGCGTCTTGGGTTTGGTGGTCTTCCGACGTGCGGCGCAGTTCGCCCATCTTCTCCTTCGCCTCCCTGAGGGCAGCTCGAATCTCCTCGGCGTTTTCGAGATCATCGGGTACCTTGTCCAACGGTTCGTGTCCCTCGGCATCGGCTTTTCGAGGATTCACACCGGCCTCCAGCAACAGCTTGACAACACCCAGATGGCCATTTTCGACGGCATCAAGGAGCGGCGTGTCCTTGTCACTATTCCGGCAGTCGAGTTTACACCCTGCCTCGATCAACAGCTTGACGATGTCTTCGTGACCGTTCAGGGCGGCCACCTGCAAGGGCGTGTTCCCGGCATAATCGGCGAAATTCAGGTCCTCAGGCCTTTCAGCCAAGCGCCTTTTGGCCGTCTCATACTCACCTTTTGCACAAGCCTTGGCAAACAGAGTCTGTCCGTGATTGTCGACGTGCTTTTTGTGAGGTGCCATCCTGGCGGGCGACACGGTCGAATCACCAGTGAGAGGGGTAGCGATATTCTTCAGCTTGGAACTCCGAGGGTGAGGGCTACCGCCAGCAGACGAATCGTCCGAGTTATAGTCAGCTGGCTGAAGCGGCGCGGGGATACGCCTCTTCTTAGAGCTTAAGCCGTTCGCAGGCGACTGTGCTGGAAGCTGAGTTGATAGGCTACGCCGGTGGCTGCGCTCTTGGGGCGACGCGGATCGATTCCTGGACGACTGCTTATCGTGATGTTGCCTACTACTGGAGGATGATTTGTTTTCCCTTTCCCTGGTACCCTCGACAGTCATGTCCGAGGCCCGTGGGCGACGTGCTTTGCGTGACTCGCCCTCGTCGTCCGATTCCGCCTTTGGTGCCTTCCGCTTACCGGGCAACAGTCTGTCTACAGATTTGGACTTGTCTTTGAGAGCTGCCCTGCTGTGAGACCGAGGCTTAGAGGTTTCTGAGCCCGACTCGGAGTAAGCATCACCAGATCTTCGACGCCGATGAGACGATTGCTGGGTCCCGTTGCCGCGATGATGGGAGGGTGGAGACGGTGGGGCAGAACTGAGGCCACTCGAGTTATCCTTGCTTCGTGGTAGCTGTTCGTGTTCAAGCAGTCGATTCTTCCTTGACAAAGTGGACGAGACCTCGTCACCGTCAGTGGGGCCGCCATTACCGTTACCGTTGCACTCGCCATCTCGGCCGTCCTTCGATGATTTTTTAAATGTCGGCAGAGCATCATCGACTTCGCCGTCGCTCTTGTCCTCATGCTTGATCATCTTGCCCTGGCGCGGTTTTGACGGCGAGATACCGCCCTTCCCAGGCAGCACAATTGTCTCGGCGTCGGAATTTTGGTCCGGCCCTGCCTCACTATCGCCACATGTATTGGAGGGATTCGCTGCGGGTCTTGATGCATCTCTAGCCGTAATTGAGGCATGCTCATTCACCAGAGACTTGATGTTATTTGTGGCGGAAGCCGGGGCAGCAGCGATGGCGGTGGTGTTAGTAGTAGTGGTGTTGATGTTGGACTTGGCATCGTGAGACGACTCGTCGGCTCCCCGCTTGGGAGAAGCAGGTGCAGGCTGCTTCGTGCTGGCGGGCTCGACAGCATTCTGCGCATCCATAGCATTTAGTTCAAGTACGACAACCTGCTCCAGTACACCATCATGACCGCTCGTTGATGACTGCTGTCGATCGAGCCGGGGTCAATCGATCAATCGTGTCAAGTAGGGACTCCCAAGGCTCTGACCTTGCAGGGCAGGTAGACCGACAGTGTGTGCGGTTTACAATAGTAGGATATCGGTCGCAGAGTCTCGAATAAACAAGGAACACAATTAAAGATGCGGCCCGGACCGAGGTCAGCACGTAAGAAAACAAAGGGCACCGTTGAGCGCCAGTAAAACGTTATTTGACTATATCCGTAAGGTTCTAAAAAAGGTTGTAAAGAGGTTGTACTGAGTAAAAGGTGAAGTAGGTTGGTAGATAATGCGGTTCAAAACAAAGTCCACGGAGGTATCTTTGGAGGGAATTGCGGATTTGACAGTTGGGTAAGAAACAACAAAACAAGACTGGACTGGACTGATGACTTTCTTTGGTTAGAGGAGAAGCATAACGCCTCCCCCCCCAAAAAGTGGCCAGGCAAAGTCAAGAGTCATTGAAAAGAGTCTTCACTAGCGTAACGTGTACCTGCAACGCAATGCATATGTAGACATTAGCACTCAATACCAGCCTAAATTGAGACTACCTCGAGTTGCCTAACCTTCCCACCTAGTTGTAGGAGGTGGTGTCAGCAAGCCTCCGCCGCCTAGACTAGGTAGGCTAGGGGCTAGGTATGTACCTTAGGTTATGTGGGCAGTTGGGTATTGCTGTGGGCTACATACAGAATACATACATACATTGCAGCATACAGCACCACCCGTACAGCCCATCCTGTCAATGATACCACCAGTGGCCCTTCCAGCACGCAGCCACTCGGCCATACGAGCATTTGTGCATTTTGCACCTCCTACCTCGAAGACCCTCTAGGATAGGCCGAGGTGAGGGCGTGGTTTCGCAATTTTTACAGAAGTCCGCTAGGCTAATAGCAGGATAGCCAAAACTTTTCCTCACCATGCCATGTTACCATGTCAGCATTTGGTGCTACCGTGCTACCGTGTTAGCACATGTACCTAGAGCTACTAGGTACCTAGAGGGAATACGGGTACAAGTGCAGAAAGAAGTTCTACATACATAGTACAGATCTCAAGATCCCTCGTGGCATATCATTGGCCACAAGCCTGGGCGAGAACTCAAAATAACCGCAAGTACCGGGGGCCTATATTGCCGTTGTACATACATACATAAAAGATGCAGAAGTTGCCCCATTCAACTCCTCAAGGCTCCCCTCATCAGTGCCTCACCAGTCTGCCTGCATCACTCCCCCCTGCTGCCCCTGTACTTTTCTCACCCCCCCCTCATTTCCAGCCCGTCTCTCAACTTTTCCTTCTTCACATGGACGCGTACGACGGCATCAACCAGTCTCTTCTCTCTATTCCCCCCCTTACGACCTATGCTTATCCTGACGGATCTCTACAGCTGACCGTATAGCCGACCGCAGTGCTTGCTTGCATCATTGGTCTCATAGCATATTCTCCGTCGCCCATCGTGATTAAGCCTACGCAAATCCTTCCCGTATCTAGGGCGCTAGTGTCACAGCGATACCTTTAATTAGCAGACGGTGGACAAGCGGTAGCACAGTTCGACGATTACCAAGTATTGCAACTACACTGCCCAGCTATTCATAGGATAACCAAGGACAACAACGTCCTACGTAACTAAACCGTCACCTGGGTCTAACGTCTAAAGAGTTGAACAACTAACTCGCTATACCCAGTCGGTCATCTTTGGTACCTCAGGACAAGATCCAGCATCGCCGCCCATGTTTCCGGACGATGGAAGGAGTTGTTCGCTACCTCCATCCCTGGATCGGGTGCGAATAGCCGGTCTTCCTCCTACGGCGTACTATATTGCCAATTTCATTACCGAGGATGAAGAACGCCACATTCTAGAAAAAGTCCAGTGCATATCCGGCGGTATTGTTAGAATCAGTTGGCCTAACTTTGTCACAGATCGCATCAGCGCCAAAACCTCGGTGGAAACAGCTCACCCATCGACGACTTCAGACCTGGCCATCCGATCTTGTAAACAATAAGTTGATGGACGCTCCTTTACCAGATTGGCTGGAAGAACCTATAGTTTCACGCCTCAAGTCTATTCCCCTATCTCAAGATCCTGGATCTTTTGATATCTTCTCCAACAGCCCACATGGGCGACCGAATCATGTCCTGATCAACGAATACCATCCTGGTATCGGCATAATGCCGCATAAGGTAGGTAAAGGAAAGGTTGTTAGCATGTTTTGGGGACGTAACTCATCCAGATATGATAGGATGGACCTGCCTATCACCCTGTCGTCTGTACAGTGAGCCTAGGGGCTAGTTTATGTCTCAACATTTACAAAAATAAAGAGGATGGAGCCGTAGAGAGGGAGCCTACATGGAGAATTCTCCAGGAGCCACGGAGTTTTCTCATCACCACCTCGGATCTCTATAATGACTATCTCCATGGCATCGCTGCTATAACTGAGGATATAGAGCTATCCAGAGCCACTATCGCCAATTGGGATCAGCTTGGATCAGTAGCCGATTTTTCAGATGGTCGGAACGTCCGAGGTACGAGAACGAGTCTGACTTATCGAGATGTAATGGAGGTCTCTAAGTTGGGAAGCAAATTCGGGCTCTTCAGGAAGAAGTGACTTCCATGTGTCAACTCGAGCCTTTCAGAATATGAAGGGTATCATCCTCCATCTCCCCTGGACTCTTTGCCGACTAAATTTCTCCATATACCACTTTTTCGTACCATCGGCGGTTAGACCCAAGTTGACTAAGACGAATATCACAGCACAAAATATCGTCCTATTGACCAATCGGCCCTCTGGAGCTGCTATGATTGCCATAGCTAGGTATATCAGGCATTCGCAGGTGTAATGGGGGCAAACCAGGTATTGGAACAAGCCTTCCTCTGGAAGAGAATACTTCTTCAGACTAGCCAGGTGGCGGTGGCATCTATGTTGGGTGCTCCATCCGAACAAAAACATCGAGATGGCCAGAATCTCCTGCAGTGATGGCGTCTCGGGTCTCAATGATGTTCTATCAGCATACCAGATGGATCCTATGGAATTGGTCATTAACGTGATGCAAAATCTCGTAACTTGTAACCACCTACTAGAGCCTTCCACCCAAACGCCGACACTCGTAACAAGATAGAATGCGATTCCCAGGAGCCAATGCATTACCCACATCCTTGAGGATGACGGCTTCATAATAGTGTAGCTTTCGAGCAGCCGTCTGCCGCCTTGCAGACTCATCAGGAACCATACCAGAAAGACCTGGTTGATTGTCATTGAGGCTCCCGAGGCCGAAGCTTGATTTCTGACGATGAGCTCCAACAGTATGCCATGACCAAGATACTGAACGGCCCAGAGAATCGAGCAACATACGGATAGCACATAGAAATGAGTAAACCACGAATGAGGAACCTTGCCAACAGAAGTGGCCCACGTGATGAATTGAGTCAACATGCTTCTGTCCGGGGCGTGGCCTTGTTCGGCGTTGGTTGAGTTTACCGCACTTCGGGGGCCATAGTGGGTGAGAGGCTGTTGTAGGGATGCTGGCATCGCCGCTATTGCTAGCAACGCGGCGGACGACAAGACGTAGAAGAGCCGGCAAATCATTGCCGGGCTCAGATTCAAGTCTTCGGTCCAGCCTGGTAGCGACATTTCGAAGCACAACCTTTCTTTTCCGAAAGACTGGGGAGCTCCAAAGGCAATGGGTTCCGTTCGACCTTCACCCCAAACCACAAAATAAAGCGCAGATGAGATTTCGCGCACAACTCAAATGTCACACCGACTAACAACAAAATATCTTTTACGAGGCCAGTATGCAAGTATACAGAGTTTAAGTATGCAGCAAACAGAGTTTTCAAGTGGATCCGTCTACCAGGCTTCAGGCGGCATTCCAAGCCAGGGCGTCAATGATGTTCGAGCGTCCATCGAATTCGATAAATTATTGTCGTGACAACGTCACCACAATTGGAATTTTAGACTGATTCTAAGCTTAACAGTAGGTACAGACGGTCAAAAACCACAACTATGTATTAGGCCCCATGTTCCCATCGTGAGAGGAGCTGAGCCGCAGCTCCAGGTGCTATTATCTAGTAGACGCGACATTGTTCTACCTAGCTTCCTAAGTCGCCATGTAGCTTCTCGGTCAACTTCGTTGCAGTTACGGCCGCAAGTTGATTCAAGGAGCCAGCCCCCATGATCTCCAGGACGCTGAGGTTGAAGCCGAAAACGCCCTTGAACCACCGCCTCAGCTCGATGGCCATAAGCGAGTCGAGCCCGATCTGCAACAACGACATTCCCGTGTCGACCTCCTCGTCCGGCTTGAGCATGAAGTCGTAAATCTTCCGGCCGATCTCGCGCGCCAGGAACTCGACGCTGCTCCTGTCCGCTAGCAGCACCTTCCCGCCCTCCTCGGCGGCGAGGGCAAGGAAGTCTAGGAGGGCGCTGCTCTTGACCTTTGTCGAGGTCGGATTCTCGGCCCGCACGTTGTGGTAGAGACCCATGCGGCGGTCGCGCCGCCAGTTCGTCCGGTTGCTTGGGTCGTCCAGCTGTTGTTCCGAGCGCAGACCCATCAGCACCTGTGTGGTGTTGCACCAGCACGCGGGCGGGCTTGCCCGCGGCGCTCCTTCCACCACGGCCGAATGGACGTCCTGCAGGTTCAGATCTAGGAAATCCAGGAACTCGCGCTCGCCGAGCGTGTATATGCCCTGCGCCTTGACGGTGCGCTGGGCGTGGGCGTTTTCGGCGACGTACCCGACGCCGTTGATGGGGCAGATGTTCAGGACCGAGGCAGGCAGGCCGAGTGTGTGCCGGTACTGGCAGAAGGCCTCTAGAAAGGCGTTTGCTGCGACATAGTTCCCCTGACCAGGGGACTCGATAGCCGTGATCATCGAGCTGGCCATCCAGAAGAAGTCCAGCCGGTGAGAAAGGAATGCTTGGTGCAGATTCCATGTCCCCTGGACTTTAGGCCCGAGAACCTCTTTCCATTGCGACCACTGCATATCCATCATTGGCGTGTCTTGTAAGACCATTGCCAGCTGGAAAACGCCTTTGATGCTAGACTCGGATTCACGGATGGCTCGCTGGACGTCATCCATCTGATCAACGCGCCCAGCGACCGCCGTTACGGTGCAGCCCATAGACTCCAGCTCTGTGAACAGCGCTCTGCTAATCTCGGATTGACCGGCGTTTCGGGAGAGGAAGGTCAGCTTGCGAGCGCCTCGTTCCACCACCCACGTCGCAATTGACCTGCCTAGGCCACCGACGCCACCCACGAGAAGGTAAGTGCTATCCGGGTCGAACCGGATACGGCGAGTCCAGGGTGTCGATTTCAGGGTGGATTGTGAATCCGCCGGAGGCATTGTGACTATAACCTTGCCGATGTGATCCCCCTTCTGCATGTGACGGAATGCGCTAGTGATCTCACCAGCATCAAACACCGTATGCTCTAGTGGCCGCAGTGCTCCCTTCTCGTAGTTTGAAAGGAAAACGTCCAAAAGTCTGCATGTCGTTAGCGATTTAACTGATGAATACACGGGGTATCGATTTCCAAGAAAAAAAATAAGGAAAGAGAGAAAAGCGCAAGGAAAGGTAACCTGCGACATACTTTCGTAGTTCTTCTAGTCGCTCCAGACCAAACTGGGACAGATCTATCCCGTGATAAGAGCGATTCCCTTGGAAACCTAGCATATCCAGCCGGCCAGACCCCATGATATCTCTCTTCCCGAGCTCCAGCATAGCGCCACACTTCGCGACACACTTCCAGGACTCGTGCAGTAGGTCGCCGGAGAGGGAATTGAGGACGAGATCGACACCGCGGCCCGAGGTCTCGCGCATGACGCCCTCGACGAAGGAGGCGTCTCGCGAGTTGAAGATGCGTGAGCGCGGGATGCCGTATCGCTCGACCAGGTACTCGACCTTGCGGGGGCTGCCCACGGTGAGGTACATGTCGGCGCCGAGCATGCGGCACACCTGGATGGCGGTGAGCCCGACGCCGCCGCACGCCGAGTGGATCAGCACGCTCTGGCCGGCCGCGAGCCGGCCGATGTTGACGAGGCTGTGAATCACCGTCGCGAAGCAGATAGGCACCGTAGCCGCCTCCTCGAACGACAGGCCGTCGGGGATTCGTAGCACGAGACCCGCCGGCAACGTCAGGTGCGTCGTCAGCGAGCCCGGGTAGAAGGCCATGACCCGGTCGCCCGGCGCGAGGCGACGCACCGCAGACCCCACGCTGCGCACCACGCCCGCCGCCTCAAACCCCAGCGCCACCGATCCCGAGCCGTCCTGCGGTATCACGCCCATCGCGAGGAGCACGTCGCGGAAGTTCAGGCCCATGGCCTGGGTCTCAACCTCGACGTGATCTTCGGGTATTGTTGGGGGAAGGGGCTCGTCCTGCCAGTGCAGCGTATCCAGGGAGCCTAGTTTCTTCACCTGGACGGTTTTCCTCAAAGCAGTAACCGACTCCGCGCCTGTCTGTCCCTCTCGTAACTTGTCCGTGAGTGAGAAGGGGTGGTATCTTGGAATACAGACAACCCCGCCATCAACAGCGAACTCCTTGTCTGGCGCGAGATTGCCGGCATCCTCTTGGCTGCGGATCTTTTCGAACACACGGGAAACAAGACCGGCAAATCCGGGCTCGTTCTCATAGATCTCCAGCGTGAACACGGGCAATGCGAGTTCGGAACGGAGAGTACGAGTCACGCCGATGACCTGTGCAGAGCGAGGGTCCATGCACTTAATTTGGACGGGCCGGGTGAGCCATAGAAGTTTCTCTTTCCCGAGACTCTGGACAAAAGTCTTGAAATCCTTGAACGACTGCTCCGTCAACTCGTCGAACCCTTTACCCTCGAGGTCTAGACAGCTGATGATGTCTTGTTGGACAGTGGGGCGTGCTGTTAGCCGACAGGGAGTGACGTCCCAACCGGCACTCGCCAAGGAGGTTCTCAGAGTGCGAGCCACGCCCGAATTTTCGTCATTGCATAGCAGGGTGACTTTTTTCTCCGGGGGTGGCGAGTCGGTCTTCACCCGCGAAATTATAGCAACATTAGTCCTATATGCCTCTTCGGCGTGGTCGTAGCAGGCCACATCCACACCAGTGAGCCCGACGGCTTTCAGCTCGCTGTCCCAGCGCTCGACAGTGATATACGGCTGGTCGGGTCGGCCATCCCCCTCGCCCAGCCACCACCCGGCGAGGTGGCCAAACGGGTAATTCGGTGCCCGGCTCATGCCACAGAGTTCCGTCAAGACGAGCATGCCATCTGGCTTCAGCAGCGACGCCATATTTGCCAATGATTCTCTGATACAAGGGGTAGCATGCACGACGTTGGCAGCGAGAATGAGGTCGTAAGCTCCCGCCTTTTTGTCGAACCCTTGGTCGAACGGAGACTTGGTAATGTCAAATACTTTGTATTCCATATTGTGCGCGTACGAGAAGCGCTGTTTCGCCTTCCCAAAGAAACCAGCCGACACATCTGTAAATGTATACACGGAATAGGCGGGAAGTCCCGCCTCGTCCACGAGGTCTCGGAGAATCAGCTCCGTTGTCCCGCCCGTGCCGGCGCCTACCTCGAGGATGCGTAGGTTAGGACGCGAGTTCGAGAGAAGACGAACGAAATCGCCGTACCCGAACGAGTCTTCATTATAAAGCTCCGTGAGGACGTTGTCTTGCATAAGGACATCCAACGCCTCTCGGGAGCCGGTGAATATGCTCTCCGCGTGTTCGCTTATCCGCGCAGTTGCAATGGCGAGCGCGCGCTTGTTTCCGTTCTCGAGGACTCCGAGGTGCGCTTCGATGAGGCCTTGGCGCTCGGTCGATCCCAGTCGAGTCAGAGGGGCCGAATCCATGACAAGAGGAAATCTGCCGTCTTCCGCGTCCCTCACCTGTCTATCCAGCCAGTCGCGGAACTTCTCGAAGTGCGGCTGGCAAGGCGTAAGAGAAGCTATCTTCTCTGCCTCTTCGAGCATGCAGAGCAGCGTCAGCTCCTGCTGCAGATCGGTGTGCAATTTGTCGGACTTGGGCGCGTGGAGCAGGGTCCTCGGATCCACGAAGTCGAAGTCCGGAACCCATCTGAGTTGAGCCGCCGCATGGACGTCGCCGGATTTGAGCTCGACGTCGTTATCGTCGTCATTGAGCGGTGTGAGTTGGAGGCCGCGCAGACGCAATACAGTCCTACCGTCCGCGACGCACTCGACCCGGCCATGTCGGACGTCGCTTCCCTCGCTCCAGGCGCAGGCGTGCATCACCGCCGCGCCGCCGGAGATCTCGAGTTCCTCGATCAGGGTGGGAACCTGCAGACTGTTGATATTGCGCAACAGGCCCTTGGCCCCGGCTACGACGAGAAGCTGCAGACAGGCGTCGATTGCCGCCGGGTGGAGAGTGAAGGGCGAAGCAGAGTGGTTGTGCACGTCGACCAGCTTTGCTTCCGCGAGATACTCGGTAGCTGACGTGGTGATCTCACTCAGGCCCTGGAACTCTGGGCCGTAACGGAACCCCAACCCGTTCATCGCCTGGTAGAAGGAACGTGCCGGGATCTGACGCGGCAAAGTCTTGGGCCCCGAAATTGGTTTCCTGGGTACCTCCGTCCGTATTACTTCCCCTTCACAGTGCTTTACCCAGGTTGAGCCCGTGTAAGACGCGATGGTGAAGTCGAACCAGTTGGAGTCGTCAGAGTCGGTCAGGCGCTGCTGGCGTAGAGTGGTGACGACCTCGACTGGGTTCGAGTCGTTGAGGACGAGAGCCGTGCGCACTTTGACATGACGAAGGCTGTAACCAGAACCGGTAGCTGTTCCCGCCACCTGCCGGATCGCCTCGCCGGCCATGGCGATGTAACCGGCAAAGGGGAATACGATATCATCCCCTACTTTGTGGTCGGCTACCCAAGGCACCTCTTCGAGGTGAAGGAGGTTGCGCCAGAGCGGCTCCTTTTCGGGCGATTCGGGGGACCTGGTGCCAAGTAGGCAGTGGCGAGGATACTTGCGCGTCCTCCAGGCTTGGGATAGCCGGCTCTCGTACCAGAACGAAGGTCCGCTGTGGTCCCAGGGGTACGGCGGCAGTCCCGAGATGGCTCGTCCGTGGGGAAATAGAGGAGCAAAATCGATGTTGACGTTTTCTTGGTACAGCTTACCAATTGCAGATAGAAGAGAAACGGCGCTGTCGCTGTTACGGATCTGCGACGTGATATAGTTGCAGGCTCGGTTGCTGGTGGCGCAGATCTGCCGTAACGGTCCGGCGAGTGTCGAATGCGGTCCAATCTCCAAGAACAGATCGCCATCGCCTCTGAGCCCGAGCAGATGGGTGACAGCCGGGCTGAATCGCACTGGAGAAACCAGGTTACTTACCCAGTAATCCGGACCGAACGCATCAGTATCGTCAATCGCCTGGCCAGTGACACTGGATATGAACAAGGCACGGGCTCGGTCTCGTGAGACAGCACAGGATAAGTGCTCTTGTTGCAACAAATGCAGGTATTTCTCTCCCGCCGCGGCCATATATGCTTAAGCTAGCATGTTAGTCGTCTTCGTAGGGAGCGCACAACTAGTATAGAGGGACAGCGACCCACGTGAATGATAAGCCACATCGACTTTCAAGGTGCGAGCGAAAACACCCGGTTGGCGTTCTTGGATCGACGAAATAGCCTCCTCGACGCCCCGGCGGTCGCCGGAGAGTGTCGTGCTCTCGGGGCTATTCTCGCAGGCCAAGGTGATGCCCTCGGGCAGGATATCTCTTAACTGGTCCGCCCCGAGGCCGATTGCCGCCATGGCACCGGCTGCACTGCCGTCTTTGACGACGAACCCTCGGTAGTATGCCGCCGCGACGGCGAACTCGAGGGTTATGTATCCCGCGGCATACGTCGCCGCTATCTCGCCACTGGAATGTCCCACGACGGCACTCGGCGTGATGCCAAGTCGCTCAAACTGGTGGAAGAGTGCGATTTGTAGCACTGTGCACAGGGGCTGTGCTAGCTCTGCCTTGTTGATTTCGCTGGCTTCTCCGAGCTTCTGTAATTCGGCTGCATCACGATGCGTTAGCTGAAATGGTATCTGTGTCTCGATGTCTCGATTGGCGGCGTGGACTTACACATTATTGTCCAGGTTGGCGGGTTCTTTAAGTTGTGTAAGATCTTATCCATGGTCGTGATATCTTCGAGGAATTGCGTGTTTGTCAGGAGCTGTGCACCCATCCCGGCCCACTGGGCACCTTGGCCGCTGAATATCATGGTTATATTGCGGTTAGAAGATTTGGCACCGGACTTCACCGCCGTGGACGTCTCAATAACCCTTCCAGGCTGTATGATCGTAAAGGCTTTATGTGGAAGACGCTCACGGCGGAGTGCCCGGGTGAACGCAATCTTCTGAATTTTATCTGGATGCTGCAGCGCATATTTCTGGTACAACTCAATCTGCCGCTCAAGGGAAAGTTGGGTGTTCGCGGAGAAGACAATGAGCTCGGGCTGTGATGCATCCTGATCGACGATCGCATCACGCTCTGACGAAAATGAGTCGATAATAACCTAGCGATCATCAGTGCCAGTATGGGGCCGAAAAAGAAACTCGTCGGAGAATCAACAGAAATAGGGGTGAGTCTACGGGTATATAAGTGGCTGCTACGCAAGGTATCACGTACGTGTGCATTAGACCCGCCGATTCCGAAAGAATTCACACTAATTCTTTCCGCTCTACCCGCCGGGAAAGGCGTTGGCTTCGTTGGTACCGTGAGCTTCTTTTCGTCGAATGGAACTATGGGACAAATCTCAGCGTGACTGGTAGTTGCTTCGAGGAGTCAATGACTTACTCTTTGGATTTGGATTCTTGAATTTGATATTCGGCGGGATAGTTCTGTGTTCCAAAGCGAGAACGGCTTTGATTACACCGGTAAGTCCTGCAGAGGCCTCGCCATGCCCGATGCCGGGCTTTACGGACCCAATGTAGACACCATGCTTTCCGAAGACGTTTCCGATTGCCGTGGTCTCGATGGGATCACCGATTGGAGTCCCAGTGCCGTGGCACTAAGGCGGGGGGATTGGGTTAGCCATACATACTTTGGCTCGAATAGGGGGGAGACTTTACGTACCTCAACGAATGAAGTGTCCGAGGGATCCAAGCCGGCATCGGCATATACTTGCCGGATCAGCATCTCTTGAGCCTCGGCCCGTGGAACCAACAAGCCTGGGCTCTTCCCGTCGCTATTGGTGGCTGAGCCGCGAATTATAGCTCTGACGGGGTTGCCATCGCGGAGAGCATGGTCCAGCCTTTTGATATAGATGCCCGTGATACCATCAGCTCGTGCGAAGCCGTCTGCGCTCGCATCGAAAGTCTTGCAGGAGCCTTCTGGCGAAAGGACGCCCTCGGAAGTCATGGCAGCGAAAGTTGCAGGGCTCATAACCAAGTTCGTGCCCGCAACCATAGCGGCGGTAGCATCGCCGGCTTCCAAATCTCTACAAGCGTTGTGTAATGCCACGAGGGATGCGGAACAAGCTGTTTTGATGACAATACTAAATAACAATAAGACATTAGCTAGAAGTCTATGATGAAGCAGTAGGTATGTTACGCACCTCGGCCCGCGCAGATCGTATTCGTATGAGACACGATTAGCAATCGTGTAATCCCCAGAACCGGTCAGGATGTGGTTGCCAGGGTTGTGGGATTCCTTGCTGCGGTATTGCACCCAGTCGTCTCCGAACGTGCCCACGTAGCAACCTATGCGCTGCCCACGATATTTGGTCTCCGCCGCATCCTCAAAGCACTCCCGCGTAACCTCCAGCAGAAGCCGTTGTTGCGGGTCGGACTTCTCCAACTCATGTTTGGTCATGGAGAAGAAGGACGGGTCGAAGCGCGAAAGGTCCTGATCCAGAAAATATCCGAACTTGGTCTTGATGCTTTCTTTGTCCCCGAGCGAATCGTCAAAACCTTCGACATTATACCGATCCCCGGGAATCTTGCTGCGGGCGTCACGGCCGCTCACTAGAAGATCCCAGAACTCGTCGCCGCTACCAATGCCGCCAGGCAGTCGCATCGCAATACCGCAAATAGCAATTGGAGAGCCTCTAAGCATTCCACTGTCGTTGCCCCTCTCACAAGTCCCAGGCCCGGCGAGCTCCGCTAAGGGAGAATCACTGGAAGGTGTGGGTATGTCTGACCCCGAGTCTGTCGAGCTCCTAGGGGTATAGTTGCGACCATCGACGATCCGACCGCAGCCCTTCTGACCCTTAGAGCCATTAGGTCCTTGCTGTCTGCCGCGCCCGGCCTCTTCGCCAGTGAAGCTGGTAACCGTCTCTTCAGACATATCGCGACTCGTGTCCTTGTGATTTATGCCACTGAATAGTCTGCAAGAAAAAAGACGTTTCCTATTTTCAGCTGGAGAACAGGCGAGCCAAATAAAGCCCGCTTGAAGGCGCCAGTTAAGAGGGACCAGAAGCGACCCGAGGCTCTGGAAACGACTTCATGCTGTTCCATCACAAAGGTTGCACTTGCAGCAGGTATGCAGATAATATCATGCACATCCACATTGCCATGCCTGCCTACTCCGAATACAGGGTAAGGAGGGGGGTACCTGAGGATGGAGGAAAATAAATCGCCTCTCCGCCATTCCGGCGGGCGAGTAGTACCTAACCAAGCCATTTCGAGAAGTATAAGCGGTTCTTATATATGCAGTCAAGAAACGAACCTTTCTCCTTCAGTCTGCTGGTCCGAGTTTCCTCTCGCGACAGTGGGGCAGAGATTAGGCTATTGATCCATCCCGTGGGCTCGGCGACCAGCAAAGAACCAGAAAATGGATAAAAAATAGTTAGAGCCGCATCCTGGTCCGACAGGGAGTCGGCCAGTTAGCGTGGAAGACCGTGGCCACGGGTCATGTCGAACATATCATACCGTTTCGTTAGCCGACCGAATCCACCATGCCGGGCGGGCCTGTAAATTTGGAAGACCCCGGGGACTCCGGTTGACAACAAGGATCTATACGGGAAAGGCGGTTATACGCAGTTATCAGACCATCAAGACGCGTGACAGGCCCGCCTGCATGGGTCGGCAGAAAAGTGCAATGACTCCACCCTTGCTACCATGCGGTGGTGACAGTTCATCAAGGTTTTAGAATACGAAATATACTCACCCGGGCGGGGGATATCAGACGGGGATATAAGGCCCGCAATCTCAAAGGTGGGAGTTACACGTCATGTTAGGTTCGATTCCTAACAGCGCTAGTTGGTACTTCCTGTCGGTCGCTCTCATCTCGCAAACAGTAAGAAGCGGCACGCGCCGACACGGACCTAATACCTTCCTTCTTTGACATCGCGTGCGGTTGCTTTCGTAACATGGGTGAGCAATCGACGATAGCCATGTTGGGCTGGAGAGCGCTGTATGGAGACGCCCACACAGAGACTCAAATCCCAGGCTCCCATTGAGCATCACTCCATATTTTTGCCTACATGCATGGTCAATGCGACTATCAAAGTAGCTCGAAATCTCATGGACGCCACGGACCGTTGCGAACGGGCCTGGCCCGCCTCCGCTTACCCGTCGTTGCTCCCATCTCCTCCAGGAAACAGCAGCTGGCTTAGCGCCTTCACGCGGCAGCGCAGACGTCTCCCCCGAGCCAAGGCCGATGACCAGGCTCGGTCGAGGCTGTCTGGGCATGTCCCAGACGGTCCTGGAAGATCTAGCTCGCCAGAGAGATTCAAGAACCGGTCTCATGTATGAAATTGGTATCCTTATCCCGTTATTCTTGCAGGCCCGTATCGTAATGAGTGTTGGAGTCACACACATGGTTCAGTCTCGGATGCGAGGGACGCATGGAACTATCTCAGTCCCGACGATTCTGACGAGTCCGCGTCCGACGGGCCATTTACCAGGTAACTATTTGCTATCACCATGCACGCCGTGGTAGGTCAGACTGTTTAACGGGGCCCCCTATACAGATCTAAATCCAAGCGTGCCACAAGACCATCAAGGAAATTCCAGTTTTTCATCCGGAAGCCCCGCAGGACGAGCCTGAAAGGTGCGCCCCCTCTCTCGCAGGACACGCCTTAGTGAGGCTACTGATCTAGTTCTAAGTAGAGTATCTGCTTCCTAGCGATAGTATTGTAAGGACTCCAGGCCGTTTTGACTGATTCTCACAGCTAATGACCAGTTGATATCTAGGAAGAAAGGCGAGGAATCGGTGAACGTTCTCCGATCATCGGCTCTGAGATATATCTGCTAATAATCCCAAGATCTTGGCCATCAGCTATGTTTGACAGTACATAATCAGAGACTATATCTCGCACCTCTCATAAACCCACGCAAAGTCCTCGATGTTGGCACGGGTGAGAGAATATTATCCCTTAAACCAAATACAGTCGGATGGGAGACAACATAAACCCATATATTGAAACTGTTCATGCCACGATCAGGGAGAGGGCCCAGTGGAGATTCACCAGCTAATCTGGTTCATTCCTAGACACTGGCATATGGGCCATAGACTCCGCACAGCAGCACCCATGGAGCGAGTTTCTCGGGATTGACCTAAACTCCTATCGAGCCAGGACTTCCCGTGCCACCAAATTGCCGCTTCGAGCGTAGGGATGTCCAAAACGAGTGGACCTTTGCAGAAGGCAAATCGTTCGACTATATCCACGTCCGGTCGCTCGGTGTGATGATGGACCATCACCTGCGCCTCAAGCCAGTACAACCATCTGGCACCAGGCGGGTGGGCGAAGTTTCAGGAGTAGAAATTTGAATCGGCAGACCGCTCCCCCGAAGGCACTTAGCTGTATAGATGGGACTGTCTGATGAGACAAGGTAGCCACTACCTTATCTTCCCCGGTCGTCAGGGTGCTAACTGTTACTTCAGCTATTAAGCAGTTAGGCGGAGACACAGCGCGGATAATGAGTTACAAGCACATATTGCCAGAGATGGGGTTCGAGGAGACCACTGTGAGGAAATACGCCGTGCCGCTAAACCCCTGGGCTCCTGGGAAGCAATCCAAGGCGATGGGTGAAATGAATAAGACGAATATTCTTGCGTCGATGCAGTCCATGTCGATGGCGATACTTACGAAGGTTCTGGGGTGGTCAATAAGTGGCGTAGACGATCTGCTTGCCGCTGCGAGAAAGGACCTGGTCAATGCACAAATACACGGCTTCATGACACTGTAAGGTGCACTCCACGGTTAGTCGACTTGTTGTCACACTAACACCGTGATAGAATGACCGTATATTGCCGAAAGCCACGATGCGATTCATCTCCTTCAACGTCGCTTGAGGTAGCTGGGACAGCGTCGCCCGAAATTTAGATCGGGGGCTTCTGAGTAGTGTACCCGCGCATATGTCGAAGGTGGCGGGCGCAAACATGAAGGCTACTAGACATTGTCTGGATTGGTTTACGCGCGTCCAGGTGTCGCCGGCAAGGGTGCAGCTGTGCTCGTCTTGCGAACTCTGCCTTCGGAGCTTTCCTAAGATACAGAGTCTCATCGCATAGCCAGCAAGCTTGGCCCAGTGTGGCATTGATCCAGCACATAGTCTAGAAGATTGGAAAGAACTATAAATACATCGGGTAGACCGGCATTTGGGGAGTGAGCTTGGTCTCTAATTGATCGCCGCATAGCATTATTCGCCTGGCAGTGCCCCCTATCGCCTATTAGACACTCCAGAGCTCCTGGATGTACTTGTGGCATGTCTTGTAGGTGAATAAAGTGTCGGGTCGGAGCTACTCTTCTAGTGCCTTGTCCCCCTGAAACCCCCAGTGAGCCAACTCGTGTATTGGGACATGTGGCGCGCGTTGGCGTTTTCGAAGTAAGCAATTATCATCACCCATATTCGGCTGACTGTGTGGTTAATTGTGCCCCGTCAAGTAGGGAACCAGGCGAAGTGACTTTACCGGCACGGCCCTGCTTGGACATTTCGCGACTGGCAGGCTTCTGGATAGGATAAACACGATAATCTACACTCGCAAGCGAAGCACCTTAGAAACGCAGTTATTTTTTCTCTTGTAGTCCCTACAGAAGCCACCAGGTCAATGTTAGCAGCCTCCTGGGGCCACAGCCCAGTCAGGGGTAACCCACGGCTAACCATGTCCCGAATCGCTACCGTGCACTATGATTACGTCCGAGTCGATTAGATACGCAAACCAGTAACTTCTCTTAGACTTTACCCCTATTCTTTGCTCTATGACTCGTTATAAGAACCTAAAGGGCGTGGTGTCGCCACTCGAACTAGCCGTCGAGCCGACGACAGGAGACGAGGCATCTCTCGCCGCTTCAGCGCCATGCATTTCCGGCGTCCCCTTGGCATATGAAGAAAGCCTTATCTATTTTTATGAATAAGACATGGCCTAGACACAGAAGAGTATTATGGGGTATTATATTACTAAGTCAGTTTATGATAGGGGCATAGGTGATACCGACGGGCTTTGTTGTCATGACCATGACGAAAATAAGTCATGTATCTAGATCTACATATCATGGTACCACGGACGCAGCGGCGTCACAGTGAGCGCTATATAATAAGAGAGGTCGCTTCTTGGCGATGCCTTACGGAATACCCCGCTGTGAACACTTGCAACCCCTATATGAGAAAGGAGTAGCCTTTTCTAACCAAAGAAACTATGCCTGTAGAGTAGCCCGACTGGTCTTGAGATCTGGGATGAGAAGAGATCGTACCTCGAAAGAGGTGGTCCTTATTGGTTTAATGTAAACCACTACAGTGCGCCGGTGTTCAACCATACTGAGATTCTTAGTCCTCTTGAACGTCCTCTATGTTATTGGGAACACTACACATCGCATATATAAATCACCCTATCTACATGCAGTGAAGGATCGATTAGCTGTCATTTAAGAGACGCATTTGCATTGAGACCACCTTCAAGTTATCCTTTGATTGATATGACTACCGGTTCTTCATGAAAAGCATAGGTCCATTGCCGCGTACTGTATGTGTCGTCTCATGAGCGGCCCGATCACAGACAGGAAGGACCAAAGCCTGCACCCAGGGAGTGCTACTCGCTGATCGATTCTTGCAGTTAATGAATCTTTGTATGAAACGGAGTATGCGCGTGGCGGAAAATCTTCGGCTCCTAGTGGGGCTGACATCACTTCTTACATAGTAGGTAGAAATTCTTTTTGGAAGATACGCCACGCCAAAACCGGGTGTGGATTCTCAAACAGGCTGTGTTTAAAACTTCCATCGTAGAGGCATCAGTAAGACACAACAGAGAACGAAAGACCATTCTCGGGTATTGCAATAAATATGTCGACCACGGTAGATAAGGTTAGTTAGACTCGAGAAAGGTTGACCAACAGATCATGGGCTAACGCTTTTCGCAGATCAAAGAGATCGAGGCCGAAGTGAGTAGACTGTTGTTGCTATTGGGAAGTAACAATGAGAATGACTAAGCTATCAATAGATGGCCCGAACTCAGAAGAACAAGGCGACGTCCTTTCACCTTGGTCAGCTGAAAGCCAAGTTGGCCAAGCTGAAGCGAGAGCTTTTGACCCCCAGTGGAGGTGGCGGCGGCGGTGGTGCTGGCTTTGACGTTGCTAGAACTGGTGTTGCTAGTATTGGCTTCATCGGCTTTCCATCGGTGGGAAAGAGCACCCTGATGAGCAAATTGACCGGCCAGCATTCCGAAGCAGCTGCCTACGAGTTCACAACCTTAACATCAGTACCTGGACAGGTCACCTACAATGGTAATTTCCCTTTAGACCCCCGTGGAGTCATGCGCGTCCAAAATCCTCCTGAGGCTGCGTATTGAGTGTCCTCATTCAAGCCAAGCCGTCTTGCTCACTTGGTACCCTCCAGGCGCTCCGCTGCAAATCATTGATCTTCCTGGTATCATTGAGGGAGCCAAGGATGGCCGAGGAAGAGGTCGTCAGGTCATTGCCGTGGCTAAGACTTGCCACCTGATATTCATTGTACTCGACGTGAATAAACCCCTGACCGACAAGAGGGTCATAGAGTCCGAATTGGAAGGGTTTGGAATCCGTATCAACAAGGAGCCTCCCAATATTACGTTCAAGAAGAAGGATAAGGGTGGACTGAACATTTCCAGCACCGTGCCGCTTACCCACATCGACCACGACGAAATCAAAGCCGTGATGAACGAGTACCGCATCAACTCGGCGGATATTGCCATACGCTGCGATGCAACAGTGGATGATCTGATTGATGTCCTAGAAGCAAAAAGCCGCAGCTATATACCCGTTATATATGTCCTTAACAAGATCGACTCAATCAGCATCGAGGAGCTCGACCTGCTCTACAGAATCCCGGACGCAGTACCCATTAGTTCGGAACATGGGTGGAACATTGATGAGCTGATGGAGGCTATGTACGTCTTTGATCTTTCTGCTAGAGCCAGAACCTTGGTACAGGTGGCTAATAAGACCTTGGCTCCAGGTGGGATAAACTGAACCTCGTTCGAGTCTATACAAAGCCCAAGGGGAAGATGCCGGACTACTCGTCACCTGTTGTGCTCCGTGCGACAAGGTGTACAGTTGAAGACTTCGTAAGTGTACCGGTCGGAGATATTGATGTTTGAATTGAGGGCGACCATGCTAAAGTCCCGGAACAGTGCAACCAAATCCACCGCAGCATTGTCGAGCAGTTCAAAACCGCTATAGTTTATGGGAAGTCCGTGAAGCATCAGCCTCAGCGGGTGGGCCTTTCCCACGAGTTAGCCGACGAAGATATTGGTAATGCAAAAACACCTCGGGGTCGTCACATGACGATGGGTTATTGCTAACTTTGCATTCCAGTTACCATCGTTAAGAGATAATGAGATTTCTCTCGTCTTATCTTAGAAGTTGATGTATGTCGATGAGGGTCTCCACCACGGGAAGCCTAGACTGCTACTGCAATCTCGTAACACAGCACGATGCAAGACTGGCGGGTCAATTCCAACACTGCAACGTATCGCACAGACGCAAAAATTAGGGCTACTGACTATCGTCATCTGTACGAGGCAGACGGCTGGTTGCAGGCGCAACAATGGCTCGCGACTTTTTGCCGTTTACTAGATTGAATAGACGAAGATGATGTGGTCGCAATAGCCGATGCGACATGTTTCTGGAGAAATGGATTCGTGGGCCTGGGAAAGGGTTGAGCTACCACGAATAGGAGAGTGGTTGGGTTTTGATGGCAAGGGGTTTCTCTAAGGTCCACATAGTTGTAGCAACCCAGATAGCAAATCTGAAAAAGGGCCAGGGTCGGACTGGGACAAACAGAGCGTAAAATATTTATGATGCAACTTGGTATCTTGGTATCCCATCTGCGGGCGGGTTTCTTCTGCAATGCTAGTCGAGACTGCCGGGTTCCCCACATGAACGATCGCATTGGGATGAAGAAAGTAATAAGCGTCGATGAATCTAGCACTCAGGTCAGGGACAGAACGACATTACTAGTACGGTATCTCTTGCATGCATAGCCGAAGGCCTCGTTCCGTGCGGCCACGAATCCGGCGAAAGGTATAGATGCAATGCAGAAGCATGGGTTACTTTAGCACACCCATACCGGAATGTTTTTGACAGATAGCGCTTAGCCGTCTTGTACTATCCCATTTCGAGTAGGGTATCCTTGCTTACCTATGCACATATACGTACAAACTTAACACCCAGATGGGGACACGACTACCATGGGATGGACGTGGGTATTTCGGAAAAGCAAAAACTATAGAGATGCTCGGTTAATATATAGGGCCAGCAAAGAAATCCGGGTGTTAACGAGCAATCTACCTGATTTTAAAGAGATCGTACCAAAGAGATCGTACACTCTGCTGGCGTATATCGGTCGTATACGCTATGCGGGTAATGTAGCTACATACGTACTGTAGCTGGTATAAATGTCGCTGACTGCGAATGCGTATGCAATTATACCAACGATGCAGCAAACATAATATGCTGCGTAGATAGTGTTCCTGCTTTGTAAGACATGTGCGATCCATCCAACATGAACATGATGGGTAACACTAAACCCCATGCGGCCATCCTTTTTGCCGAGTCGCTTCCTGTTCTACATCAACGGGATTTTGATACGTCTGTACATATATGTAGAAATGTAACCTCAGGCATATTACGTACCTACAAGTCTAGCAATAACTTTACCTCTCGGTTGTGGTAGAATGGCACCCACAAGGGTCGGAAAGTTTTCAGCCAGTCAGTCAGCCGATTGCAATCGCCCCGCTCTTGGAAGTGGCCGAACCAGAAATTGGTGCCTGCGTTTGACCTTTCACATCGCGTCTCTTGCCGCCCGCGACGCCCACTTTATCGACTTACAAACCGACCCATTCCGGACCGTGGAGAAGCGGCACTACAGTACGCCTGTACGGGGCGTTCTCCACTATCTTCAGATGTCGTCTCGAGATGGAGGACAGATTTGCTCAATATGACGATAATGATTGCTCCATATCATCTCCTGGACAATCTAGCTTCCTACCTCTTACCGAACCTACGTAGGCTAGACCTAACGTTAGTATGGCAGCGGTATGGGGGTCGTCATATCTTCGCTTATTATGAGTTATGCGACCTACCCATAATGCACCTATCCAAGCAATACAATACTACCTAAATCCATACTGTAGGTAGGCTCACTTGGAGGATTACCAGGCGACCGTCCTCCAAGCCCTGAGCTGGCTGTTACATCATGGCTGACAGTACGTTATAACGGAATGCGCCATCGACGGCCCCCCGCATGGGCCATCAACCCAGACCGAGCGCCGCCGTAATGCAAATATCTGCAAGAGCAGATCGCCAAGTCCAAGTGCATGGCAGTATTGCACCACTACGTACGCACCTACGTACAGTTGCGGACGAGGCCGAGGAGCGGTCGAGTAACACAGAGTAGACCAGATAGCCTACCCATGCCGCCCATGTACTCTGTTCGAAGCGGAGCATTTGGGTAGCCTCAAGTGAGCACCGACTTGGGCTCCGCGCTGCCGGTCCCGCTCATCCATGCTGAGCCCATGCGAAGCGAAGTCCGGAGATAACAATATCTCTTGCTGTAATTAGCCAACTGCCAAGGAGAGGGCTGCTCTTCTCGCGAATCTAACCACTTCTTCGGCGCGAATCGCGCGGCTGGACTAAAGATCCAACCATGCTTATGGAAATTGGCATTTTCTCGCATAACAAAGCAGGCCCTCGCTACACCGGGATTTGAAGGGATCGATCATACCACCGATGGAAGCGTTTGGCAAGTGGTCTCGCCGTCATGCTCAATGAATAAGGAGGTATCCAGGCGGTAGGTGACCGGAGAGCAACCCTACGTTCTTGAGTTCCAGATATCTCCCTATTTCCAATTGCCTCATAGCTGAAGCTTATGCAAGTACATGCAAGACGTTCAGTGCCTAAAGCGAGGTCGCTTAACCATCCGAGGCGGCTATAACTACATAATCGTTAAGCTGAAGGTAAAGTGTCTTCGTAGAAGACGCAGCATCTCAGGGCGTTGCACCGGGGCGGGAGAAGTAGCCGACCAAGAAAACGTGCAAAAGGAAATCCGGGGTCTGCCTCGCAAATTACGGCATATTACAGCGTTGATACTCAATATTACGCCTTAATTAGGTCGCTTTCTTTCGGCCGCTAGACTGACATTCGGCCTATAAAACCAGGGTCCTCGAGCCTTGACCAACTGGAAGAAAGCCCGGCAGGGGGGATCCATCTCTCGCATGGACCCGACCCCATGCTGGGGCCGTATTCCTGCCCAATAGCCCAAGCTGAGCTCGGTGAAGAGACAGAGGGGACTGAAAGCTCATACTAGCCTCGGAATTAGCCTCAAGGGCAAACATGACGGCGTGCCGTTGGCAGCGCCGTTGTGCCGCTTTCCACGATGGGGGGCTGACAATGACTCCGGTTTTATTGTATCAGTTGGTCTGCTTTCCTCTTCCCGATGCGATCGTCTCCTCCTAAGCATTGTTAGCTCTCCCGCAAGCGTTGGTGAAGAAAGTTATCCTGGTTTCGGCGACGAGAGTGGGAGAGGGCCGTCCCTTTCTTGGCCTAGAAGTTGCTAGATCGCTCGGATACGGAGGCAGGCACTACGGAAATAACTAACTGCACATCTATTTTGTTGGCTCTGATGACGATCACTTTGACAGAGTCTTACCGTAAGCAAGCTGGCCGCGACGACTAGGTGAGAATTGAGACATGCCTCGGCGGGTAATGTAGCGCAGGAAGGGCCCCGTTGAACTTCTACTAGTCTTGTTTGTCGCATAGCCGTCATTTCGAGGGTAGTATTGGAATTGACGAGATGACACAAGGTCATCTAGAACTTAGCAGTATGATTTATGCATTCTCGACGTCCTAATTTCAAAAGCAGCAATGGATAGTGCGAAGCCTCGATGTTTCACTAAAGGGATAGGCTCCACGTAACCTGATCTTATGACGAAAACCCCGGACTGCATGAGTGGTCTCATCAGCTGTCCACGCCGCCCGCGATCCTCTATGGTTGGCTGTCGGGGTTGAGGCTCTCGGAATTTAAAGGCCAATATTGTCTGTGGAAAGGTGCAGATCGACGAAAGAGCAAAAAGCGTCAGGACGTGGAAGATGTCAAGCCCGCCCCTGTAAGTATGTACTTTCAGTATAGGAGAACTGGGACCCCAGCACGTTGGTCATCAATTGCGTCTGGTCAAAGTCTCTTCTGAGCCGGGGGAATACCGCAGGTGTGCGTACAACTGACTGGCCAGTGATAGGTCTGCTTCCGCATGAAGTCTCTGCCGGTGGTTTTTAGACTACCTCTTCCGATTATCGAAGGTGTTGGGAAGAAACCCAGTCAATCCTTCATGCCTTTTTCTTTTCAGGTGACATCCCCAGTTAGCGAAAGAAAATGCTCTAGTGGCTTGGAGGACCTCGCGACGGTCCTCAGAACTTTTCACCTGGGTAATACGAAGCGCTTCATGACGAGGATCGGCGAGCGGATTCGCTTTCTGGGGCTATTCCCAATAGCGAGGAGCTCTTATGAAGCGATTGAAGCTTTGGGGGTTCTGGCTCGTCAGTGACCAGCAAATCGTATTAGAGAGTCGCGATATAATCCTCTGCACGGGGGCCACGAGAATGGTGAGTGGCCCATGCCCACCCTATCAGGCAACGTAGTCCCGGTGGGGATGACCATTACGACCTTGCCCCTGCTAGTCAGCCGTCGACTATCTTCTCTGCTCCTACGTCGTAGGTGGGGGAGTGAGTGAGCAAGGAGCCAAGCTGTTTTTGTGACCCTCGCGAAATGCCTCATGGAGAATCTAATTCGAACCGCCAGCCAGCCAACGTAGAGTTTGCGATGGAATAGCGGCAGATGACCTCTTCCACCAACACGTCCTTCATAACAAGCGCAGCCGCCTGAACAGGTTATTGTGAAAACTTGGCAGCTCCGCTAGGCGGCGGTCTATTCAACTAACACTACACCAGAGCGGCGTTATTGATACAGCGAAGAACCCATTCGCTGCCCTGGACCGTTCGCCTATTCTTCATTTCGGCGAGGACTGTCATCATTGACCATTGACGTTAACGATATGCTGAGGACTAATTCCAGGTTTGATTCTAGGTTTGACTTGACGTTGGAAACTAGAGAGATCGACTTTTGATATTGCTTTTTCGCAGAAGCAGGTACTGGATGCTGCAGCGTAACTCTGTATACTCCACTATCTGTCGTCTATTTTCATTTGTGTTTTCGACACTTCACACCCCCTTGACACCTCCTCCTCAGCCCCCGGCTTTGCACCTCGGGAGTTTCCAGCATCCACCTGCTGTATGTATATGCTAAGCTAAGGCCTTGTCGAAATCAGACTACGAACTAGCCATCCAGGGCAGGCCTCGGTAGCAGCACCTTCTTTTGGCACTATTGTACAATACTAGCCTCTAGGACCCGGAAGAACACCCACTGGATGTGCTCTGTAACGAATGTTTAAGCTTACGGGCAAGAAGCTATGGGGATGGTGACTAACAACCTGACTTACTAGGCCTCTTTGGCTTTTCTACGGGACAGGCGATTCTGTTCCTAATAGTTTCCCTCTGGTTAAACTACACATGCTGAGCTCGGCACTGTCTAACGAATTCGTGTCCCCGAGTCGACGGCATGCCGAGTTTGCGTGGCTTTTGCTTGCTTTTTTGTCCACCTAATTCAGATTGTCATACGTACAGGCTCTGTACGGCTCTTCTCGAGCCAAGGGTACAGTACAATTCCCCAGTTCGTGTGCCTCGCCTTGGTGAGCTAAGGGTAATGGTAGCGTTGTGGCCTTTGCTATTTCGTTCTTGTCCAATGCTTTGATAGGAGCAGAAACCCCCCGGCAAGTCAGCCCTCTTTACCACCCACATGCTATTATGCATCCGTACTCCGTACCGTAGACAATGGGTAATCCCTGCTTTGTCATACCATACTATCCTCGAGGGTTATTTGCACCCCCCAAAATCTCTCTGCCTTGCCCAGTATCAAACACCCCCCCCCGATTTGAAAGCCACACATACCCCTGCCGTTGCATACATATGTATCAACGTATGGCCCTCTACATGTCCGCGTCCACCGTTTTAGTACTGCTCTCGCCTGTGTCTGATATTGCTATCTGGAGGGAGACTCCATATTCATACCGCAGTTTGGCTTCGTGCTCCTGTAGCATGATCTTCTTTGTCCGAGATTGGTGAGGGCCACCCCGGATGGTTCTGTTTGCTACGACATACGTTGGTTGTCAACCACTCGGTCATTTCCATTTACACTACAGACACAGGTCGCCTTTCCTTGTCCTTCGCTGCACTAATACAGGATCGATCTGGACAGAGGACATACACGATCGGTCCAAAAGGGAATCCTCCATCTGTCGAGAAGTGCGATAGTCGGACCATCCATACGGCAACTGATCGAGTCGTTCTGGATGTTTGTTGGTTGGTATACCTGGAGATCGGTTCTCGTCCCGTGCATGGGAATACACGCCCATACAATCAGCGACTCGGGTCGAGCCTTGCGCCTCTCCGCCGTTCTCTTTTCGGAGACTTGCCGAGCAGGATATACCAAACTGCCAAGGTTGCTGTAGCCTCCAACCGCCCCACGAGGTTTTTGACCTACCATACTATTCATTCGGTGCCTGTCTCGTTCCCAGAGGACCAATTGCTTGACTGAATATGCATGTCGTCTCCCGGCCGTGAAGGTCAATCTGCGAAATACAATCGGGCAGATTCGTACAAGTCGCCATATCCGTCGCTTTCATTATTGCTGACGGTTCCTGTGGTCAGGCGCCGTGGCCTACATTACGGCAGCAGACCATCTAAGACTAGAGCTTTACCGTTGGTTGATGCGGCCCTCAGATACGCCGTCTATCCTAAGCCTGAATTGTGTAGGCCCTGTCCAGGCCGGCCAAGATGCACAACCATTTGATGCCTTCGACTGGCATGGACCAGCAGAATCATTCAGCCCATGAAGCTACCTACAGTAATGAGGCATGGGTTGACATGAATGCGTATAACCCTATGGCGATGACCACCTATGGAGGGGATTACTATATACCCCCGGCTTCACACGGGCTGCCTTCAGAGTCCATTAGTGGACATATGCCTCCGCCACCAGTTCCACAAGCTGTTCAGCAGCAGCAGCATCAACAAAATCAACATCAGCATCATCCACACCAGCAACAGCACCCCCTTCCTTATACAAACCAGCTACCACACGCCTTGATAATACCGACTCAGCAGCCGTCACAGGTTCCATGGCCTAGTCTGCGGATAAACACACCGCATAATTATTCAACAGGCCCAGTGATGATACCCGCCGCTACGGCGCCCACGCGGCAGCAGCCGAGAGTGCCCTCGATCACCACGACAACACCACGGAAGACATTGACTATCCAGGATAGGAGAGAAATGTGCAAGTTCCATCAGGAGAACCCTCATGTCAAACAGACGGACATCGGTTTGAGGTTTGGGGTAGAACGAAGGTGAGCTGGTCGCTGCTAGACGAGCTTCTCGGGCTGACGTTTGCTATAGCACGGTCTCTAAGACCCTGCGGTACAAGGAAAGATGGCTCAACTACGAAGAAAGGGGTGGCTCGCCTATTCAGAGGACTAAAGGGAAGTCTCCTCCGGATATTGAGCGTGCCCTTGCTGTTTGGGTTAAGGGAATGCAGAAGAAAGGACACGCTTTCACTGATTCCCAGATGGAAGAGAGGGCGAAGGTGTTCTGCGCCGGGCAGGAGAGCGCTTTGAAAATGATTACTTCTACATGGCTAGAAAAATTCAAGCAGAAACATGGAATCGGCCCAGGGAAGTTGATTCGCAGGGCCTCAGAGACGGCTATTCCCGACAGCACTCATCGGTTGGAAACGGAGTCGCCCTTGGTCTCCGCATCACAGACACCAAACGGAATCTCGCCAGCTTCTCCTACCGGTCGATTATCACCAACCACCTCGTCGGCGCATCCGGATTCGAAGGAGGCGCTCTCCGGCTTCATGGAGCTAGAGGGAAGCAGCTATAAGCACCCACAAGCTCAAAGCACTGCGTCCCTTTCGAGCGCTGTCACCGACCCACCAAGCTCGACCTTCTCTGGTAGCGCCTTTAGTCCTACTTCACAATTCACCTTCTCGCCCGATCCGAATACTGGGATGTTTGGCGACCAGAATCGCATCCCGTCCGAAGGCTCGAACTTCCACCGCCCCCGGAGTCAGACGTTCCCGAACCTGGAGCCACTGGAATACATAAACCAGCCCAAGAACGGCGAAGCCCTCACACCGAAGTATAGCGCTTCCGGCACGGCACCGTCCTCTGCACTCGAGTCGCCCGCCCACGAGATCTCTGCGCCTTCGTTGGGGCTCGATTCGAGCATCTCTTCGCCAGCACTTCACCGCGTAGGCAGCAGCAACAGCCTGGGCGGCAGGTCCACTGCTTCCGGTGCGGTCTCGGGGACGCCGATCGGATCCTCGCCCAGTTCGCCCACCCAGGAGGACGCTCGACGAGCGGCGGATACTCTCCTGAGCTTCATCTCTAGCGTCTCGCCGACTGGGATGTTCGACCAGAACGAGTATAATGCCATCGTTCGCTTGACGGAGAAGCTGAGGCTGCAACACCAGCATCAGCAGCAACAACAACAGCTCGGAGCACCCAAGGCAGGCTCGTCATCTCAGGGTCTTGGCGGCTTGTCGAGGATACCGGAAGGCGACGTCGATATGACACCACCTACCCACATGAACGCCAAGAACGAGGCGATTATGACCGAGTGAAAAGGAGACAAACCACGTCTTGTGCGGACGAAGCACTTCCTCTAGTCCGTGGAGAATCCATATGCCGCTGTTACACTGCCAAAGTATTCGCCAGACTATTTCAGCGTTTCGGCCTCTGCTGGATATACCAGGGACTCATTCCTCTTGGCTGTTCCTAATCCGGCAGCAATCTTTATCTCCGGGCACCATCGAATGACACTCTAAATACCGGCGAGATCCGGCCCATCCCACCGAATAGATTCTTCCAGGAGGCATCCGTCACTGTCAGCTTTCAGCAGAGCATCCGCCGCCTTCACCTAACGGCAATCGTCCTAGCAGAACCGACGACACCGAGTTCGGGGGTGCCATCCCACCCGACTACTCGAGTTTATTCTCAGCCAAACGACAAACCCCCTAACGCCCTTTGAAACAAGAAGCAGCATCTATTCCGGAAAGGTCGGAAAAACCAGGCTCGAATAGAATACAACTCTCACGAAACGACTGTACACATACCCGCCGCCCACGCGCAAACATCCGAAGGAGAGTTTGGGGAAGAAGTGTATCCCACCCCATTTTCTTCCACCGGATTGATCAAGAGAGAAAAAAAAAATTTTACCAACACAACCAGATGATCGCCCATATGCCCCGCCGCTGTTTGTTATAATTATTATCTGTTTTACTGGACTGTGCTTAAATTTTTTTCAACCCCACGAAAGACTTCTTTTACGCTCGCGCGAACCCAACACTGCAAGGAAAATCAAACTTGTTTATTCCTGCTTGTCTGTTTAGCATTTGTTTTTTCTACGGCTTCTGACGTGTACACATTTTATATATCCCCAGCTCTAATCCAGACCTGTCCCGTCGATCGCTCGACAGAAGCCCCTGGTACCACCAGCCAGGCCACAATACCTTTTGCATTTTGTTTTACCATTTCCCTCAGTCGGCCGTATCGCTTTCGCGGAACGCAACTGATCCCAAATCGCTCGCTATACTCAACGACAGCACGCAGCAGTTCTTGGAGCAGGAGGAGGATCGAAAACCCCAGGGGGTAGAAGAGGATAACAGGAGAGAGGAAAACAGAGAGAGGAGCAAGGAAGCAGAAAAAGGGGGAAGGGTTGCAAAACCCCGAACCCGCACTATTTAGCGAAAAGAGCATGTGTTTTGTTCCTACCTATCCGCCGCGTCTATCTATCTGCCTTACTTGTCTTTGGGCCCCCTGTTTTCTGGTTTCGACAGGGCTTAGTTCCTCGGTCTGACAATCTCGGCTGCTCAATAGCATCTGGCGTTTCTGGAGTTCTTGGTTCTTTTGCCCACCTACTCTACCTCTGTTTAACTATCAGACGTGTCAAACTCGCTGATTTTACCTTTCTCGCCGGATTTCGTTCTTCCGCGCCGTCTTCTCTTGTTGTTCCATCTTGATTTCTATATTTTCGTTCCCCCTTTCCTAGAAGCATATCTGGGCTAAGGCATCACTTGTACATGGGGAGGTGAGTTTCAGGTGCATCACGGCTTCGTCTCCCTTGTTCATATGAGCATGGATCAACTGGCTGGGTGGATGTAATCCTATCGGGGGCGGGGGGGGTTTCCGCGGTTGGGTTCGATGGCGACGACAGGTGCGGCCGGGCTGACTGCGTGGGGGTAAGCGGTCATCGTGGGGAGGGTGGGTTTCCGGGGGGGCGTTGCCGCTTCCTTCGGCAAGAGGAGGTTCTTCCGGAACTGAAAGATAGAGGAGAGAGCCCGAGTGAGTATACGACGAGGGCAATGAAGAAGTCTGCCGAGATTCAAAATATATTACTCTCTGGGCGGCGCTCTGCTTTCCGGGGATACCAATTCTTTCCATGAACCGAAGTTTCCTCGTGTCGACTCGTCTTGCTCCGGCTCCGGGACACAAACACGACTGACTAGGTCGTAATGCTAGCCCCTAAGCTTCTCGTGCACGGTTGGTTCGGTTACGTTGTGAGAACGTATTAAGTCATTACGGGTTGTATGATTTGATTATTCGTCTACTTCGTCGGGGGTATCTAGCGGAAAATAAAATCCCGCTCTGTGAACTTGGGACGTAACAAAAACACGTGCTCTTCAGTTGAGCCGTTCCTCTAATAATTCAATAACGCCCTTCTCGGCGAGTTCGGGCATGAGGCGGACGAGGATGAGCTCGAGGATCCCGTACATCAGGTGCTTGTTGCAGTACGTGTCCGAGAAGACGTCGATGATTCCCGTCTCGATCTCGTAAAGGATCCTCTCTTCATCCCCGTCGTCGTCGTCGTTGTGGTACGGCGCGGCTTCACTGTCGCTGTTGTGGTTGCTACCGTCACTGCTGGTCTCGGCGGATTGGCCACCGGCCCTCCCTGCTGCCGGTCGCAGCTTACGAGTCACATGAGGAGTAGAGTGCGCGCCCCGCTCGCCTATAGGAGGAGGGTTGTCTCCGGCCGGAACAGGAACATGGTCGCTTGTTCCTTCCTCCCCGGTGTTACTACTACCGTTGCGGTTATTCGCGAACGGTCCAAACCGCACGTTGGTGCTCGCCTCACTGCTGCTGACCGGTATATTGGACCAGAGCCAAGCGCTACTACCATAGTATAGCTTGCCCACCCCCTTCGGCATAAGCGCCCAAAACGCCTTAGCGCATCTGCGGCGCAGACTCGCCAGTTCCTTATCGGATGAGGGGGCAGTAAGTCCAGGGGCGCCGGGGGCGTTGTTAGGGAAAACTGCTGCGCGGATCGAGCGAAGAAGTGGGGGCAGATGAGCAGGATCTAGAATATGAACATGAATGTAGTGCGAGAGGAGCCTGTGCAGAGTTAGTTGTCATGCCATAATACCCCTGGTTTTTGTTAGGTCAGTGAATCGGCGTGCGTGGGGGCGAGTTTTGGGGCACCTTTATGGGAGTCTGATAGCGTCTATGTGAATGAGGGGGACGAGGTTTCACAACGTCTGACGAAACACAGATCGGAAGGGAGGGACCAAAACGTCAAGGGAAGAAGTGGCTGTAGCCGCCTTGGGGGCCGGCCTGGATTCTTGGCCCCATGGCAATAACAGCAATTATCACCGGGTTGGTGCCAGAGACGAACGTGACAAACGGTACGGAGCAGCGTCCGCCATGGATAGAATGAGTAGACGATAGTGAAGCTTTGGGCGAGGCCCGGCTGATTTGCGGGGAAGGCAGGTAGCTTCAGCAGGGGAGTCCAGTGGACGCATGCGACGTAAGATAACCCCTGACCCGTCAGATCAAGACGGACAAAGATTGATATTGGACCGTTTGGGTTAACTGCGTCCCTCAGCCTGTCCGTCTTGGCCGGCTCGTTACGATTGGGTGCCAATGATTCGGGCAGCTGGTTGGTTATCGAAGATATATGCACGAAGCTTCGAAACCACCCGAACTATCCCTGGTACAGTGAACCCCTTGAGCCGTTGTCAGGCCTCGGTTTTAAAGAAAGAGGGACGACGAGGTCAAGTAGGAAAGCCAGACTACGGGTTCGTCTGGCCCGAATCCATTGATGCCCAACTACTCCATAGCCGATGTAACGAGTGCTGAATAGGGACCTTGAATATGCGACGCAGACAGTGCTTATCAAAGATCGGTCGTCGTGAGTAATTCCGAGCTGGCCAGGTGATAGTAAGGTTGCGTGCGGGCTGCGCAGGGGAGCAACCCGGCAGACCGTACTGTGGTACGAGGCGAAAAGTAAAGACAGTCGTAGTGACACACCAAGGGCGTGGTGTTAAAGGAAGGCTGTAGCATCCAATGACTGGACCGGCTGGGCGAAGATCCCTGCCATATCTAGGTCGGGCGCGTAAAGCAGACATCCGGCTGGTCAGGTTCGTCAGCCCCGCGCTCTCTATCGTGCAATCGGACGAAGAGGCGACAGGGTTACCAGAGTCATTGGTCAATGGATATGTATCAGGACAGCAGCGAAAAATCGTCTGCCTCTGAAGCGTCGACAGTAGACAAAACATTGCCGACGCGTGTTTATCCCTTTGGTAGTGAACCCTGAGAGATGGATAGATACCAGGTACAAGATACACGGCCAGGACACCAGAAGTTGTACACCACCTTTTGCGGTTGCTCTTTCCACCCCGGTCCACTAGAGGCGACTCATCTAAAGGCGCTACGGCAGCCGGTGTGTATGGAAACAGAGTATTGTGCTTCACACTCGTGGGCTAGTGTGTTTTGGAGGCTGAGTGGACGGCACCCAGGTCCAGTGACTTTCAGTGGATGTGGTGTGATCAAACGACGGTCCAGAAACGAGAAAGACAAGGAAAACCATTGGCTTACCTATCAAGACCGCCGTTGAGCCCTGCGAGCCTTCCCGGTCCTCTCATAGCAGCCCACTGGCCCATCGACAACGCCCCAGTTAGCCAAGGCATGCGGACGTCCAGTTCAAGGAGATTCGCCACACAAGACCAGATATAAAACTCGGCGATGGGGATCTTAACTGGCCCCCGCTGAGTCTCGAGGCTTGTTGGAGGATCGTATGGCTTCTCGGTGTGACTATGGTCATTCCAGCCCGTATGATGGGCGACAGATTTTGGCCTTGGAGGTAATGATCTCGAGAGCATCACAGCACCAATAATAAAGCGGATCGAATGCACGGCAAGAAATCCCCATTGGACGATGGACCAAAATAGGTGGTGGAGAGACCAACTACGCTTGGTACTGGCCTGCGAGACATTGTTGCGGCCTGGGCACGGCGGGGAGTCCATTCGAGGGGTAGGAAGACTAGAAGGCTCCACGGCGCCTCCTTTATGGGCTAACCGCGTGAGAATGATTAGCCCCTCCCAGATCAACCAAGGCTCTGAGATCTTATTGGCGATGAGGTTGCCAATGACGAGTTCCGAGAGGATCTCTCCAACCAAAGCAGTTAAGCACGGATTCTCGAGATCTTCGGTTGGCAATAGTATGGCTAGTAGACCCTGCGCTAATAACTGGCGGTATGTCCTCTCGTTCTCCGCCTGAGTCCGGATGCTTTTGGAATCGTCGGGTCTGGGGACTGGCGACAACGCCGGCAGAGGAAACAGGGAATGGTAGACGTCGTGAGGATTAGCTTCGATCGGGGGCCGGACGGCTGAATTCTTTGCAGCACGGTATGCTGAGTGACATCGTCAGCTGGGTCACAGAGCCATGGGGGGCGTATGGTGTTGGTGCTATGTCGGTGGCAACGCGATGTGACAAGGCGTAGACAAACCTCGGATATGTGCATCCAACAGCTCGGGCAACTCGTCAAACAACAGACTCTCCAAGTCAACCTTGCGAAGCCTTTGTTCGAGAGCACGCGTGCAATGGGCAATGATCTGTATAATCTCGGCCACGAAGGTCTCGTCAGGTGTGATCTTGGCGTACCAAGTCTGAACGAATTCTCTTATGATAATAGAGATGAGGGCATAAAGTTGGAGATCTACATCGTTGCGACTAGTTAAAGGCGGTAACAAGTCCTCGATAGGCGCGGGCGTGCCCCTGTCCCGATCAGCGGAACCAAGCTGCGCCGCGCATAGGGTCCGGCGGATCAAGGCAGCAGTAGCCTTATCCGAGAGGAAGTCGGTCGACCCAGGACGTGCGGCACGTCGCTGAGGTTGCGATGGTACAGGCAGCGGCGCTGGCACTGAAGAACCACCCATGCTCACAGGAGATCTCGGCGGCATACTATTGACACTAGGGCTGATGGGTCGTGAAGACCCTGGAGTGATATCCGGTGCACTCATGTCGGGTGGTAACGAATCACTTGCTGTGAGAGTCGATGTTGGTAGCCCCGTTGCTACAGCCGCCGTAGGTGATTCTGGTTCGGCTGAGGATCACCGGAGTATCATGGTTGGTTAGTTGGTTGGCCCTTTTTCGCTATCCAGAAAGAGGTCTCCTGGCTGGATATAACGTGCCAACTCGACTGCTCTATGTTCACAAATATTGTATACGTGACGGTCGAGGTTGGTTACGGTCTGACCGTTGGACCGTAACCTGGTGATGCTGTGGAGGATGAGAAAGGCGGCGTGGTTTTGGACGAGGTGTAGTCGTTTAATCATTGAAATGAGGCGTCACTCAATTTTACTTCCATCTAGGTACATATGTACTAGGTAGGTAGGTACTATTAGCGCTGTCACACTGCAAGTAAAGCGCCTGTATTATCGTGGCATGCCCCGCTAGGTTAGGTAGCTTGTAGGCGGGCCTAGGCCGTAAAACGCCTACTGCAAGGCGTTTGCCGCGTGCAGAGGTGGGTAGCGCTAGGATATCCCTGTTACAGTTAGTTGGGGAGGAGTAGAGTCCCCATAAACCACGTGCCTATTCCAACATTAAAATGAGCGGCCCTATCCGGGCTATAATTTGTTATTCCTAGGCACGCCGATGGCTGGCAGCTAGCTAGTTTGGTAAGTTGAATAAGCTTCCCCTATACTGCAGGCATGTAGAATATACCAAGGGTTTACTACGTCGTAGGGGTAAGTTAGACATCGTAGTCAGGTACTTACCAGTCATTTAATCTATTCATGACCTAGCGTTTCTCATACAAATACGACATATGTCAATAGAGCTAATGAGATATCACTACTTTTGCCAATACAAGGGTCAGTCCTTCAGTTCCTCATTTGCCTCCAGTCAGCAACAATCACGTCCTCACAGCTTATTCGGAAGCATTCAGACGGTGACGCTAAGGATGTGTAATGCGTAATAGGGGCGGCATCATATATCCCTAAAGTTAAAAAGCTTGTATCCAATTAGTATGGAAATCAGCGTTGATGTGGCCCTAAGGGTTACTTGTCAGGGATGTTTTCATTCGGCCTGATACTCAGTAGTACCGTACACCGAACAACTTCAAGCATTGCCTTTTCCGTCGCAATTACTTACGACGTGGTATACTGTCGAATTGCGACTCTAACGACGGCGTCAGCCTCTTTTTCTAGCGCCAGCCTCTTTTTAATGGTAGTATGCAACCGACTATGGCCGGCGTCGCGTTCTTGGTAATGGTTATACGTAATAGATATAACGTTATAATACGGATGTTAACTGAAACCGTTACAGCATACAGTATAATAGGTGGTTGCAAGCATGAAGCTTTATTGGGTAGTTTTCCGGCAGGTTGCTAGGAAGCTGAAAGCTGTCAGGGTACCTAGAAATTGAAATATGGTCCGGATAGGGCCGCTCATTGCAATATACAACTGGACAACCTCTCCTATGTACATACAGTACATACTTTGAGTAAGGGGTTCCCCATGTGTTACTTTTTCGAGCTTTATGGTTAAGCCTCATGTCCGTCAAACTCGACTGCAGCTCATATCGTCTCCTGGATCCTAGAATCTGCTTATACATCTTGTATATTAATTGCTATTTTGTCAAGAAACCACCTTGATATTCCATATGTAATAATAACTTTAACGCGCAATTTCTAAGGCTTGGCATAAATCATCACAAGCATATGTATAAATGGCTTTTATACATGACCGGGTGTCTAACAGGTTTCGGTCTGCTCAAAGTTGTCTAGGTAGTTTATAAGTATTCGGTTTTCTTGTATGACAACACATGCGATTCGACACCTTTCATGCATCCACGCCTTACTCTACCTCTCTGCGCATCGCCTCGTATCTGTAATCCGGTTAGATGAAATCATCTTCAGAATCAAAGTAAACAGCAGATCGGGAGGAGAACATACCTCTTTCCTCGGAAAGCCCATACACCCCAGTTACCGCAGCTGATGTCTTGAGGGTCAAGGTCATTCAGATCCCACCGCAGGCTTCTGAATGTATTTTCGCCCGGTTCCATGAGTATGTCAAATTCGCCATGACACGTCTTCCGCACCCACTCAATATCCCTCTCCATATCATACTGGGTATACCCCGTCACTACGATAGGGGCTTTGGTCTCGAGAAGGAGCGGCACGGTTTCCGACCATTCATGGGAGCTTGCCGGATGACCCAGGCCCGGATGGAACATGACAAAACAGTCAAAATAAGGATCATAGGGATAGAACTGGCCGGTCTTGTGAAGTGTGTGGTAATAATCCACAATCGTGCTGATCTTCATCGTTGGCCATACGCGGTCCTCGACGATGGCACCGAACGGATTAGACGGGGTGCGCGGCGGTAACGGAAACTCATCGTCCCGGTTAGCCATACTCTCAGGCCCGATAAAAATGAGGTGAAACTTCCCCCGGGGGAACAGATGAGCCAGCTGGACCCAGACATTCCGGGGAAGGGAAGATTCCGCACGAGCCCCCAGGATAAATATCCTAACTGGCGGTGCTTCTGGCCTTAAACCCTTGACGTCTGTTCCACCACCGGTCTTCGGAGGGTGAAGGGTATATCTCAGAGCGCTTAAGCTTTTCAAGCCTTCCGGGGTGAGTCTGCCGCCCTTTCGGATACTGTAAGGGCTGAGCTCATGTAAGATACTCCCTATCGTCAGAGGGTAAGTGAGTAGTCGGGTGACTTGTCGCATGCTCCGGTCATCGTTTATAGCTTCAAATTGTCTCGTGTAAAGGAAGGTATCCCAATTGGTCATGTTGATTGCGGCCTCTTCCATTTGTGGTCCGGCATATTCAAACTCGGGGAAGAAGCGGCCGGAGCGCAAGTCATGGTCATCCTCATTGATCTGCCTTAGAGTGTCGCAGATTTCCAGATGGGTCTCGTAGTCTTCTGCCCAGTGCTCTTCGCTACAATAGACCGGAACACCACAATCGGGGCACTCAAAGTCTACGTGGGCTGCAGGTTGATTGCCGGAGTTTGGCGGCGGGTCTTCCGGATTCGCCGGTAGACGTGTGGGTCTGTGCTCGCGGTGCGGGCAGTAAGCGTGTTGTCTAATGAAAGCAGCGCGCCGGCGCATGTCGGGGATAGGCGAGTTCGTGAAGGAGTGGAAGAGATCATCGGGACGGAGGACGGGCGTGCGTGACTCTTCCTTTAATGGAGAAGCTGCCCCGAATTGAACGGGCTCATCCTGCGGAGTCTTAGGCCGCTGGCGCCCAAACAGCGACAAAGACCTTTTCGAATTGCACGGTGACTTCGATCGACGAGGAGCAGAACCTGATCGTACGAGCTGTCTCTGGCCAATAGTAGAGACGGATCTGCTGATGCGCGGATGAGAAGACGGCTGCCTCGCTGTCGACCGCAGGCAGTTCCTGCAGATTCTGGAGGCCGCCAGGCGCATCGAGGATTCCATCTCGAGGATCCTCAAACGGCTTGGTTCTTGAGATGGAAGACGTTCAGAACGTTCGTGCTTCTTGCTGGATGTAGATCGGTTGATAGCTTCACAGCTTAGTCCTAATCCGTTAGTTTCTTGGAGCCAATTGGACGGTGGTGTTCCCCAAAATACGAATATTCCTGATGTCAGGGCTCCATTTTATGCAAGTATCAGGTACGACATATATCTATACTACACTTCGGATAACACCCTACTTCGTACCTATATATGTGTGGAATTACATATGCAGCTAAAGCATATATACACTATGACAGTGCTTCGTATACTGCCACGATTCAAGATTGACGTTACGCTTCATAACTGCATAGGAGCTATGCCGGATGTCGGTATTGCGTAATATGCAGAATTTGGAGTTCTCTTGCGGCTACTGGAGCTCTCCCAATCAAAAACCAATAAATCTTTGGAGCTCTTGAAAATGTCCGCCTGCAACTCCAGTTTTCAGCCTCATCTGTTTACCATCTCTACCCTTCTCGGCAGGGATAATATCAACTGAACTGCTTCTAGAGGTCTTGTGACAGGCTGTGCCTGCCTCACATACCTATCTATATACGAACGCGTTCCTAATGGATATCGGAGTCTGAAATTTTCCACTGCAGTTCTCGTCGGAACCGCCGCCTCATTTCGGGATACCCTCCTCTCTTTCTTCAGTTGGTTGAAGCGTGTCGCAGGCTTACTGCGCGCCACCTATTGTTGAAGATGGCGACTACTTCTAACATGTTCCTTTACTCGCTGACAATCCAGCCTCCGACTTCTGTCACCCAAGCTATACTTGGTCAATTTTCCGGCACTAAGGAGCAGCAAATCATCACCGCCTCTGGTTCGCGCCTTACCTTACTGCGTCCCGATCCATCCCAAGGCAAAGTTATCACCTTGCTGTCGCATGAGATTTTTGGTATCATAAGGTCCATTGCTGCATTCCGACTAGCAGGGAGTAACAAGGGTAAGTTCGCTCACATCCTCCTCTGAAGCTTCACTTAGTGATTGGAAGCGACCTCGTTAGAATATTCTCGGTCTATCCCGCCTTTATACATGGTGCAGTCCAACGTGTCCTCCAAACTCTGTTCTCTGAGCCCTAAGCTAACGATTGTTATGTACCAGATTTCATCATCCTCGCCACTGACTCTGGCCGAATCGCCATTGTCGAGTATATTCCGCAGCAGAATCGATTCAAACAGCAGAAGCTCGAGACCTTCGGCAAGTCTGGTGTGCGTAGAGTCATTCCAGGCCAGTATCTAGCTTGCGATCCCAAAGGCAGAGCATGTCTTATTGCGTCGGTCGAGAAGAACAAACTGGTCTATGTCTTGAACCGGAATGCTCAGGCAGAGCTCACTATCTCCTCCCCGTTGGAAGCGCATAAGCCAGGCACTATCGTCCTGTCTATGGTCTCTTTAGACGTTGGATACGCCAATCCGGTATTCGCGGCGTTGGAAGTTGACTACAGCGAGGCTGACCAGGACCCGTCAGGCCAAGCTCTCCATGAGATTGAGACGCAGCTAGTCTACTACGAACTGGATCTCGGGCTGAACCATGTCGTCAGGAGATGGCACGAGCCAGTCGACCCCACAGCCTCGATGTTGTTCCAGGTTCCAGGCGGCAACGATGGTCCTAGCGGCGTACTGGTGTGCGGCGAGGAAAATGTCACTTACAGGCATTCTAACCAAGAGGCGTTCCGGGTCCCTATACCCAGGAGAAAGGGTGCTACCGAGGATCCTCAGAGGAAACGGACCATCGTCTCGGGAGTTATGCATAAACTTAAGGGCAACGTGGGCGCCTTCTTCTTCTTGTTGCAAACGGAGGACGGCGACCTTTTCAAGGTTACCATCGACATGGCCGAGGATGACGAGGGCAACGCGACCGGCGAGGTGCGACGGCTGAAAATCAAGTATTTTGACACGGTTCCCGTGTCTACAAGCCTTTGCATCTTGAAGAGCGGTTTCCTCTTCGTTGCCAGCGAGTTTGGTAATCACCATTTCTACCAGTTTGAGAAACTGGGCGATGACGATGACGAGCTCGAATTCTCTAGCGATAACTTCCCCACCGACCCGAGGGCTTCGTATGATCCGGTGTATTTCTACCCCAGACCAGCAGAAAATCTGAGTCTTGTAGAGAGCATCAACTCTATGAACCCCCTCATCGATTGTAGAGTAGCCAACTTGACCGGTGACGACGCGCCGCAGATCTACAGTATCTGTGGAAACGGAGCTCGAAGCACCTTTAGGACTCTGAAACATGGCCTGGAGGTGAACGAGATAGTAGCTTCAGAGCTACCGGGAATCCCCTCCGCGGTTTGGACTACCAAGTTGAATCGTCAAGACCAGTATGATGCGTACATCGTTCTTTCTTTCAGCAATGGCACTCTAGTGCTCAGCATCGGTGAAACCGTCGAGGAAGTAACCGATACTGGCTTTTTGTCATCAGTCCCGACTCTCGCGGTTCAGCAACTCGGCGAGGATGGCCTCATTCAGGTACATCCCAAAGGAATCAGACATATCATCCGTGGGCGTGTGAATGAGTGGGAGGCTCCACAACACCGATCTATTGTTGCTGCTTCCACCAATGAACGTCAAGTCGCCATTGCCTTAAGCTCAGGAGAGATTGTCTATTTCGAGATGGATACGGACGGGTCATTGGCGGAGTATGACGAGAAAAAAGAGATGTTCGGGACTGTTACGTGCCTGAGCCTAGGCGATGTCCCGGAAGGTCGCTTGCGAAGCTCGTTTTTGGCAGTTGGCTGCGATGATTGCACCGTCCGTGTGCTAAGTCTAGACCCGGATTCTACCCTTGAGAGTAAGTCAGTGCAAGCCCTGACTGCTGCTCCGTCCGCCCTTACTATCATGTCCATGGAGGACTCCTCGACTGGTGGCACGACGTTATACCTTCATATTGGTCTCCACTCCGGCGTCTATCTGAGAACTGTCCTCGATGAGATTACTGGGGAGTTGACGGATACTCGACAGAAGTTCCTTGGCCCAAAGCACGTACGATTATTCCAGGTCTCTGTCCAAGGCCAGCGATGTGTCCTAGGGCTCAGCTCGAGGACATGGCTGGGGTATTCAGACCCGATCACGAAGGGATTCATGATGACGCCTCTGGACTACAGTGACCTGGAATGGGGCTGGAATTTTAGTAGTGAGCAATGCGAAGAAGGAATGGTGGGAATCCAGGGACAAAATCTCAAGTAAGTAATATTTTGCTGTCTTCTTTCATTTATGGCCTTTTCTTTCTTGAACGAGAGAATGACGAGAACTTGGGAACCGATGCCACTGGCGATGAGTTCATCAAATATTTATACCAATTGTTACTACTGACTCTTTTCCTATTATCGGTCTCTTGCCGTCAATGGATGATGCTTCGGAATAGCTGTACTAATATTTGGGCAGGATCTTCTCGATAGATAAGTTGGGCGAGACTATACTTCAGCAATCCATACCCCTTACGTATACTCCCAAGCGCTTGGTAAAACATCCGGATCAACCGTATTTCTACACGATAGAGTCCGAGAATAATACGCTCCCTCCTGAGCTGCGTGCGCAGCTCTTGGCGGATCCTGGAGTTGTCAACGGCGATGCTGCTGTACTGCCGCCCGAGGAGTTTGGCTACCCCAGAGGTCGCGGTCGTTGGGCATCTTGTATCAGCGTCATCGATCCTCTCACCGAAAGAAAGGTCTTACAGACCCTTCATCTCACGGAGAATGAAGCTGCTGTCAGCATGGCGACGGTTTCCTTCGCAAGTCAGGACAACGAGACGTTCTTGGTGGTTGGTACTGGAAAAGACATGATCGTGAGCCCTCGACAGTTCAGTGCCGGATATATCCATGTCTACAGATTCCGCGACGACGGCAGAGAGATCGAATTCATCCACAAGACGAAAGTCGAAGAGCCGCCAATGGCATTGATACAATTTCAAGGTCGCTTGCTAGCAGGCATCGGCAAGACACTTCGAGCTTATGACCTTGGCTTGCGGCAGCTTCTGCGAAAGGCTCAAGCCGAGGTTGCTCCACAGCTCATCGTCTCCATACAAACCCAGGGTAGCCGCATCATTGTAGGGGACGTTCAACAGAGCGTGACTTACGTGGTGTATAAGTACGAGAGTAACAAATTGATCCCCTTCGCCGACGACAGCGTAGCGCGGTGGACAAATTGCACGGCCATGGTAGACTACGAATCGGTTGCAGGTGGCGACAAGTTCGGCAACGTATGGATCGTGCGATGTCCCCAGAAGGCTAGCGAGGAAGCTGACGAGGACGCTGTTGGCGCTCATATTCAACACGCGAGAGAATATCTGCATGGCACGAGCCATCGTGTCAGCCTTATGACGCATTTCTACACGCAAGATGTCCCTACCAGTATAACCAAGACGAACCTAGTTGTCGGCGGACAGGATGTTCTGTTGTGGAGTGGTGTCCAGGGCACGGTCGGTGTCTTCATACCATTTGTCAGTCGCGAGGATGTCGATTTCTTCCAGAGCCTCGAATCTCACATGCGCACCGAGGATCCCCCACTGGCTGGAAGGGATCATCTTATGTACCGAAGCTACTACGTCCCAGTGAAGGGCGTCATCGACGGCGATTTATGCGAGAGGTTCGCATTGCTCCCCACCGAAAAGAAGCAAATGATTGCTGGAGATTTGGACCGCTCGGTTCGTGAGATCGAGAGGAAGATCTCGGTAAGCTACCCACTCCCTTTCCACAGTCGTAACTTGTATAACTGACCATTTATCAGGACCTCCGTACTCGATCTGCATTCTAAGCAATGCATATTCTGCAGCACTATTTCGAACAGTGGATGGAGCACTTTTATTCCCAATGCCACCTACCGATTATAGAATTCACCGAGTTGACGGTGGGATACCAGATTTATTACGCTTGAGTCATGATGTCGGTTTCTGAGCCAGCATTATGAAGGGGGCGCGAACGCCATCCAGCATATCTCATACCGGGCGATTGCGCTTGGCTATGAAGGATGTGCGTAGAGGATGTGCATCGTCTCCATAGGGGACCAGTCCGAAGGGTATGTTGTATTATATGAGGAGAGGATATGACGATGGCCCGGCGTTTGAAGAGGACCACTAAAGTTTAATATAATCAACCTAAAACGCCCACTCTAGTTTCACGCCGACCCGCAACCCGTGATAGCCGCGCTTGTGCTTTGTACAGTGCTATCACACAAAATGAAAACAGGTATTTAATCAATTTGGCCACGGACCATGACCATCATACTTGGCCCCTGCTCCCCCATAAAGCAGTCGTTACGCTGCCGGCACCACCACCCCCAACCCTCTTCCCCCGCCGCCGGGCCTCGAGGGGATGCGCGCGCTCCCACTCCTCGTCGGCCAAGTATCTCTCGACGGCGGCCTCGAGGTCGTAGCCGGCCTGCTCGAGGTACAGCACGGCGACGTCGTACTCGTGGACGCGGCACCGGACCATCCAGCGGCGGATGCACGCCTTGCGGCGCTCCTCGTCCTCGCCCCCGACGGGCCGCGGCGACAGCGAGACCCGGGCGCCGGGGATCACCACCGTCCGCCGCCCCTGGATCAGGTGGTCGCTGTGGATGTTGTTGGCGCGCCGCAGCGCCGCGGCGGGGATGCCGTATCGTAGGGAGAGCGAGGCGACCGTGTCGTGCGGCTGGTCGAGGAAGTGTAGGATGTCTTGTGCGGGCTCTGAGGGGCGGGGGCCGTCGGTCTTCTTCTTTTCGTTGTGGAAGTTGGAAGGCGTGTTGGTTGAGGAGGGTGTGTAGGGCGGCGGCGGCTGGTCTGGGTCTGGCTCTTGGCCTTGGTGGCTTCGGTGGTCTCGAGCGGGCAGCGCGGGCGTGGAGGCTATGGCGGAGGCGTAGGACGGAGGGTCCTTGAGCCCCGGCGGGAGGGCGCTGCTAGTTTGCGAGATCTGGCAGTACGGGCAGTAGTTTCGGAACCGCGGGTTGTTCTGAACGGGGACGCGCGGGAGTTAGTATTCACGGAATACGTAGATCCTAGGCTCAGTAGGCCCAAACCCGTCGCAAGGGCGTATACACACGTATATACAGCTCCCGCATATTATGCGCCCGCAGCATTCTACCTGGCGGTCCTCTGGCAGCGGCTTCTCGGACGAGGCGTCGTTGTGCGGCCCCGCGGATAGGAGCTGGGCGCAGGTGCAGCAGGGTTCCATGGAAGTCGTCGTGTGCATGTTATTCATATTATGCGAATAAAAAGGAATATAGGAGATGTCGAGATGGCTCATTACAAATAGAAGAGATAGGAAAAAAGACGACGGACCGGCCAAATAAAAACATCACGGTTCCCTGCCGGCATGGTGGCGGTTCCTTTATCGTTATCATGACACGCTCACCGTCCTATCGATAGTGGGATGACCTAGGTAAGTTACCTGACCTGGTGAATGTGTACAGTGAGGCGCGTGGGTGGACCTACATGGTAGTAGTGTTGTACAGTAGCCGTGCTAGCTGGCAGGCAGGGGTGCTACTGTAGCTCTAATGACCGCTATCATTAGCAATCAACCTCAGGTGGACCTTCAAACAAGAAGTCCCTACATTTATTGTAAATTACCTGCATGATACTTCGTATCCTTCGTATACACCGTAAAATCAAAGCTTCCTTTGTCTACCTATTCGTACACGGGTATGAAAGTATTCGCATTCTCATTTAGTAGACTGGATTCTGCCTTGTCCATTCATTTATATGTAAATTAGGCTTTTATATTTGCTGCTCTAGAATCCCCTTTTCAAGGACCCTGAGTCTACATGATTTATAGTCTACTTTTCTCGCCCGCTTCCTCTTATTTACTTCCGACGTAGCTCTTAGAGATCTACATTGCTTACCTCTCCTAGCTACATTCGTAGTACATTACGACGCCGACACGATCTATGCTAATCGAGCGAGTATCGTCTACCTACGCCCTATACAAAACTTCAGTAGATACGTGTTTGACTCGATGTAATTTTAATACCGCTTGAAAGAGGCCAACAATTTCGAGATGGCCGACAATGGTCAGGCAGTCCAGCCAGCGGCGCCAGCTACGTCACCAGCTACCGCAAACTCGGCTTTATCCATACCTGTTATCCTGTCCGAAGCGCGACTCGATTCGCCTTCCTTCAGAGCGACCGCCCAACACTTCGCCGATCAGGTCGACACCATCGAGAAATGGCTCGAGGGCTATGCGAAGGCGAGTGCCAGACTAGCTCACGACATGCTGGGTCTGGAGGAGACCATCGGCGTCTACCTCTCCCGTATAATACCGCCGCCGAGTGTTACCTGCCTCGACAATGATTATACTGCATTGGCCCTTAAAAGGGTAGTGGATGGCTCGAGGGAATGGTGGATGTCTATCCTTAACATGGCTAGGAAGTTGGATTCCGTGTCCGTCGAGCCCATACGACACTTCTTACATAGCGACCTACGCCCTTTCAAAGACACCAGGAGGATCCTAGATCAGACGCAGAAGGCTTTTGATAATGCATTAGCTCGCTGTGTCGGCCAATCTAAAACAAAGGAACCCTCGGCTCTCCGTGAGGATGCATTTTCTGCATTCGAGGCACGCAAGGCATACCTCAAGGCGTCCATGGACTTCTGTCAGACCGCGCCCCAGCTACGCCTAACTCTCGACAAGCTACTGATCCGGCTGTCGACGGATATCTGGCGTGAAATGAAGGCATCGAGAGACGTCACGGGAAGCTTTTCGAAGTTCGCTCGCGAGATGGACCGGGTAAGAGGCTGGACGAAAGATATGGAAGCCGCTGAGCCGACCTTCAAGCGCGAGCTCCAGCTGGCTAGACAAGACATCGAGGACAACGCATTGGCGTCATTCAAGCCGTCACGCGAGCTCGACGACTATAGCGCGTCTACTGTTCCATTCTTAGGATCCAGAGGACCGATGAACGTAGCCACGGAAAACCGGAAGGCTGAGAAGCAAGGGTGGCTATTCATGAGAACAATAACAGGGAAACCAGCCCGTCACACCTGGATTAGACGGTGGTACTACTGCCGAGATGGTAAATTTGGCTGGCTGGTGAATGGACCTCACGGGGTGCTCCAAGGGGATGAGATCGGCGTACTCCTTTGCAATGCGAAGCCCGCTGTCGGCGAAGAGCGTCGGTTCTGTTTCGAGATCAAGACAAAGAACCAGACCCTCCTTCTCCAGGCCGAGACGCAAACTCAATTGATGGAATGGCTCGAGGTGTTCGAGGTCGCCAAGAAACGAGCGTTCGAGGCTAGCCTTGGCAGGGAGACCTCGTCTTTACCCGGCGGTGTGGATCCAGCCTTCTCGATAACGCCTCCCTCGTTGCCGGAATTCTCGGCCAAATCATTGGAGACCCAAGTTGGCCTATGCGTTGACGACGGAGCAGGTACCATTGATCGCTCTGGTACCCTGCCGGTGCCCGGCACCGACGGCGGATTGCTCTCTAGGACGAGTTTCGATGTCAATGCGGTGCCTCCGAAACGATCAGCAACCTCGGCCCTCACGCGTGAGGAGGGAGAGAGCGGCCGCGAGCACGCGGCGAGGATCATGCAGAAGCTCGATCTGCATCGAAAGGCTACCTTTGCTTCGTCGACAGATGTCACATCCGTGCCACCAACCCTTGGTCCAACTGGTGGCATTGCTAGTCTTATATCCGCTAGCCATAGCCTGTTACCGGTACACCATTCTCCTTCGGTCAGTCAGACGCAGTTGTCCAAAGCACCTACGACTGCGCCCGGACCCGAGTCGCAACCTGGCACACTCGGTCCTTCGACATTAGCTACAGCTCCAGCAACAACTAGTCTTAGTAGAACGGTCGTCGCATACAGCGGTGAGAGGGCATTCGGCGCATACCCCATCAACACGATGCCAACGGCCATACTGGCCAACTATTGGGGCAGTAACGTCTGGACACAGGAATCGACGCCTAAATCCAGCCGTACGGACTTGAGCCCCGACGACCCGTTTGGGCCAAACTCGCCTAGCATTGCCATGATGACTGCTCGCGAAGGCGGCGGCGAGCTCAGCACCCCGTCACCTATCCATAAGAAGTCGATAAGTACGGGTGCGAAGTTAGTGGCTCCCGTTCAGGAGAAGCTTACCCAGGAAACATTCCCAGCGAACTATCCTATAGAGCTCAAGACAAATGCTGCTCAGTTCAGATTACTTTTCCCAGGCGTCCCCCTTGATGAGAAGTTAGTCCTCGTCTTTCGGGCTTCCTGGAATGGCACCTCGGAAGCGAAGCGGGACACGCCGGAACTTGCCGGGAGCGGAAGAGTCTATGTCACCTCAGAAGGCAACATGTATTTCTACGGCCATCAGCTCGGTCTGGTCAACACCTACGCATTCAGCTTGGATCGTATCACGGAGGTGACAGCTCTCCCTGGCAAAGACTGGGACTTCATTTTCTTTCATCTCGCCCAGGATGATCACAACCCTTTTAACAGAATCACGATCAAGATCTTCCTGGAAAGCCTCGACCTGTTGCAGGCTCGGTTGAATCTTCTGATTGACGACCTCCAGGCGGAGGAGCCTATGGACATCCAAGAGCTTATCCAAGCGTTCATCGACCTAGAGAAGGATGTGTTTGCCGAGAGAAGAAGAAGCCCCAGTGTTGATAGCCGGGAAGACGTCTCGGCCAGCGAGCACATTGACGACACAAGCAGCGCCGTCAGCCAAAGACCACACGAATTCGCGTACCAATCCCGAACGCGAGAATCACGCAGACATCGCTCAAAGCTTCGACTTCCTACGCACCCCGTGCTCTACGAACCAGATGACATGCAAAGAGAAGTCGCCGAGCGTCACTTCGAGATAAGTGCCAAAGCATGTTTCCATGTCCTATTTGGAGACAAGAGCTTCGTCTTCCCGAAGCTCTATTTTGACAGGAGAGCTCGACAGATCGCCCAGGGTCCCTGGACGAGGATAGATGGCAAGATGCAGAGAGTATTTCGATTCAACGTGGATTACAAAAGGAGGCTCGTCGGACAGTCTAAGAACGAGGGCGTTACTGATTACCAGACGATCGACACGTTCGAAGATCACGTTACATACGTTGTATCTCATGTCAAGACGCTTTGGCATCTACCTCATGCGGACACGTTCAAGCTGCTCACCAAAATCGTCATTACTCATGTTGGCAAGTCGAAATGCAAGCTAGCTATATTCAACAAAATAGTTTGGAACAACGCGCCCACTATCGGAAAGAGGATTATCCAGCGGCAAGCGTTAGATGACGCCGTGCACGATGCCGAAGAGTTGGCGGAAGTGGCTACGGAGCAGGTGCGGAAGCTGGGTGCACATAGCCGGACGAAGAGGGCGATTCAGATCTACGGCTATGTCGGACAGCAGACTCAGGTCGTTACCTTCACGCCCGGAGATTCCGATTCTGAGAAGAAACCGCGTATCAATCCGCGTACACTGGGCTCGATGATCCTGGACACGATCAGGTCGTTCATGGAGAGCGTCGCATCCTCGCTCGTAATGTGGGCCTTCGCGGGCGTCAAGAAGCTGTGGAGCATCGTCTCGGCACAGCGCATCATCCTCGCCCTCCTAGGCCTCAGCGCGCTCGCGAACATCATCTACGCATCGCAGGGCACCTCGACATGGTGGAGCGAGCGCCGCGCCGCCAAGTTCATGAACCGCGTCGGCATCGGGCCCAATGTAATGATGAGCAAGGTCATCTACCTAGCAGACCTGGACGAGGCGGCGCGCGGCACCTCGGCGACCGCGCCGGAAGACGCTTACCACCGATCCCCTGACAGCTACTGCTACAACACCTTCCAGGCCATCGCCAGCGCGACCGACATGGACGCGCCCCACGTCAACAGTGGCGCCGCGCTCCGGTCGCCGGCCAGCCGCGCCACGGCACAGAGGCTCCGGCACACGCGCCAGAAGCTTGGAGGCTACCGACACGACCTGCTCGTCGCTATGCGGCTCGTCAACAGGGTCGAGCGGGAGGCTCTGCGCTCCGAATGGGAGAACTGGCTCCTGGACGAGAACCTGCGCTGTGACGAGGTCGGCGAGGTGCTGCTTCGTGCTTCTTCCATGAACCATAGTTCTTCTACGCCATCATCTGCGCACAGCGCGGCTGTGGGTAGTAGTAGCAGAGGAGGAGGAGAAGCAGCGCAGAAGATACTTGGTGGTGGCGGTGATGGTGATGGTGGTGAAGCTAAGAACGGGAAGGGGGATGAGAGGGAGGATGACGAAAAGGAGAAGCGCGATAACCTAGGCAACCTGCGGGGTTGGTTCGATGAGTATTGCGCCAGCTGCAGGGCGGACCGCGAAGTCGTCTTGCGGGCGCGGGGGCAGTGGTCTTTGGTCTGATTGCGGGCCGTCATTAGATGTTCCGGGGTACCGGGCCGGACGGCTCTCCTGGCTTTGGCGCGACGATTTGCAGGAAACATGTTCGGATCGGAACCGGTGTAGTGGCCGGGTTTGGAAGCGAGCTCCGGCACAGCGGGTTGCGGCTAGGAACGACGAGGGGAGCCCGACCTGGGCCTACCTACCTACATACTTGCTTGAAGTACCTGCAATTACTACCTACATGGCCTCCCTACCTTTTGTATATATATGTGTGGATGTATGTACGTACGGGCGAATCCTATACCGAATTGTATACCGAGTATGAGGGGCTTCGTTCGCCCTCTGCAAGACAACTTGGCGATCCTATAGTGCTGAGGAGCCAAGCACGCCGAGACTCGTTGCATGCACGATGCAGTTGTGACCATATTTATCCTAGCCTGGGGGAGCGAGGGGCCATTTTGTTCCGTCGCTATGGAAATCTGCAAACGTATCTGCCTACTACTACTACCTTACCTACATACGTAACTTCAAGGAGAATGAGGGTTGAATTAATGTTGGCAGTGAATTTGCGGGGATCTCGTCGGGGATGATGGCTGGTGATTGGGGGAAAAGAAAGCGAACGCTACCGAATGAATGCTAGCCAAGCTTTTGACCCGGCACCCTGGCTGCCTTTCCCGTCAATTCAGAGTCGCAGTCAGCCAGCCATTGAACCTTTCAGGAGCGCAGAGAAAACAAAAGCGGTAATAAGCGATAGACAACGGTCAAATGACGACCCTACGTAAAGTCCCGGAGAACAGGTTCCGCATGAGGCTTTGCGTTTCCGACCCTACTACCAACCCCCTCCCCCTTTTCGCCCGTTCTGGCTTGTTGCTGCCGACTTTTCTCGGTTTTTAATTGATGCTGTGTAACAATTGTTTGTAGTTGTCGTTACTGTTGTCGTAGCTGTGAGACAACAACTTGAGGAGGCAAAGAATGGATGACAACATCGAGGTAACAAACAACTACCCGGCCGGAGCCAAACAACCGGATTTCTTGCCTCGACTGGAGCCAATGCAATGAAGAAGAGCAAGGCAGGGCCTGCGGTAACGATAGGTTCTGATGGGACAGAAAAGAGCCTCCAACAACAACTGACGCAACTTCGAAACAACGAAACAGGATACTGGAAAGCTAACCTTTTAGCGCCATGGGGGTTGTTTTCCGGTTGTGATCTGATGATGTAATGCACTGGAATGGAAACAGATCCCAAGATTACGTTACGATTGGATGCGACTGATGCATTCGGGTGGCATACGAAAACCGTATAGTTTCGCGAAGTCGCAGCGGTAAGAGATTGAGTAAGGTATCCGGATATGTGGGCAGTAGCCTGGGCGCTACATGGCGGGAGCTGTTAACCGAACGAACCTCCTGCTTCTTTTGAACCTCCTCCGTCAGATCGTATTGACATGCCCCTCCGTGCAGACGTACTTACTTTCTTTGTGTGTTTGCGGGCCCGTATCCGTATTCCAACCTCCTTTTATACTTGTAAGGGGGGTTAGGGACTCAAAACAGAGATTATGGTCATTTTCCCCATACATATTGGAATGTGTGTATTATTCTCTCAACCCCCTGAATATTCCTTGCCTACACTATCAACTTACGTGTACGTAAGTATTGTGCACGGTTGTAAGTGGCATGTAATTGCGGAACGAACCAATGTGTAGTGGACAATTGGAGCTTGATGCCATTATTGACCATCAAATCCGACTTGTTGCCACCCGGCCTACAGAATCTGTAGATACTAGCGTACCACTAACTCCCCACCTACCTAGTAGGTTCTCCCCCATAGTGGAGTGTAGGCCGAACTAGACCTTTAATGTTAGTGGGTACAATAGCCTGCTAGCCCACGCCACCTGCCACCTTCACAGGCGGCTCCCCCCCCTACATGACACGATGGGAACCTTGCGCCAAAGTTTCCTACTTTGTTCCTCCCTCCGTCTATACATTTGTACGCCACCTAGAACCTTTTGTTCGTCTTGTTTGAGTAACACGTAGACAACTTACCTCTCTGCACCAGTATCACTTCACTGCCTGTTCTCCGCCTATCCACGAGACCCTACAGCGTCATTAATATCTTTCATCTTCTTAATTGAGCGTTTGCGGTGTTACAGGAGTCCCGTGATATCCAAGCAGACAAGTCCTTTTTTCTCCAGTTGGCATATCATCGTCATCATCGAATAACAAGGCCCTAGTGCAAGAAACCAGGACACCTAACGATATAATAAGCGTTGCGGATTTGCGTTGCCTCCATCCCTGTCTCAGTCTCACGGTTAATTTATCTAATTGACTGTTTCCGCACCGCCACACGCCTGTAGCACATCACCTTGAAACAAAGAATGGCTCATTTCTTTCCACTCACGTCACAGTCGCCTTGCTAAGGGAACTCAACCGCCACCAGCAGTCGCCTCTCCTCTTAGTTATTCTCCAGGAAACAGCTCACCGAGGTCCCTTTTTGAGCCCGCGTCCTACTGTCGGCACCTGGTTTTTACAAGTAGAACCATAGAGGATAAGGCGAAGAGGGACGGTCCTCCGCCCCAACGTAAGGGCTACTTTGGGGGACAGATATGGCCAAGGCACACGAACCCTTCAAGGCATTAGGCCCCATCAATTGGGAATTCAGCCGGGGCCCATCCGCCGAGGAAGAGGCTAAAATTCGAGATTTTCTATCCAGAACCTTCAAGGACGCAGAGTGCATTGTCGACTCCATACCTGGCTCCTCGCCCTCGGTCCAGCAGCCCGGTAGACCGCGGTCTTCTACCGATCCAAATCGCAAAACCTTACATAACCGAGCTCACCAGGCCTCCGACATTGCGAGGGAACTACGGAAAGAATGGAAGGAAGTAAAAGTCAACCCCAAAGAGAACCCTCTGGGGTTGAGTGTGTATAAATTAGCCGCCAAGGATGGAAGGGGATCCTGGTTTGCGAGACGGAGCGTCCACGAGGGCCAAAACTTCGACAAGTGGAAGGCGGCCATGGAAAGGGAGTTCCTGGAGAGCATGAAAGTCAAGGGGAAGCCCGGTAGCGGAAGTATCAGGGGCATTGGTGCCGATAAGCGGGTAGAGCGGATGGTCCTCGATGGCTGCGGGAAACTGGAAGGTAAGAGCCATCCTCGTCATATTCAGCCGCCGTAAGTGCGAGTATAGCTGACTCGAGCGATTCGATAGTCTACCAGTTATCCGCGCAGTTTCCAGGACCGACTACGCCTAGAGAATTCGTAACGATGCTGTTAACTACGGACTGCGCCCTCGACACATCTCTGCCAGGAGGTCGTGGGAAATCCGAGAGATATTTTATGGTCGTCTCGAAACCCTGCCTGCATCCAGAATGCACCCTGCAACCAGGTTTTATTCGGGGTTCATACGAATCTGTCGAGGTGATCCGCGAGATCAGGTGCGAGTCCAAGATCGACCCTTTGAGAAAAGTCCAGTCGTCAATAGACTTGCCGGCCGACGAAGCGAACGCCATCGCGAGAAATCACGGACATGTGGTACGTTCGGCGCATCATTCGACAGCAGACGGTAATGCCGAGGCTAGCCCAGATGGACGGCAGCTCGGTAAGACCGTTGCAATTGCAGGTGCGGAGGGCAGTGAACAGCAGGCGGACGCAGAATACGAGACTAAGATCGAGTGGTTGATGGTAACCCGCAGTGACCCTGGCGGCAGTGTGCCGAGGTTCATGGTCGAGAAGGGAACTCCTGGCGGCATCGCGGGCGATGCGGACAAATTCCTCAAATGGGTCGACACGAAGAGCATGAAAGACCTTACCCGGCCTGAGGAGGAGGTTGTCGGTACGGAAGCCGAGGCGGGGACCCCGGACGGGAATGAATCTACACACCCGAGCAAATCCGAGTCCGAGGGGACGTCTAATAATACCCGAGACGAAGCTGGTGCGAAGGCTGCCGATAAATATAATGCCGGATCGGAACCCCCCGCGCAGGAGGAAGGGCCGCCGGTGGTTGCCGGTATTTACGGAATGATTGCAAACGCTATAGGAGCCGCAGCTTCTGTGCTTCCCAATCCCTTTGGATCTACTCAGGCTGGTGACGCCTCCCTTGAATCATCCCATAGTATCGAGGACGACGACGACGACAAGTCATCGATCCATACTTTCCTCACGGTACAGGAGAACCTTGCAGAAGACGGCCTGCCCGACGCCCAGCTCTCGCGAGCTAACTCACACGGCGAGGAGCAATCCACGAATTCGTCGAACGAGTCCACAACCACACATTCCTTTAATGGCTCTTCCCTCCGCGAGAAGGAGCTGCGGAAACTTGAAGAGCGCAAGCGGAAGCTAGAGGATCGTCTCAAGCGGTCGCAGAACAAAGTCCTTTCTAAGCGCAACCACGAGGGCGCTTCAAACGATGACTTGGCTAAGCTCCGCGAGAAGCATGAGCGCGAGGTCCTCAAGCACAAGGAGAAGTTCGAGCGCGAGATGCAGAAGCTCGAGGCCAAGCGGATCAACGAGGAACGCAAGGCCGAGGAGCGGCGGCGGAAACAAACCGAGCGCGAGGAAAAGAACACGCTATCCAAGGAGCTGGAGAAGGTGCGCGCCGAGCGGGACGTGGCGCGCAAGCAGATCGAGGTCCTCAAGGAGCAGATCGGGGAGCTGCAGGGCCAGAACACGATGCTCGTCGCCAGGCTGGGCAGGGAAGGGATCACGCTCGAGGGCGGCATGGCCGATATGTTTTCGGACCAACGGAAAAAGAGCAGCCCCGGGCCAGGGGGTAAGCTGTCCCGCACTTCCACGATACACGGGCACGGGATACCGAGTCACGTACCTACGCCCTCCCCCGCATCGAGCACGGCAAGAGTCGACCGGCCTAGGGAACGCGCCACGCACATGCATACCGAAGGCGTGGCGTGACCGGAAACCGTCGGCAGGGAGTAGGCCACTCAGAGTTTATTCTAGAGCCGAATCCTCACGGGTTGTGGTGCTGGCGGGCGCTTAAACGACGCCCCGGAGCCAATAGCGCTCCCATAGCGGTCGTAGGCTACGAAGGGGCGGGGAGTCAAGTCCGTAGGGAGGGCGTCGATGGGCCGAGGACGAGTCGCTCGGGAGAGGAGAATCCGGCCATGGCCCCCTTGAGGATCGACTGGACCGTCGTGGTACTGTATGTATATTGTAACATGCCTACCCACCTACCTACATGAGTAACGAAAATATATCGGTTTTGGAGCCGCTGCAAGTTGAGCAAACGAATAGCAGGCCAGGCATGAAGTGTATGTATATTAATGTCTTATTTAGGGGGACAGGTCATGATTGAGTCGGGGGACGAGTAGCGTGGCGTCGTTTAGAGACATTGATATGACATCGTTCAAATTTTCAACCGAAGCTTGGGAGAAAAGTGAATGTGTCTGGATACTTTATTTTGCCTACCTATCCCAAATGAGATCGTTCATCTTTCTCTCGTCGTCAGCATTGTTAATCACCATTCTTCCTCAATTGAGTTCTCCGGAAGCTAAATCCGTTACCTCCTCCCATTTCCCGCTGCCCCGCCCCCCCCCTTTTTCTTCCGCGCCGTCCCCCAAACGACCGATTCCTTTCCATTTCATTTTCATCCCGTTTCCCGCGTGCCAACCGGACGACTACCCCGTTCTATCCGTCTATCCATCCGCCCGTCCAACCATCGATAGCTCGTTTACCCCATTTTCTTTTTCATCGCACGCTCTCTAACACTACCGATCCCCCGTCCGCGGCGGTAGCACACATCCCAAGCAGCAAGCCGTGGACCCTGGCCCCGCGCCCCGCGTCCCGGAACGCGCGCAGCGCCTCCCTGATCTCGCCTCGCAGGTCTTCCGCGTCTGCATCTCCCTCGGCAGTAGTAGTAGTAGCAGTAGTAGTAGCAGTGGTGGTGGTCTTGTTATTACCGTCGTCCTCCGAGGGAGACGGAGGAGCGGGCCTCGCCGAGAGCAGCGCGGCCCCGCTGATCAGGATCCGCGCGCAGATGGCGAACACCTGCGGCTTGGATGTCCAACCCAGGGGTCCGTCGCCGTCGACGTTGTCGTAGCCGCCGCCGCGCATCTTCCGGGCTTCCGCGTCCGCGTCCGCATCCGCTCCGACGCCGGATCGGAGCAGGCGCGTCACCGTCCGCAGGCCCGCGAGCGTCCAGGCCGCCAGGGCGCGGAGCTCCGGTGCTGCTGCCGCTGCTGCTGCTGCTGACGAGGAAGAAGAAGAAGGCGAAGGAGGAGGAGGAGGGAACAGCACGTCCCGCCAGCGGCACGCCTCCCGCACCTCGTCGACGTACTGGTTCTGCTCCTCGACGGCGAACAGCGCGCCGTCGAACCGCATCGCGACGCGGAGCTGCTGCTCGGCGGGGGTCCAGGGGGCGTCCGCCCCTCCCCCGCCGGGTATACCGTACGCGACGCGGTGGCCGATCACCCGGCCGGCGGCGTGCGCGCGGAATTCGGCGTCGGAGCCGTAGCGCCCGCGCAGCCAGGCGAGGAGGCGCGCGGCCGCCTCGATGGAGGCCATCGGGCGCCCGCCGAGCACGGGCGCGGCCGCCTGCGCCGCCACCTCCCGGACCTCCTCGTCGTCGTCGTTGAGCGCATCATAGAGGGCCAGGAGCCACGGCAGGTGGGCGCGCCCGACGTCGGGGTTGGCGTTGACGTCAGCTGACGGCGGGACGGCTTCCGAGAAAGATCTCAGGGCCGCGACGGCTGCCATGCGCGTGTCGAACGTCTGTTGTGTTCTTCGGGTCAGCACGCGGGGGGCGGAAATGTAGGTAGGGGATATGGTTCTATGCGGAGTGCACCCGTGGTGCTCTCTCTGGACTCACTTACCCTGTCGTCCCTTCCCGCGTCGCCCACCACGGCCCCCCAGGAGCGCAGCCACCGCAGGACGCCCTCGTCCGGCGCGGCGCCTGCCCGGGAGACGGACACCGCTAGCAGGGGGCCGCTGAGGCGGACGATGGCGTCGGATAGGCTGGGGTTCAGGGGCTTCCGGTGCAGCTCCGCCCAGAACTCGTGAAACGCCTCCAGCGCGGGGAGGCCCTGCAGGGCTTCTTCCCGTCCCCGCCGCGCGAGGAACGCGTCGAGCAGGGCGGCGAGACACCCCAGGGCGAGCGTCCGTGGCTCTGGCGCCTCGGTGGCACTGCAGACCCCCATGTACGCGCGCACGAGTGCGCATCCGGCTGCCTCGCCCCGCGGCGGGGCGGCCTCGGCCAGCGTCTCGAGCATGACGCATGCGACGTTTACGTCGTCTCTCAGGGCGCTTTGGAGTTTACGTTCCAGTTCTCCTATGCGGGCGTTGCGGAGCAGCTCTTTGGTGGCCGCTGCCGCCAGGCTGGAGTTTAGAAGTGCTGAGGACGGATCGTACCCGAACGATATGGCGACGTATGTCGGCTGCTCCTCGCTCGAGGTCCGGTCCGACGACGGAACGGCAGGTCGGGGAGTGGTGGTGTCGTCTCCCAGCGCATGCTCCCGCGGGTCGAGCTCTGCGACGAAACTGGCGATCTCGATGTATACTGCTCTAGCCTCAAGGCAGCTATCGAGACAACCGCTCATATCTGGTATAGCTTCAAGGAGACCACGTAGGGAATCAGAATGCTCTGCTAGGTGCATGTTAGTATCAAATCTATATAAGAAAATCCACATCTGAGAATAGTATCAACCGACCGAAAAGCAAACTAGGCATGACTTCCAAGAGTCTTCCCAGCAAGAACTTCAAGGTCAGCAATGAGCCGTGGAGCTTGTTGGCCGAGCCCTTCGAGCCAGCCACCAGGGTCTCGATGGGCTCGATCCAGTCCGGCCTCAGCAGGAACGAGCACAGCGTGCGGGCCGCGATCTCCCTTACATGCCATATGTGACTGCCGAGATACCACGCGATGATGTCGAACAGCTTGTCGTGGAAGGCCTCCGGAGGTCCCGCTCGGCGAATTATGTCCAGCGCCGGGAAGACGGATTCCGCCGTCTGAGAGCCTATCAAGACGCCCGAGGACTGCTGGCCCATCTCCAGCAGGTTCACTAGGACGGCGGGGAGGGCGGGGAATTTGTGGTAAGAGACCTTGGTCGTCCGTCCGTCCCATCCCGCCTCCATGGCCGTTTTACTCTCGTTGGTGCCTAGGAGGCAGTCGATGAGACTCCGCAGAAGGAGCAAGCCGCAATTACGAATCGCCCAGCTAGATCTAGTTAGTTTCCGACGATGCACTCGACAGACGTTGAACTTACACCTCTGATTTGAGACTGTTCGCGGCTAGCTGTAAGCAGTCGGTGAGGTACGCCTCTGCCCTTTTGCTCAGAGCCGAGCTCTTAAAGACGTCCTTGAGACAGTTCAGCGCGTGGACCTGGGGCAGGTTCGATCCGTCCGTCTCGGCTATGCGCGCCGGCCGCTCGGCAATCTCCCTCAGCCGCCGCATGATGGTATCGAACGAGGGGTAGTCGGCGTTAGCGGAGAGGATCCCAACTATAAGCGCCGGAATGCCTGCAGATCTCCGCGTTGTCGATGCTTGCGTGTAAATGCAGCTCAGTGCCCCCTGAACCGGGTCAGAAACGTACTACAACGGCATTTGGAAGTTGGTTACCGACCTGATACCATTCATCCAGCAGACTTGCTTGCTCAGTGGTTGGAGCTGGAAAATATTTGACAAGTTGGCAGCAGCTCGCGAATGTCTGGGTCACAGTCGTGAATGCTCCGCGGTGGCGCAAGTTAGAGAGCTCTTCGAAGGTCAATCGACCAGTTCTCTCAAAGCTGTCGCGGGGGAGAGTGAGGAGTCCCTTAGCCCGCTCGTTCCTCGCATTATTTCCGATTGTTTTCATTAGATTACTAGGATACGTTAGCTAAGTTAGCCCCATGGCGGTAAAGGCTCCCCCTACCTTGATTCGTGAATCGCTCGGAAGCTGTAGCTGAGGAGGCCCTTGGTATCCAGGCCTTCTACCTCTTCCAGCTCTTCAGGCAAATGGCCTTCTGGTGAGTCGTCGCATAGTATGTGTCTTACAGCCTGCCAAATCCTGTCGCAACACGTAATGGCCCTATCCTGCAAGCTTTCCAGGTGTCTAAGGTCATCCTCCATATACTTCTTAACCGAAAGGGAGCCCCAGAGATAGCTACACAACACACACAGTAAGCATGGGTTTTGTGAGAGGCTAAAGGAGGAGAGGATCGTTACCGAAGGGATGCGAAACTACCGTGGACAGGGGACTGAAGAACAGCAGAGGCGAGATCGCGCTCGGCGGCGCTGAGTTTTTCTTCGAGGTCAGAAACTATAGTTTCGACGATACGTAACTGTCCCTTTCTGTCTGCGGTCCAGCGCCACAAGACTTCGTACGATCGAGCCACACCGTCAGAGTGGTCTGCTCTAGCAGTCTTAGAAGCGAGTTCCTCGGCCCTCCTGCAGAAGGCCTGGAGCTCTTCAACAACTGGTCTGTGCAGCCCCGCAATGGGAGTTTCTGGTAATGCAGGCTTGTCGTGTGCAAGAAGCATTATCAGCGATGCTGCCGCCTCTCTCACATCATCGAACGGATCCAGAACGAGATCCAGCACGCAGCGAAGCCATGTAGAGTCGGTAAAAGCGCCTCGGTGGTCTCGGTCTTGCAGATCTACTACTTGTTGAGGCAGAGTGGACTTAAGGACAAAATGCATGGCTTTCAGTGCCGTAATATGGCGTTGATAAGATGCGGTGGGAACAAGCTCATTCTTGAGGAAGTCCATGTACCAGCATACGAAGCACTGGTGCTGATCCAGGGCGGTACAAAGTTCTTTGACGACTACCTCCTGGGGGTCGGCTTGCTTGGGTGCTTCGGAACTTTCGATAGTCTCTGGCGGTTCATGTGCACTAGGCTTTCTTCCATTTGCTTTGTCAAGTTTCTTTACCGCGCGGCCGTAGTCCCGTCGTAACGCTTCGAGAGCACCTTGGATACGCCTAATCATATTCTTCGAATGGCCCAAAACATCGTACCTAAACTTTGGGTCCGTGTCCGCATAGAACGATGGTAGGTGCTTTCTGAGAAGTTCGAGGGCTTCCTTGGTGTATGGTTTCGTGGTCGATGGCGAAGTTATCAGTATAGATACCGCTGCGGACCGCGCGGCGACGGATTCGTGGCCCAATACGGCCTCGAGCGTGTCCACCGACAACTGGGCAACCGCACCCGGTTCCGATTCGGCAGCTGGAAGTCGTTAGCTAAGATATATCATAGTGATGAGATGTCGAGAAACCTACTAGTTCCTGGTTCGCCTACAACACCCACCTTCTTTCCCACCTCAAGCATCGCCAGCCAGAGCATCGAGTTGACATCCCAGCCTGTGTTCTCGTTGCCGGTTAAGCTCTGTAGTGAGGATAGATTATTGAGATATTTTAGAGACTCAGGTCTGTCGACTCTGAATAATGGAACGAAGACATAGAGCTTCATGGGTTCAAGAAGTTCGAGGTTCGCCTGTAAAGCCCTGTATATAAATATATGCCAAGAGTCTGGATAAAACCTGGTATTTTCGCCTTCACTCCAAGGTGTGGTAAAAATGGTAACAAGGAGCTTCCCGGCTACGGAGGATACGTTGTGAAGCTCCAGCCAGTTGAACAATTTGGAAATGAATCCATCCCATGTGACCTCCTGGTGCGAGGGGAAGCTGTGGACTTCTCGATATGTTTCCAGGACATTTGATAGGTAAACTAGATTCTTCAGTATGATATAGTCTAGGTACGTTATAGCAGACTTTACTGATGGCCTCGACGATTCCCGTGTAATGATAGTAACAGTGCCCCTTAGGATCCTCTCCTTGATAGCCAGGCCGGTTTCAGGGGTTGGATTCTTCGAGATGGAATAAGCGAGGAAGTCAAGAATGAGCTTCATAGACCTATGTGAATCCTGCTCATTCCATTCAACGAAGAAATCGAATAGCCTCACAGCCGTATCTTCGGAAAATGCGAATGCGCGGAGAACAGCGGAGCTAGACTTGGAGCATTGCTCAACAAAGCCGCACAGTTTCCCGCAGGCATTTCCAGATAGCTGTTTAGGTTTTGAGGCGCTTCGAACCAGCTCCTGGAATATGTTTTCAACATGCCTAAGATTGAGATAATCAGATACATATAAGCATGAGGCAGGGCAAGGAGCACTAACACCGGCTGAGAGGCAGGAGGCTGTTTTTCGACCCAGACAACTGCATGTCTTGGGTTGAAAGATGTATCCTCGATATCAAGAATCATCTCACCGCCCTCTCGCAGCTTCATCCTTTCTGGAAAGATTTCCGAATATGGCATTTGTCTCCTATTCGAGTCACCTCAAACCCGAAAAGAGGGTAATATCATGATCCCGGCAATGAGCCGAGCAATAGATGGTACCTCTGGCCAGAACCCGACCCAACGTGGACACAACAATATTTAAGTAGAACGTCCCCGCAGACGGGATCTGAAGCTCCAGGATTTAGACACCCAAAAGATTAGCATTTAACCCCTGAGCAAGACGTTTAAGGAGGCTCAGTATATCGCTCGAAAAAAAATGTACTCCGTACCAGATATGTGAAAGAATAGATTGCGCGCTAAAGCAGAAAGAGAAAGGGCGCGGTAGAACATCAGGTACAGAGTTACATACTAGGTAGACATCATCTACCGTAGGTGACATGGAGGCCACAGGGATGATAAGAAAGCTTAAGCTACTTAGGACACGGACCAACCTACGTCTTTAATCGGATGGGAATTTTTTTATCTTGGCAGAACTATCAACGCCGCCGCCGAAAAAACAACCCGGGCATCTTAATTACTTGGAATATTTGTCGTCACGGCCGCCACCGCACTGCAAACAGGCAAAGCAACTTGAGAGAGGGGTTCTCGGGTTAATGCGCTATTGTCCTTCAGATCGTCCTCTCTTATCTATTTTAACTATATTACCATAGTTCGGCCAAGAAAAGATGTCTATCTGGGATGCGCTCACCGGACGAAAGTCCTCGTCCCAGCAGTCCTCATCATCTTCGTCGTCCCCGGCTTCCGCCACGAGTCCGTCTTCTACAACCACAACCACCGATACCTTCACACCAACTCCCTTCGATCCCTCAACCGCCCAAGGTGTAGATTCCTTCCTCAACCCCTCCACCTTTGCCGACCCGTCGCAATTACACCCTCTCGCCGGCCTCAACAAGGAGAGTCTCGAGTACCTGACGCTCGAGGACTCCACTCTAACCGACCCCCCAGGGCACTCGGCAATCCCCTCGCGAGGTTTTAGCGATGACCTGTGCTACGGGACCGGTATCACGTACCTTACAGCATTATCGATAGGAGGCATATGGGGTCTGCAAGAAGGATTAAGGAAATCGGTCGGCCAACCACCAAAGTTGCGTCTCAACTCAACACTCAACTCCATCACGAGGAGAGGTCCCTTTTTGGGTAACTCTGCCGGTGTTGTAGCCATTACTTATAACTGCTTCAACTCGGGCATCGGCTACTTGAGGGGGACGCATGATGCAGCGAATACTATCATCGCCGGAATTCTCAGTGGTATGGTCTTTAAGAGTACAAGGGGGCCTCGGCAAATGATGATATCAGGAGCTGTCGTAGGGACTATCGCCACAGCGTGGGCGGTACGTTGTCATCCCGTTCACTTTTCCATTGGACGCAAGCACTGACTCTAGACAGATCACGAAAAAGGTCTTGGCGCCATCTTCTACAACAGAACAGCAGGAGAAACACCTTTAGATGATCGCGAAAGATCACGTTAATACTACCGCATCCCGCACTAGGGCGGAGACCGAGATAGCCGTGTATGATATAAGGCCCGACTTAGGACCGAGTCTCTTGCGCCGCCGATGAATTCTTACGGATAATTTTTGTGTAGATACGGTTTCCTCGGATGGGTCGCATAGCGATGGATGAACTCTCCTCTTGCTGGACGTACGTGTACAATAAATGGGCAAGCGCATAGAACGCATTCTACGGGGCGGATAGGTAGGCGTTCAAACTCAGCAATGGGACGGCATTTGCATATTTTCCAGTTAGGGAGTGGGTCCCTTCCTCATATTGATCTGTTGCGGCCCATCGATCAGGCGGGCGACACGAAGTACGTCTAGTGTTTATGTCTCCTTGGGAACCCGGTATCAGATCCTCATATGCTACCTTGTACATGTTCCCGAGGCATCCAGATACCCCGGGAGCTGGTTGTTTTATCAGTCGCTTTTGTTTTAATCCCTAGTCCTATCCTTTGGGGATTGATCATAGGCACCTGGGCAACGTGCAAATCATTTAAAACAAACAACAATCCCAGGTGAAGTCATGGCATGCCAGGGGAGCTTAGCAAAGGAGATCAGCGAGGCGCTTATACAAACCTGCCTCGAGACGTGGCGTTCGAGAGCAATACCCATGACACCAGAGGAATACATTGCCCAGCAGTGGCAACTAGGCGGCGAGAAGCCGGGTCGCCCAGCCGGCGCGCTCGTCTCGGATGATAATCCCCAGGGGTACCTCTTCGTCCCTTTCGATGACTCCGCTCCTGCCGACCAGCAGCTTCTTGGAAAACGCGCGGGGCTCAACCGCGCGATCGACGAACACGGTTTCGCCGCCTCGGAACTGCTGCTGGATCTAGAGATTATGGGGCAAGGATATCTCACCGTCGAGGGACTCAGCAACACCGGTCTGGCACAGATGAAGACTTATGAGAAGGTTAATCATTTCGCCGAATAATTGACTGCGCATGCGGGTTCGCTGACACGAGTCTAGGTCAGCCTCATCACCAAATACCAACTTCTGGAGACCTCTCGCTATCCTACCCCAACCTCACACGGCAACCCGGCATCGAACGGGCCGCTCGCAGGCAAGCGGCGGATGTGGATGCTGAGGGTCACGGGCTTCGAAACGTTAGCCATCGAGTCCTTCTACTTGTCGCTCACCATCCCCTTCGGCGTATTCCTACAGCACCTCGAGGAGGCCGCGGAGCCGTACAAGAACACGGGCATCTCGGACCGCCACACCTACGAAGCCGTGGAGCACTGGGAATGCAACCGCGCCGCCCAGCGGACTGAGGAGGAGGAGGCGGAGTGGCTCGAGAGCCTCATAAAGGAGGCGTCTCTCACCCCGCAGGAGCAGGACAGCTGGTCGTATCAATTCTGCAAGGAGTTCGATGGCGTCAGTCGCATGGTCGAGAAGGAGTGGCATACCGTGGACGCCCCGGAGGAGTTCGATGCGATGCTCCGTGCGATGGAGGGTAGCAAGCTAGCACCGGTTTTCATGCGCGTAAGAATACTGTTCTCTCGTGCTCGGCTTGGGCGGATCAATGGCTAATACGGTATTTGCAGACTTGCAGGATTATCGAGGGCAGGCGCATCAGCCGCCTCCTGAACCCTAAGACCCCCGAGAGCACCGGAAACACGGACATGTCCGAGACTAGCCACTAAGAATATAGACGAATGATCGTGGCCTATTGATCGACTCCCTGACGACGTTTTCTCGGAAATCCCTACCTTTGGTCTGAGCATTCAGACATGTACAGATCGGATTTGAGGTTATGCAACACACAATTGTCCCGCTTTCATGGACGCTAAGGAGAGTTAATTATGTTCCTCTGTTGATAAAGTCTGGAGATCATTTGGGAGATAACCGAGTATGCTCGATCAGCCTCTGCGTACCCTTACCAGACCATTGATAAGGGTGCTCCTAACCTTCTGCATCGACTTGCGAGAAAAATATTCCCAGCAATTGAAGTAACGAGATGCTAGCTGTAATGAGAAGTCTCCTGACGAATAGGCAAGATTTGCAAGATGTGATTACATCGTCAGCATCGTGCGTGAAGTGGTTCACATAGGATACGTTTAGATCGCCCTCCATTTTGGCGGCAACATTCCACTCCCATCACAACTTCCGTTCTGCCAACACCTGCCGAAGCACCACCATATTCTAATCTAAGCCGTACGCCAACTTATCCACCCACCTAGTCAATACCCCTTGGAAATCCCTTACTGTCATCGAGATGTGTTTCCCTTGCTGGCCGGTCACCGATATCTACCTCGAGGAAGATGTTGACGAGTACGTCTGGAACGGGTCCGGATGGGTCCCAGTTGTTGGAGGAGTGGTAAGTTGTTTTTCTTCCGAATTTTCTTTCTTGTAGACCAAAAACTCCTCTCGCGTGCAACGTCCCGCGGAAGTGATAGCTCTAGACGATCCACACCTCTACTTTGACATTGAAACGCTGCTCTTACATCCAGCTCATCAACACGGGGCTAAGGTCAGCAACCAACTCACGAGAACCTCATTTCGAGGCCACATATCAAAATTCCCAAAATAGCACCCGCAAAGCTACATAGTCAATTTCTGCTCGATACCGGAATCCTTTCGAGAATAGAAAATTTCGACGCCCATTGGGCCCGCTCTTCTTTTCCAATATCCCGCGGGTGGCTTCCTTCGATCTTCTTTTCGATCCCACCTTTCACATTATTCACCAGTCACCAGTCACCAGTTCACGTCGCCCCTTTTTCCATTCACAAGATATTTTACTATCCATTGTCGCCGTTGGACATCATCTAGCGCTGGTGTCTTTTTGGCGTGGCTTCCCGGAGTGATTTTTGAATCTCTACGTGCACTCCAAATCAGGGTCGACAATGGGGCAAAATACATATACCCGTGGCTCCCAACGACGATCGTCGACTCCTCCTCCGCCATCTTCCTCACAACACAAATCATCCAAGACCACAACCAAGGATCAAGTCGACGACACCAACAGCGGCGACCATATTTCCGTCCACTCTCCCCTTTCAACTCGTCAACAGGAAACCACGCCGACTTCTCAGCAACAGGCAACCACGTCGACCTTTCAACAACCGGCAACCGCGTCGACCTGTCAACAACCGGCAACCACGTCGACTTTTCAACAACCTGGTCCAGGATTCAATCACCAGATCACCAATTACCCCGGCGGTTTCAGCTACAGCACCCTTCCCGTCGCTAACCCCCCTGTCGGCGTCGTCCCTCAGGTACAGACTCCCGGTCTTTCCAATTATACCACCCCTTACACCTCTTCTACCACCCCTTATTACTACTACTACTACTATCCTGTAAGCACCCGTAGCAACATGAGTGAATATCAAGATCCTAGAATCCAGCCGCCCGGAGCCCAGAACTTCACGGACAACCCGGAGAATGGAGTCACCAATGGCCCCATGGTGCATCAGTGGACTCCTCGTTTTGACGGGCAGTACGCCATGAATTCTGGTCCGGGTTTCCAACCCGTCCCGGTATTCGCAGCACCTGGTGTTGCTGGCGCCGTGCCCCTCCAGCAGGTGCCCATGCCACAGGTACAGCCATGCCAACCTCCTCTCGCTGCCCAATTCACTCTGCCTGCTCAGCCTGTTCCGGTCGTTCAACAGGTCCTCCAGCAGGCCACGTATCAGGCCTCCTATTATCCCTGGAATGCAAGTGGAACCCGATGTCCAGCAGCCGCATCGTCCCGAGATCTCATGCACTTTGTTTACTTGGGCGAACATTACATGGGGTTCTGGATGCTGACACTTTTATTTCCGATTTCAGTTCGTCACTTACGTTTAGAAACCGCGCTAACTTACTTTGACAAACAGGTTCAGCCGGGTGTTGCCGCTCAGCCCATGGCTATGCCTGCCATGATGTACCCGGGGCAGCAGCAGCAGTCCTTCGTTATGCAGCCAGGTCAACCGCAGTCCTTCGTCTTTCAGCCCGGCCAGCCCATGCCTCCTGCTCAGATAATTGGTCAGGCTCCCCAATTCGTTGGTCAGCCTACCGGATTTGCCGCCCCGGCTGCTCAGGTTCCCCCTCCCCCCGGTGTCTTTCAGCAGGTCGGCCAGGGCATGGCTGTTCCGGGTCAGCCCATGCCTGGCATGCCGACCTTCCCCCCTGACATCATGGGCATAGGCAAAACCAGTGCCGAGATGGCCATGGAACAGGCTCATGCCGCGGCGAACAATCAGGCCAACGAACCCCAGGACTTCCAGCCTGCCGATCCTGATCCCGGCCGCATGTACTGGGTCCGCCAGCTCGACAATGAGTGGATCCAGATGAGTCGCTTCACCATCGACCGTCTCGCCTGCCGCTGGTTCATCTGGCCCAACGGTGTCTTCTACGCCGTCCGCCTTGAGGAGTAATGGCTTCACGGCTCTGTGAGTCAGCCTCTCATTGTCCTAGTGATGTACGTTATACTGACTGCGCAGATTCACTTGTACCCCTATACGACACTTACGGCTGCCTACCTACCACTCAGTTACCACACGACGGTTCAATGAGATATGGACCGGTGCGCATACTTCTTTCGTGCCTCTAGAACATCGACTAACTGATTTAGAGACTTCAATTTTTCGATTGTACTTTACCCTACTAGACCGTCAGCTTTCATGAAGCTGTGAGTTTACTCCACCCCTATTGTACACCACTGTAGCAGAGAACTGAACATTTCATCCAGTGTACTATGATCCTGTCGCCAAAGGCGAACCTGACTAAATGATTAAGAGACAATCCCCCAAGCAAAATTCTCGGAATCAACGGCAGTAAGCGACGACAAGGAATTAGGCAGACTGGGAGATCGGCAACACGGTTTCTACGGCCTTCACTCTTTTTCCTCATTCTCGTCACGTGTCCCTTGGCCCCCTTTTCCTAGAGTTCTTCTCACTGAGCATTGATGAATGAATGGATGAATGATGGATGGTATTTCACGGTATTATGATGTCGGTGGACACAGGCAGTTACGGCGTCATGGCGTTGATTTTACCGGTGGTGGTTTGTTCACCGCCCACCTCGAGTAGTCGAGACCAGGGATGGAACCTGTGTGCTCATTCCCCGGCCTTTCCCCCATAGGTAGCCGTCGCATAGTTAATGACCTGCGTTGATTTTTTTCCTAAGGAAGTTTCAGATAAGCATATGGTTTGGCGAGTTGGCTTGTCGCAGGGCGTTGTCTCTTGATGATATTTCGATGTTGCGTGACTTTTTTCAGTCTACTCGTTTCTGATTTTGAGTACTTTGGTAGATGAATGCTTATCCGTTTGAATTTCCATGCACCGGCCAGCGATATCTCGGCTATGGAAAGGACGATACCCTCTTAGTACATTAGAATAAGAGCCAGCGAGGCCTGAGCTAGCTGAGGCAACAGATTGGGGGGGGACTAGGTTGCTCTGATAAGCAAGATTGAGGTCTCTTGATTGAGGTCTTTGGTCGGACCTTCCTTATCTTGCTTGTCTCATCGCCATGGGATATGTATGACGTTTCCCTATTGCTAGCGCTAGATACTTAGGCTGTGATCGACAACGCTTTTTAAAGCTCGAATAAGGGTCCCTCTTTGTTCTTTCTAGCCTGTGGCTTGCACGCCTTTGCAAGCTGGAGCATGTCGAATCTCTTCCATTCTGGCTTGAACGAGTAAGCCATACGAAGCGCGATCTTACTTATCGGGTGGCATTGCCAGAATGTGGTAATTACTAATATCCACTTTGACACTGAGGCCCGTACCATTGCGCAGAATAGAGTTACCAAGTCGAAATGCAGCCTAGGTGCCCTTGGTCACCTCGAGGTAATTCTCCAAATGCCTGCGAGTTGCCTGAGGGGAATAGAAATGCGCTTAATAAAGATAAGCTGAACATTTTCAGCGTTCAGCGACTTCCCCGTGGAGACATCTTCCAATACAATGTTTCGGTTTCCTAATGAGAAAAATTCCCGAGCCCTTATAGAGAAGGTCTAGAATTCGAACAAAGTTTAGAACGCCTTAGAAGGGGCTAGTGCTGGTGGCAAGTGGCTATGCGACAGCAACAAGCTGGCCTGGTCCTCGAAGAAGATTGCCAGGGGTGAAAAGCGCATCACCGTCGATATGGATGCGGAGGCTGGAAGAGAACCTTCCGACCGCCGAACAAGCATTTATTACTGTTTCATCAAATATACCAAGACGGTTCGCCTTAAGTATTTGCGTGCCTATTTCCAGGACAAAGCATTCTGGGATTCTTACCTCCTTAAGTACATGAACTTCCTCGACCATGTTATGCGATAAAACCCCTCCCAGCAGCTGGACCTTTATAGGTTTCTACTTACTGTTGAAACCAGGACGAAACGTGAATCGCGTAGCCTTTTGTTTAATGTTATACGCTTCGGGAGGCAGATCGACGCGCTTACCGATGAAATCAGCCTCAATCATCTGCGGCTTGTTGGGGTCGCGAGCCGGGTCAAAGCCGAGGCCAGGACCGTACGGATTCGGCGGCCCGAACCCTGACCTCGAGCGGGCTTGGGCGGCGACCCGCCGCTAGTGGACCCAAAGTTATGAAAGTTATGACGGGACAGTGTCAGGCGAAGGACAGTGTGTCAGGCAAAGGACAGTGTGTCAGGGGAGGACAGTGCCAGGCAAAGAGATTCTCATACCTTGAACTGCATCATGGGTGAAAATTTGATCTAAACGACCATATTGGAGAACCGAGGCGCTGTCCATGTACTCCACGTATTGGCCACGTCCCTTCGTGACACGAGATTGCGAATCCCTTCCCATATGGTTAGCATATACCTAATCATCGACGAATCATCGTCAAGGCCAAGACAGCGTGAGGTGAGGGGAAAACCTTGAGACAAACCCAAAATGTGACAGTACTTGATATCATGGAGTGTACAACGAAGACGTAAATAGAGACTTACTTCTCTGACCATGAGACCTTCTTCCACCACTTCAATACCTGCCGAGTTCCCATGATGGTAACCGCTCGACCATAGTCATGTTCATACGCTCTTGTCAACATGGCCATCCAAGAAGCATCCATATCAGACTCCTTGATAGGCAAACTGAGCTCACGACAGACCTGTAACTTAAGGCGACTAGCTGTTGCAACGTTACGGTGGTCGTCGTCGTCGGCTGAGCTTATTGAAGCTATCACGGCATTCCCGGCCTCTTCAGCATCTTCGATTCCAGGCACTTCAAATTGGCCCTTGAGAAATCGAGAGAACAGCGTAGGGACCGTCTCGTGGATGAGTTTCATCTGCGCAGTCAATATTTGGTCGGTATCTGCAAAGGCATCCAGGAGAACGAATCGCAGAGTCTGGGCGAAATTTTCCCATGCAAACAGGTCCTTCTCAGGAGAGCGGTGGTTGGTCGTATACACAACCTTCTTCCAAGTCCTATATACAGGTTAGCACTCTTTTCCATCACATCACCAAAAACAAGTCGCAGTAATAAACTTATGCTTCATCTCGAAAGCGAGCACCATTACTACCGACACTAGACCGTACTCGTTCATTACGTCGCCATAATGAAGGCCAATATGAATGTTAGGTCTCGACATCCAAAGTTTGTACTTCGATGCCTTCGCCGTGGTTAGCTCGACAGACTCCATGGCTGTACGGGGATCCTCAAGCTGCTGTTCCTCCTGGATCGCGATAGCTGCTCCGATGGCAGATGGTCCAGACTCTATAGCACCAGTGCCACTAGCAACTGTTGGCAATGCAGTCTCAGGGGGGCCAACCGTCCGTCGTTCAGCTGACGGACGACGAGACGACGCCGCGTATGCCGCAGCAGCGACGAACCCCCGAAACAGACGACGGCTATACTTGATCTAAGTATCGAAGGCCTTCGTGTCACGATCCTCAGCACGGAGGTATTCTGCCGTCAGTAGAACGTTGGTTCGAACATTCTCTGTCAACACCTTGATGATGATATCAGCTGGTTCGACGCCGGCGGTCGTGCCAAAGAGCCCCTGGAGCTCATCTCTGAACGCTGACACGACAGCACGCTGGAAGGCCGCCTTGACATAATTCGGCTTTGCCTTAAGCCAAGTACGCATCAATACGGGGGCGACAACAGACCAACGGCCATGCTCAACAAGCGAGTATTGCAGTACATGATGAGGTGACTGGATATTACCCCAGTCAGGTCGAAGAGGGAAAGATCGCAATGCTTTGGCGTACTTGGTATTAGCCGAAGGCGTAAGGACCGGTCGACGATTATCAGATGCAACATCTTGGTCAAACCACCGAGTTCAGAGTGTGCAGCATCCGCAGGACGTGTCTTGATGATGTCGATGGCTGGCAATATCGACATCAGAGCTGGATCATCTATAGCAAGGCCGAACTGAGCAGCAGTTTCGCTGGTGAGTTTGCGTGTACGGAGAGTACGAAGAAATTCGCGTTGACGCAAGATCTCATGATGGTGGCGTTGGTGTTCACCGCTGGTCAAATCGAAATCCAGATTACCTCGATCAGTCAGTGTGACATCGCAGAATCGGCAGCCCTGGTTTGCTGTTGGACGACGGAAACCGGAGTTCTCCTGCTGTTGAGGAAAATCACCAACCATTACGAAGACGTAGCCGTATACGAAGACTGGCTTGCCATGGAGACGGATGATACAACCTTGTTCGAGCTCTCGCAGCTTACTACCGATCTGTTCCCAGACTTCAGTATCGTTTGAGCCGTGAGGACCTAATGTAAGTGGCATGACGTTCATCTGTCGAAGACGATCAGCACGCTTCAAGGCAGCGTTGCTGTGATATATTCCCATGATGGATTTATGCATAGTTCGGTAAAGACCGAAGCCATCGGCAAAGAGGATCAACGGCACAGCGAGTATATCGATGTCCTTTCTGTCGAGAGAGTCAGCGAGTGCCTGGCGAGTAGACTCCAAGATCTCTAGCTCGCCACGGATAGGATTACTCTTGACGATGGGGAAGAATCGCCTCAACGACACATTGCACTTGCGTCGGATGACCATGGCAGCTTGTGGTAACTGAGCGTCTTTCTCCAGAGACACTGCACTGCCGAAAGAATAATCTATGACGGCAGACTCAATGCGACCAATAATGTGGTCTTCGGCAACCAGTGTTCGCTGATCCTTAATCAACACGAACTCGTTATGCGGAACCTCCTCGTGGGGATAGCCTTTCATCAACGTGGCATACGGCGAAAGCGAAGCCTTGGTACTAGCAAGGTTCGCTATGGGCTCAACACGAATCACGATAGCGTCGTGTGTCGTTAGGGGCTCCTTGCGCTGGTCGTGCCAAACCTCAACAACCCGGCCCTTGTGGCGTTTTCCCGCGTTGCTTGGGTTCGTGGAGCATGTAGGACAGCCGACCTTGTGGCAGTCATAAAGGACGAAGTCAGAAGGGAAAATTGGGCTACCATCGTTATAATGCGCAAACTGTCCGTATGTCGATCTGATGGACGACGCCCAAGCCATGGAGTTCCAGGGATGCTGCGGAGCGTCGACGAGTATAGCCATGCCGAAGTACATGGCATCTTTGACCTTGGACGCTAGGAGTGTCTTGATATACTGGACAGGGTCGAAAAGTGTAGATCCTGTTCAACATCTTCGTACCCGGCACGAGCGGCTCGATCGGTCATCAGCTTTTCAGACCTCAGCATAACAGGGGCTTTCCGCATCTGAAGCAAGGGGAGTCGTTTCTTGACGTTATTCTTGAGAGTGCCTACAGCAGCTGGCAGTGACTGGATATCTCGAATGGTCTCAGGCTTCACGTGGGCTTGGAGGATCTCCTTCAGGGCAACGTAGTTGTGGTTGGAGATACCTTCCAGCTGAGCCTCCAGGGACGTCGGGTGCTCCATCCTCAGCTTGAACACTTACGGCGGGCTCGTCCCAAGCGAAGTCCTTTCCCCCTTGCCTTAATACTGCCGCCAATTGGGCCATGGCTATATCGGGGACCTCTTGGGATCCTGGCGTTGCCATGTTAAAAGCTGTATTCATACTCTGAAGCGCAGTCTGTACCGAGAGATCGTTTAGACAGTAATCGTGCGGAGTAATTAATTTAGAAGGAAACAAGAGATTGCGCGGAGTTATGTCTTGCGGTATGATTCGCGCTAGGGCCGATGATTTTAAGTGATCAGTTTTAATTGCACTTTTTTAAAAGGAAGTAACTAAGGCAGTGCCTGTAAGTATAAGATCCCAAAAACTCACGTCGTGATTGTGACCATAAGACCCCATCTTCCCAAGCAGCACCTCCTTTTTAGCAGCCCCCTTCCGCAAATTACGAATACCACCAATACTAAACTAATCCGCTCAGCTATTAAAAAAAAATTCAAGAATTAAACCTGAATACTTTGTATATTACATAATCGGCCGTTTAATAATGCCTTTCCCGAGCTGCATGATTCCTCTTGCCCCCGTTCTTTTCTTCCCTCTTTTCCAACTCTTATCACATACACACACACCCGCACACCTACCCACACACATACGCACAAACACAGAAACACGCACCCATACATACATACGTTCGTACACATACATACACAAAATGGCCGGATCAGTCTCGGCGTGGAAGGGCTTTTCTAAGGAGCATAGAGTCGGCGATGCTATGATGAAGCATAATGAGGACAAACTCAAAGAAGCATTTGGTGACATGAGACTCGACGATGAAGACGACGACGATGATAATTTTGTGCCGGCCTTGGATCACCCCCTTCGCCTTTACGATGCAGATGGGGTTCTACATTACGCCTTTTACCTCTGGGAACGCCATGGCCAAGCACACCTCCTCCTACCGGGGGATGAAGATGATCGACAGTACGACGAGAGTGGGCAAGTCAAGCGGCCGACCTACAAGACAGCGCAATACCAGGCCCGAGACGAGATCAACTGGAGACGCTGGCCAAGAGAGACGGCCCTTATAACCAATCGATTACCGGGGGAGTTTGGTATCAAGCTATTCTCAAGGACACGGCCGCCCCCCGAATGGTACAAGCTTTATACAGGTTAGCACCTAAGTTTTCAAAAGAGTAAATAGTTTGCAGTCTAATTATACCGGATATAGGCTAGGCAGGTAGCAAGTCTGATACGTTCTGGAAGCGAAAGTACAAACACGAATACGCCTACCGTAACCCCGGAAGTCTCGGCTATACGCTTTTCCATAGAGTCTGGGCGCAAGCCCCTACCCGCTACGTTGCATGGAAATTCTACGGCACCTACTAACCCATTGCCGGCTTTACTGAGAAAGATATCGAATGCTGGATGAACTTCATGGAACAATTCTTCGCTTGTGCATTCCAGACGTTGCCAACTCTGTTCCTTGCTTCGAAAAGGGGTGCACAGCCCACAATATCCACCTCCTGGACTCCCGAATGGCTAGTTGCCGAAGAAGAAGTAGGATTAAACCAGAAACTGCCGATCTGCCAAAATACAGATTTCGGGAACAGGTTTGGCGGCCTTGCAAACAGCGCCGACCCCGAAGTCCGGGCGGCTTTTCAGGAATGGTAGAGTAATCATCTTGACGCGGCCAGGGAACTCTCATATGCTGCGCATAAGGCCAACAACTTCGAAAATGTCGCGAAAGTCACCAAGGAAAAGGCTAATGGTAACGGCCAATGGTGGCGAGCCGCCGATCCCACCAAAGGCGAGCCAACGTCAGTCCGATGCCGTTGTACAAGTTGCAATCAATTCGAATGGACCGATAACTTGCCAACGTTTTCGATGTTTGGCTACGCTACCAGGGCCAAAAGATCGGTGGAATGATCGTAATTGTGGTGGTCATTCTGGTGCTAACAGCTGTATATATGTACTCCAGGACAGTACATGTTGGGGAGAACGTCTGCTACGGAGGGCTAGGCCGTAACACTAGGTTATCAAAGGCGGTTTATTTATAATGGCCAGAACGTAAGGGGAAACAGGGGGTTGTGACGGTGCAAGGGTTAATCAACTGTTAAACCTAGTTATACGGTTTATGTTAGCAGCCGTATCGTAAAAGTCCGAGTAATTGATAGGAAGTCTTAGTTACGTTTGGTAATAGCAGATATTAAAGGTGATCTGGGTAACCAGGTATTATTATGCAAGGTTGATCTAGGTTCAAGCCTTATTTTCCCGGCTGAGCCAAATACACAGATAATCATTACACATATAATCCATACGATAGATACTATACCCAGTATCTTCGAACACGATAACTAATCAATGGTTTTTACGGTTAAGATAGATTGTATACCTCAGTCCTACAAAACCTCACTCTAAAGCCGGCTACTGGGTCCCCGCAAGCATGCAATTTCTCGACTAATATCGGCTTTGAAGGCTCACATGCGTAGTTGCCGACAAGCTTCGACCCTGATAAACCTTATGCCCGCTGGCTGCAGTAAACCTTAAGTGCGCATAAAAGGCTATGCGAACCCTCGCCAGTCTTACGGCTTGATCGTTCCCACGGCTTCTCGAGTTACTATTTATCAAGACAGCTAAACATGCCGCGTAATTCTAAATATACGATACCGGTAATCCGCAACCGCAGGATTTCCAAAGAAGCCATCCTATTTACGGCACAACATTCCTACAAGGCCACCGGACGGGCTAAAGCAATCGATACTACCATCGAACCAAAAAGTTTTTCCCAAAAGGATCGACTTCGGCTTTTAATTTTCGGATACGATTTAATTCACGAAAATACCGGTAATCGATCTTTAGCAGAACTTATGCCGAGGAATATGGAAACCATGGAGATATTGTTGGCAAAACTGGAAGGGGAACTGCAACAGTGACGGGTTTGGGAACCTCGAAGTTCAGATTTTGGAACAATGCAAACTGGAGGACTACGAGCGATGGTTTGCCCGGCGGCTCCGGATTGCGAAGAATCTCCAGAATACCGACAAGAATCGACATGGATAGGAGCTGGCTCGGGGCTAGGCAGTCTGCGAGAGGGATGGGTTTTAGTGAAGCATAGGAATTGAGGTAGAAATCTATCATTTTATCCAATTTTGTCTACACGGTCACGTCTCCTCTAGGGAGACCAAGTATTATTATGAGCTGGTGCTATTTATATTGATAGGAAAGGTAATAATTATATTTGTCGGCAGTTGTGGTGATTTGTTGAAAGGAGGTTGCAAGGGCTTTGATTTGTGGCCCTAGGATTGCAAGGACAAAGGGTCTAGGCTATATTAGCCAAAGGAGATTCCACCTATCTAGCTAGTCCCAGAAATCAAGCAACCCAGTTCCCCCCAGCCTGAAGAATTGCAACGCATTTGCCGACAATATTTTATATATTACTGCATTGCTTTGCTTGCTTACCTATGCTCAGTTGATTAACTTTAAGCAGTCCGTTAAGTAGACATTCGCTGAGCATTCCTGACCCCCTGGCTCAGTGGTGCTTAGCTGAGACCTGTTAAGCACATGAAATCACGTGACCCCTGGTCGGGCCTTGTCTTCCTGAGGCCCCGACTGTTTGGGGAAGCCAAGCCGGGTTAGGTTATAACAGGGGCAATAAAGTAACAGTCAAACCAGGTCGAGGAAGCTGGCCGACCCGACCGTATATTTTGCCCGCCGGGGTCACAAGGCGAGCGCCCAGCCACAATCCAAGAAAACTGTCCGTATGTAAACTACCCCGCCCTTCTAGCAAGCAATCCGTATATGGTTTCTCTCAGATTTTGGCTGACGGGCTGTACCCATAGAAGTTGGACTACTTATGTGTCGTAGAAAAGGGCCCCCCTATCTAGAGCTTCAGGGATCATTTGGAACAACGTTGATCCTTCCCAGAGCCCTAGAGCCCTCTATCAGTGGATCACCCATAAGTAGTGGGATCACCGTTTTCTAGCTTCCGAGATATCATACAATTATCAATATATCCTTAAGAGCTGTACAGCTGCTCCCTAGTAAGTGTGACATTATGACTACCTACCTTGATAGTTATCATAATGCCGGCTACATCCTACAGCTAGAACATATGGTTCAACAGAATGGTGGCAAAATACGAAAAAACAGTAAATAGGGCTGCGGGTAAGCTAAGGGGGGGGTACTTAGAACGCAAAAAATGAAGTTTTCATATCCATGCTTAATTAAACACTAGTAACATGATAGACATGACAGCGTAAGGCATACGATATTCAGATACTCCTGAAAAAATTCAGGAAAAAACAAGACAACTTGTTCTTGGTTCTTCCGCAGCCCCCACGCTGGTTCGAACAACGGACCTCGACATTGGGATCATATGGATCGTCAGATCACGTGATACAAGTGTCGCGCTCTACCACTGAGCTATAAGGGCTGTTGCGAAGTTGTCCTTGAAAAGAAATAAAGCAAGGTTGAGGCGCGGAGGCGTAGCCGAAGATCTCAAGCGTTGAGACGATCGCCAGGCGGGTGGCGCGGTGGAGAGCACTAGTCCCACTTTTCTACTGCATAAGACGTCCGTACCGAAGTTAACCCGTACGCCCAACCTCTTACATTATTACGGGAGCCTCTCTTTTTCGTGGCCTATTTGCTATCCACAAGAACTCTGGCCCCTATTTTAGGGAGGCTCCCGGCCGTATGGAATGAGGCTCGTATGGACCCACTTTCTCTGGCTCAAATAGGAAATTTATTACTAAGCAGCCTGCGGCTGGGCCCGTGCTTACTAATGAGACGCACTTAATCTGTGTGGCTCGTGCGGGAGTCCGTGCAAGACGGTGCTGCCATACTTTGCGAAAGAGACCTCCAGACTCCGGTCATAACAGTTGAGCTACTTGTAACTACCTGCGTACATACTTAGGCATACCCCTTCCGCTGCTTACCTCAACCGAAATGCTTTTCATTAATACAACGCGATAAATCAAAGGCTGTTATTTTCGGTAATGAAACAACTCGTATTATCATGAGCTAATCTATATTACTCTATCCCATGACGGCTCTGCAGAGGTCAGACCGTTTATCGACAGGCTAACGTCAACTCCTGCTCGAGCACTGTTGATCCCCTCAGGGACTTTATGCAGGACCGCTGCTGAAGCGGACACTCGCGGCATTACCGCTATATCCGACCGGGATATTCGCTTCTCCTTTGGGCCATCCTCTAGAGTGAGACTTCTCTATCATCTAAGAATCATTTTTATCCGTACTGGAAAAGACCCCGTGGACTAGTTCGTTAGTATCGCCACGGACTTCACATTCTGTGCTCTGCTTGGCACCGTAATCATATCTACCGTCAGTACACGCTGACGAAGTGGGTGAGGCAAAAACACAGCTCACCGAGAGGGGCTCTCCAAAATTGGGTTGAAACGCTTGCTCTGCTTTGTTGAAGCAGCCACGATAACCGTGTGAAAGGCCGAGATAGGGTCCGCAGTACGGTCACGCCATTTGAGATTGCGCGCACCTACGCTTGGGATTCCAGGGGAGTCTTTTGCTGGAAGGATCCACAGGGACGGGCTGCTTCCGCCTCGTGGCCGAACCCATGCGGGAACTGCCCGGAGACCCAGCGAGAAGCCTGACTTTACGAGCCGGAGTCACTGCAGTAACAGGAGTTGACCCGTGCGATGGAGTCTTGGTAGGAGACGGCGCTGGCGTGCCGGTCGGGGAATTCTTAGCATCATCGTGGATGTTGGACTCCGGAACTGCTGACATGGTGACAATGACAAGACGGATCGGTAACGAAACAGTTGGGAAGACGGAATTGAAATTGCAGCACATGCTCAGGAGAATGGAGTGAGGATGCAAGTGAGTGAAAGAATTACGTGGACGGGGCCACATATTCATGTGCGAAGGTTGTGAGCGCGGAAAAAAGGTCCAATCAACCCCTTATCATTGGTCCCCTTGAACAGACGTTCCACCTCAGCCATGTAAGAAAGGCAAGCGGACATCCAGGCACCGAAGCCGCGCTCCGATGGCAGAAGGCGAAGGCACGGGGAGCGACGGTGCTGGGTGCGGGGAGCGATGGTCTGCACCCGATTAGCAGATGAATCCAGAACGAACAAACGAATAACCACGTACCGCGTCGAGAGGCAACGAGCCACAGAGGCAACCGCAATCTGCATACGATGATGAGTGGCCACGCGATGGACGGCACGGGCATCTTAGCTAAAGGTGAGCACATCTACGAATGATCGACAGGAAGCAAACGAAGGATGGGTGGATCAAGATGAACCTTGGTAATCCGATGTCTTTTTTGTAAGCCAATGTTCTGAGCGGTGGCTTATTATCAACGCGCAAAAGCGTGCAGAAAGCGAGAAGAGCAGGCAGCGGCTAGACGACGTTGTGCTAGGTCCCCTCCTAAACAAACCGCTCATCGGCATGGAACCGGCTTTGCTTGCCAGCCTCGGCCCGCGTAAGCAATACCTCCTGGCCCCCAGTGCAGGAGCTCACCAAAACGGGTGACCTCGAAGCAAGTTCACCCGGGACCTGAGACGAATCAGTGGCGAACTACTCGGCGCCAGGTTGAGGAGAAACAGGTCATGCTTGGTGTCACCACTACAACATGTGTTTAAAAAGCTTTGACAGGTAGCAACTGCTCTACTTCTTGAATAGTCGTGCAAAAGTGGAACTGATTTAGATAGCACCAGCTTTCCAGGTAAATGTCAACAACTCAACATCCGCAGTCTAGCCATACGCTCTTCAGACGACATGCGCTGGATCCCACGCGTGCGATTCGTTCAACCGTCCGGACTCTGACGGTGTCCCGTTCGGCTTCGGTACGGCGGGCAGCCTCAGTGGGACGAAAGTTTTAGTTAAGCCCGGTTTCCCTTTTTGGCTTTGAAGCGCCTCTTCATTGGACAACTAAGCCGCGGCGGGGCCGCTATGTCCGACTTCAATTAATACTTGCACCCCTCTCCTCTTGCTGACGGCCCGGATTCGCTCACATTCTGTCTTAGAGCAAGGACGGCGATTTGGAGTCGGGACCTGCACCTATTCCCGCGTTTAGTATTAACAGGTAGTTCCTGACAAGTAAGTTGTTTATTATATGAGAGCCCACTACAAGTCCGCAGGCCTTATAAACCCTGGACCTAAAATAAGACCTGGATAACACCTAATTATCCAGCTAAGGACCATGTTTTATCATTTTATATATAGAATAACAGCCCAATATTATTCGGGTTTTTGAGAAGGAAGTTTGACGGCCTCATGGAGATATTGACAGCAATAAGATATACCCAGGTTGTCAGAGATAGCTCGGTAAGTATGGGCAGGGCCTGCCTACGTTACGTGCCCCTCAGTACCGACTAATAACAGTATCATGCTCCCCCGGTTTACATCCCGGGTATGTCGTAGGGATTGCGTCTACTTTAGAAACCAACCCATTCCTGAAAGCTGGCGATTAAACTTTGCATCGGTGGTGGCGATGATAACTTTACTCGAGCGAGCGAGTTAATATAAGATTAATGTCCAAGGTTAACTTCAACCCAAAATGCTTTAAAGAAAAGGAGAAGACGGAGAAAAGACAGATAGAGAGCCCTGCCGCGCTTGCGTAGTCGTCGTGGTGGGTTAGGGCGACAATTAGAGTCAACTAGGAAAGACGATAGCAGCGAGCCTCGCCACCTCGCTAAGGGAAAGGAGGGATACTAACGTTAGGAAATGCAAGATTAAAGAGAACACGTCTTCAGCATATAAAGAGTACGATATCATAATGAGCTACCGCCTACAAACGATACACCACTGCTCAGAAAAAGTCAACATAATTTGCTACCACAATAACTTGGAAGATTGCCGAGACGGCGGGCGAAATGGAAAAAAAAAAAAAAAAAAAAAAAAAGAAACATAGGTTTTTAGTTTTTTTTTTTTTTTTTTTAATTTAAAAAAAAAAAAAAAAAAAAAAAAGAATCATTTGGGGAATAGGCGATGTTGGTGTTCTGGGACCTTGGCTGCACTCTCACTGTCTACATCACTTACTCTCCCCCTTTTTTCCTTCACCCCCCCGACCCTTTCTCTCTCTGGCGTGTCAGCGTCCAGAGGGAGGCGCAGCTGGATTGCTTCGGCATGAAGGTTTGCGGCCCTTAACCTGCCGCAAGGTGGGCTATGGGCGAGAGCGCTGGCTTTGCTGGCGGTCCTGAGTCTTCCGCAAGGTGGGTGGGGGGCGAGGGAGGATGGTGAAGTCGGACTCCGGCACCTCCGCGCGGTACCATCCGGAGAACCGGTTACCTTATCAGTGCCAAATTAATGCACTTGGTAGGGTAGCGTCAGGGCTAAGCAGAGACGCATTTATTTTTCTAGAATCAGAGGCTAACGACAGATAGGAACGAGTTACAGTGTACAAGACTAAGATCCCGGCGGGCAGCCTTAGCGGGACGAAAGTTTAAGCCCGGCTTCCCCTTTTAGCTTCGAAGCGCCCCTTTATTGGCCAATTAAGTCGCGGCAGGGCGGCTTTATTCAACTTCAACTTAGAACTTAAAGCTACCGACAGTCTCAGCCTCCTGCACCAGGCGAAGCTGCTGGACGAGAACGACTCCCGCGCCGGTGACGTTGAGGCTGAGGTCCGGAAGTACGCGGCGGACCACGGCGTATCCATACCCTCAGGTTGGATCTACGATATCGAGGCCGCCTCCAGAGATCCCGTATCGGCGATAACGATCGGTCTCAAGCCGGATGCCGTGAAGATCGGAAGCCTACAGAAGGAGTTCGTCAGCCCGTCGGTGATCCAGACTTTGGCTGGCAAGAACTGGCTGGACTACGGCGTCGTCTTCGGGCTCCTGCTTCTACTGGCGCGTCCCGGATGGACAGTGGTTAATCCCGCTGACTTCGCCGCCATGACGCGCGAGAGCTCCCCTAGAGAGGACCAGTCGCCCGTCCCCGGTCGCTGGCTTCTGCCGCTGCCCCTGACTGTACGCGAGCACCCCAAGGAGCGTGCGATCCACTGGCTCATCGTAACCCTCGAGGTGAAGGCATCGATCGGCCCGAGGCCCTTGGTTACAATTAGGCACTACGACTCCGGCAATATCGGCCGCGGCGACCCGACACAGGGGGAAGTGTCGGGGCAGAGAAGGAGAGCTCCGTATAACTAGGAGCACATAAGGGAGGCTATGGAGATGTTCTGGGCCTGGGCACCCTTTGAGGAGGCCGACGGCTACTCCGTGGTGAAAGGGCGTGAGGCTACGCGCCACATACACCCATCAGACTGCGGCATTCATGCCGTTTATAATGGCGGTCGGATCATGGAGAGAGGCATCTGGGATTCGCAATTCGAGAAGCTAAAGGAGGAGGATTACGAGAGCCTGCGCACTGCGTATTCGTTCATGCTGGCTGACGCCTTTAGAAGCGCCATGGAATAGGTGATCTTCGACGACGCCCTTCCTCTTTCTGGCTTCTACTCTTAAACCGGTCTGGTGGTGCATTTAGCAGCCTTACGGTTCATTATTTTCCCTCCTTCTTGCGATATTGCCAGGTACCCATCCGCGGGGGCCACCCCTTACTTATGTCACTTTTCGGCAGGGGGCCACCCCTTAATCATAGCACTTTTCGGGCCGACGAACAAGCCTGGTCCTGTACAGGCGTTTAAAGGACGATACAGGTCAACGCCTACTAGATAGTATTAAAGGGCCGCCATAGATTATGCGCGGATTGCTACCTTATTAGCATTGATCTTCCTCTAGCTACGCCTTTTTAAAAGATAGTTAGAGCTACGTAAGTTGCAATAAGCCCGGGCTTGTGACGTCTCCTAGAAGCTGTACATGTTCCACCATCTTTAGTAAGTCCTGCGAGCGCCTTTATCTTCGCTATTAATCTTAACACGCCTTTCCAATGCCTCTTCTATGGCTATCTTATATTTAAGCTGCTTTCTTAGTCTCAGCAATCCAGGATTCCATAATCTCGTACAGGCTCCCGCCTTAGCTGCTTAAATTAACCTCTATTAACGGGCTTTCCTATAGGCCCCCTTTACTACGTATGTTATTACCTCTGTCCTCCGTAATCTACATTCTAACAATTTACAATGCCTGTTCATAAGCCTTGTATTGTTCCTAAGCCTTTGAATCTTCCATTAACTTTCGGGATCGGTAACCGCAACGTCGGTACCCCGGAGTGCGAACTCCGGGTTAAGCCCGTGAAGAGGGCCGTCGTCAGCGACGAATTCGTCGATCCCGCCGACGACGAGTCGGACAACAGTGTAAAGGATGACGATGATGACGACGATAGCCAGGATGACGACGGCGATAACAGCAGCGAGGAGTCGAAGATACCGGTTTCGAACGAGTTCGTAAGCTTGTCCGACCTTGAGCGAGATGAAGTCGAGGAGCCGCAGCAGCAACAGCAGCAGCCGCAACAGCATGCCGCACCTTTGGGCCGGCCCTTAGATGAAGATGGAGACACGGTAATCACAGACGTTGAACCGGTGGTCCCTGCGGCCAGTCAACAGTCACAGACCGGCAGGGAAGACTGGTCAGCCAGAATCACGTAGGCGATCCGGCAGTTGCCCTCGTCCTTGGTTATCACCATTCCCTCTACCCCCTCCTCTTCCTCCGCCGCCGCCCTTCCTACATCTTCTTCCGATCCCACTTATTCTTTCGCTCCCGCACATCCCGACTCTCTCAGCTCTCACATCCCTCCATCCGCCCCTGGGCTCCCCGTCCTCTCGGAGCAGAGCGACGAAGGCGAGTCTACAGACTCTGAGATAGAGGAATCGGCTGCACTAGGCGGAACGGGAACGAGACGGAGGGTGGCGTTCGACCTGGTGGGTGATCATCCTATAGTGGACGACGATGCCACCGCACGCTTCGCCATACCTAAGGAGATCGCTTTTAAAGAAACCCGTTAGGATATGTGTAGTGGCTAAAGGAATTGGGTGTGGGGGGTCCCTAGGTCAACGGAGGGGCGGACGCGACAGCCCCACCATTTGTATGTATATAGCCCAGACCTAGCTACTCCCACACCTTCCTCACAACAACACCACAACAGAGATCAATGAGAGCAACAGCGATATCCCGAATTGCAACGCGTTTCCTTATAAAACCTCGATAACTAGAGGCTTTTTGTCTCTCGATTAAATAACCAATTATTATTGTTTGGCGTATATAGTCATCGAATTCTTACATTCCAACTCCCCGATACCATGAAGAGTGGCCCGACTATTTTATCCAGAGCCTGCCCCAGTGTAGTAGAAGATGTAACTAGGTGGTGCTTTATGGTATTGATGGATTGTTGCGGTAAGGCGCTTAGCAAGCCCTGTTAGTTCTGCGATCCACTGAACGTAGCATTCCAAATTTGGGACAATATAAATTGATCCTACTAACCATAGTAGGCACGTTAAAACATCATAGAGGGTATGCTTCAGAGGTTAAAATTGCTAGTATCGCATACTGTTATTATGATCTTAATAAGACCTGTAGAGTGGGAATACAACTGGCGAAGGGATAGTGAACAAGAGACATGGTCTTTCCGCATTCCGACCTTCAATCAGAAGCAATTTAAAGTTTCTCCCTAGAGACACCCGCCCGATTACCCGCGCTCGCCCCACGGTCATCTACCTCAACAACACATAGGATGAAGGTGTCCTTAAGTGCGCCTAGGCGGTACTCTCTATTGACCTCCTGATAATCTCTACTGGCAGCCATGGCCGCGAAATGCTGGACGCTGGGATAGTGAACGAAGGCGATTTCGTCCCAGCCGTCGTCCATGGCTTGTCCGCCAGCCACCTTGCCGACGATCTTGACCCTACCGCCGTGTCTGGAGCCGACCCGCGCCGAGAACTCGGCGCCGTATTTCTTGTACTGGTCTTTCTTGCCGGGATTGAAGGCCAGGAGGTTGAGCATCGAAACGGGATGATCCCGGAGTTGACCGGGCAGCGACGATATCCAGTCGCTCAGCTCGGGAGACACCTCGAGGTTCTGAGACGACTCCGACGACATGGTCTCGTGCGGGAGCGGGGGCTCGACAGAGCCCGGCTCCGGGCTCAGGAGCCGGGCGTTATTTTCCGCATACTTGGACAGGGCTTCGGATGACACCCCGCACGACGCGGTCCATAGGGCGTGTATCTTGGCGCGGACATTCCCGGGGATTACGGCTTCAGCATCGATTACGAGGAGGAGATCCCAGTGGATATTCCGCGCGAGCAAGTGTCCTGTGGACATGCGCGACGGAAGAATCATCCACCGGAGAGCCCGGGCCTGGACAATGGGCTTAATGCCATTCTGGCGAATCTCAATGAGGAATGACTCGACCGAAGTGCCGGGTTCTAGGGCTATGAGATGTAAACCGCATAATACCATTTTGGAGACCTTCAGCTATGTTGATGGGGCAATGTTATTGCTCAGCTGCATTACAGTACGGAGGAATTGGCTGAGATCTAGAACCATTGGAGGCACATTGGTCGGCTGTCTCCAAACCAAATACCGAACGCCGAGTGCGGAGCCAGCCGGGACGGCACGAAAGCTGTCCATCTCTCCTGATCAAGTTTACCAGTGGCTGCACGGTGCTTCGGATGTTCACACACTCACCACCCGACGCCGCTCAATCCTTAGTCCTTCTTACTAGGCGATTATTGGGAGAGATTTTTGTCGTCGTGAACTGCAGCGTTTAGCTCTATTGGGCACCGGCTTTCTGCATGTATCAGTTCGCGGCGGTGCCGACAAACCATCCCTCGCCCGGGAAAGACCGTACCTATTAATGTAGGTACTGCCAAGCGGCGGCTAGTAGCGGGGAGTTATTTCGGCGATAGGTGCCGTTCTGGGGGAACGGACGCTTAGTGCGGGCGACATGCGACAAAAGTCAATGCGACAGCTGATTGATTATTGGATCAACGCCATGAATCTCCGAAACCACATGGGGGGATTATCAGGGCCAGATGGTTAATCAACCGATGTTGCCCCCCAAGTGGTTGAGAACTATCCACTTCGCCACTGGTCATAATAGCTGAGTCATCTCTGGCTACCAAGGTATATCCCATCGCTGTCATTTATATTTCCCCGAATAGAGTTTCCTGTTTAACAACCCGGATAATCATAAGATTGTATTAAGAATCATTCAGTAACTTAGATGCTATGCTTCTGCTATCTTTTATTATCCCATTCCCATATTCGGCTGCTGGATATGCAGGTGGCTCAACTATTTTGGCTAGGACCTTCCACTCCCAATGCAGACTTCTCCACAGCTTCCACATTGAGCATTTCACATAACACAGTCGAATCTATCAACGTAAGCCGCCCTTGAACTTCCAACTCTGCTCTAAAGGGGTGACCTAGCGTACATGACGCCTCACGATACCGGGTTGCGTACTTTGAACATGCCATTGAGAAATCGGGTTAGATGTTCCGGTATTTGATGATCCCGGGTGCGTTTCGGCATTTAGTCGCCCCCATCAGCCCTGGAACAGAACGTGTTGGGGGTGTGGAGCCAGAGGCGTTGATTGATACAGGGATACCATTAGCAACCGTTCCGCTTCGCATTCCCTAACGGGGTAAAGCGAGGAGCAAGGCGATGGTGGCCAGCGTCGTCGGCCCAGCTTCCAGAACTTCCTTGCTCAATCGGAAGAATGGCTGGTCCCGGTACCCGGCAGAGTCGGATTGCGCCTGTGGCGTAGTCTAGCATCGTTCTGCGCCAATGCGCCGAGACAAAAACCCGGCATGGCCGTTATCGCCATAGACTAACGGAACCGGTGTTCCATGCCCAGAACCGCTTTCTCACGAGGTACGCGTCCTGCTGGCGGACCTAGATAGCGTAACATCGGTCTCACAGGGCGGGTCTAGCTTCAGGAGGTGAGAGATCTTGAACCCCGGCGACCCCGCGCTTATGGTTCGTGGGTGGGTTCGGTCAAGTTAAGCCGCAGCCAACCAACGCGATTTGATTTTGGAGTATTGGCCACTATGGCCGGATTCAATGTTTCATAAGTACCGCAGTTGAAGATAGACCATCCCGTAGTCTGTGCTCTTATCATTGTCCGTATCTTCATAACACGAGACCTCAACATCTCCTGACCGCCCGTAATCTTTAATAGGGGTCTCCTTGAGTCACGTCTCCTTTGCACATCTCCGTCCGGAACAATCTGACTAGCCACAACCGTCCTGGCGAACCTCGCTTCTCTGGAAAACAGACAGAACAAAGCTCGCCATCATCCACTATGGCTTTTGGGAAATGGAGGTTTAGCCGCAGCCGGAACTCTCGGAAGAGTAGGAACAGCTCTGGGAAAACCGGTTCCAGCACCAATGGAAGCACTACGCCCGTCGAGAGCGACGGACCGGATGCCACAAATGCGGAACCGCAAGCACGCACCCAATCTCGCACCTTACGAACCTTCCCCGGAAGCTTCCGATCATCACAGCGGTCAAGGACGGCGTCAACAGAGAAGGATGTGAACTACGCTCGTCTCCACAAGCCGTTTACCAAGCAAAATCTGGAACACCAAAAGATACTAAGCGCCTTCGAATGGAACTTCGGCACGAGGAGAACGAGTCAAGGGGCTATGAGCATCTGCAGTGGCATAAGCCCCTGTTCATCCAGGCGAGCGAGCGTCGACTATGATCGGCTCTTGTCGCCGTTCGATCGAACGGATGCGCAGCCTCGCTTCGATAGCGACCCGGCCTGCGATGGGCCACTGCCGATGCTCGGCGGAGGATTTGAGAAAGACGGAGCACCGTAACTCGACTCCCCACGCGTAATACGACTTGAGACGGTATCATAAGTACGCTTTGTACCAAGTTCCACTGTACGATGGCATGATTCATGATTGGGAGTTTTCTGGCTTGGCAATGATTCGGCGTTCAAGATGGCGGGGACGGTTAAAATGGGCGGTAGATGGGCGAAAAGGTTCAGGGGCATACGAAGTACATGGGCACTTCATGGTTGCATAGATGCGATAGACATCGGGCACCCGAGTCCATTGAAAGCTAATATTGCTTGCTCGAGGCAGGCTGTATGTATGTAGAATTTTAATGACAGCATCTGAGGCCTCAGAATTTTCAGTGTAATTGATACTCATCGGAAGTATCCTCATGAACTGTATAATTGTTCATCATAGGCCATACACTCTGACTGTAAGAAATCATAACACTTATTATGCATGCTGTTAGATGGCATTGAAGGAAGTGACTTGTATATACTACCAAAGCTTTTGCACTGCTTGCTCGCTTTGCCGACATCATGTCCGCCCAGCCGCATTGACTGACTTACGGTAGGATAGGAGAGCGACTTTGTGACCATCGTCATCCACAGAAGCAGAGGAAAGGCTGGAAGTCGGCCGGGAGAGAAACGTGCCTCAATCATTCCTTACGAGGATCCTATCTCGAAAATAACACAGGCGCTAATAACTGTTACAATAAAAAAGCAAGTCAAGTCTAGAATTGGTAGAGTTTGCCGTTAGGCAAAGCTGCATGGTTGTTGAATATGGTTGAGGATATTCGAAGCATTGGACGCTGTCGGTCACTCTGTTTATGATTGGAAAAAAATTGAATGACTTTGCAAGAGCACAGACCATAATGGTTGAGGAAAACCGGATGGTCACGTGATCTGCTGCCACACAGGTTGTGCAAGGGCCCCTCCCAATTCGTTTCTCACTGCCCTAATTAAGCGAACCCAAGGGAAAAATACCGTTCCGCCTGAACCTTCTCTCTTTGAAACTTCACGACAATTGCGATCGATCGACGTCCCAAAGGCAACAATTCGACAAAACAGTTGCCCATCATGTCGCTCGTCTCGGGAGAGAAGTCGAACTTCCAGTTCGTAAGTAAATTCTAATATCCTTTTATCATGGCCGCTTCCTCCCACTCGCGCTCCAGCCGCACCTCGAATCTTCAACGGAGCCGGGGACCTTGTTACTGCAAGGTCGAGATATCCGGAGGAATGGGTGAGCTAACTGGAAATCCAATAGATCTTGCGTCTCCTCAACACCAACGTCCGTGGTGAGGAGAAGGTTATGTACGCCCTGACCCGAATCAAGGGTGTTGGTCGCCGATACTCCAACTTGGTCTGCAAGAAGGCCGATGTCGACTTGAACAAGCGGTACGAGATCTAGCAAGCAATAAGCAAGAGATTGGAGAAGGATTCTAACCTGGGACCCGACAGTGCCGGTGAGCTCACCTCGGAAGAGCTCGAGCGAATCGTCACCATCATCCAAAACCCCACCCAGTACAAGATCCCTGCCTGTACGTTATTATCGATGTCGAGACTGCACCTAGTATGGCCGTGATTCCTAACAAAAACTAGGGTTCCTCAACAGACAGCGCGATATCACCGATGGAAAGAACTCGCAGATCCTGGCGAACGGTGTCGACTCGAAGCTCCGTGACGATCTTGAGCGCCTGAAGAAGATCCGCGCCCACCGTGGTCTCCGACATTACTGGGGCCTGCGTGTGCGTGGTCAGCACACCAAGACGACGGGTCGTCGTGGCCGGACTGTCGGTGTCTCCAAGAAGAAGGGTGGTTAAAGCAGGTGCTGGGCGGCGTGGTTTCATTGGTTCAGATCATTCATCATCTATGCGGATGGACAGGCGTGAAGGCTGGACTGAAATTACTACATCATTGACATGGTTCTCTGCTTTGCGAAGGGCACCCTGCTCATCGGATAGGGCGGCTCATAGGTGTACTCTAATAGAAAGGGAAACGGAGACGCCTATTTCACGAAGACATCATCCATCTTGGAAATTGTGAAGACACTGGATGCCCGCTGTCTCCGACAGACCTGGAAGCCCGCACATGCGACGTTTGCTTCCCGATACGGATGAAGTTCACTATTCTAGAAGTTATAGCAACATAAACTCGCTGCCTATTACCAGCAATGCCAAAGTATTCGCCATCGACCTTAAGGGCGCTTAGGCAATCTGTCTCAATGCACCCCGCAGGACAAGTAGTTGTGGGTCGGGGGCTTTTATAAGGCTGGTAAGGACGGGAATAGTCTTTTCTAAGCTGCATTTTTCTCTATGACTCTATCCATGTAAATCTACCAGAAGGGTCGTAAATCATGAACGCCAAGACATGCATCAAAATGGGAAAGGATCAGTTGGGTATCTTAATCTTCGTGTGTTACAGCCATGTCAAGAACTTCGACCCTTCCTTGACCCTTTGTCTCGTTTCCCACGAACTCGGATAGACCCTTGAAAGCGCCCGGTTCCACGAAGCCGACCACCTCCCATTCCGACCCGAGGACGTCCTGGTTTTCCACCTGCTCGACGTAGCTCAGGATCTTGTCCTTCACCGTCCCGGGGGCCTTCTGCTCGCCTTCGCCGTCGCCTTTGGGTGCCTTGACCGCTTGCTTCAGGACGTTCGTCGAGCACGTGATCCTCAGCCGCATCCGCGCCCGCGCGACGGGGATAGGCTGGTGCGCTATCAGCGCCTTCATGGCCTCCAGGGCCTGGCTCTTCGCGCTCTTCGTCGTAACCACACCCGTCCAGTTGTGCTCCTTAGTCCTCGGCTTTCCCTCGCCCTCCTCACTGCCCGCGGGCGTTCCGGTGCCGCTGCCGCCGCCCGCCGCGCTTTTGTCGCCCTGTTGCTGCTGCTGCTGCTGGTGCGCCTGCGAACTCAGCATGTCGAGCGCCTTCTCGATCATGCCCGTGGTGTAGACGCGCTTGGTGCGCGGGTCGACGAGCTTACTGGCGACGATGGAGACGACCTCGTTGTGCACGCGGTCCATCTGGGCGGCGCGTTCCTTCTCGCCCACCTGCAGCTCGCCCTTCTTGAGGATCTCGAGGATGATGTCGTTGAGGGGCTTGTCCTTGCCGAAGGCCTTGGCGAGCTCGTCGGCCGGCGCCGTCTGGCCCTTGGACACGTTCAGGAACACATTGGGGATCTGCAGCACCTCGTCGAGGTCCGTCTCGATGCCCTGCCGCCACTCGAGCACCTTGTTCTTGTAGCAGGCGATCTCGAAGCGCTTCTTGCCCTTCTTCAGTCGCACGAGTGACACGTTCGTCAGCTTTATCTGGTTGCTGGGCTGTTGGATTCTCGACATATTGTGGGCGTCTTCGTGGTATACTTTTGTCGCTGCCGAGATCCGTTGTTTATCATGGAATATCCGAACCCTGGACTTTTTTCCTGTCGATGCGACGACACTGAAGATTGGCGTATGAGGTAGCGGGGTGAAAGTGGGACGGATGGATTATGTAAGGTTCGGAGAAGGGCGACAAATCCACCGATGCAGAGTCATGCCGAGACCCCCAAGGCCCGGGGATTCGACTCATTCCCACTCTTGTGGTCACATGCAAGGTACGGACCGTTATGCAAGTCGCAACACGCGTTCGTACGCACCACATACATATAACCCAGCAGTACCTAGCTCTCGCAAACAGGGCGAGCAATAGCTTCCTGTCCCTGAATTTCTGGTCCAATCAATAAGCTAAGCGCAACAATAATCCACCGCCAGTTCAGTTGAGCAAGTCGGGGGATTGGTCCCTAACTTTCGGAGCTGCCTGCCTATAGGTAAAACCATCAGAGCTCATATCAGTACTGCTCACGAATTATGACTGCCTTCCCGAGCCTTGCATCATTCACTTAATAAATATTATATCCCAGAAACCATATAGATTCCAGTTGGGATAATCTGTTTCATTACGTAACGTATAAGAAGGATAGCCTGGAACATGTGAACAGTCCTCCGGCGTCACTTTGCGTATTGTATGTAACATGGAGCTGGTCGGGGACCGCGTATGACGCTTATCTCCTGGCGACACCGTCTTATCAGGGGTGTCGCGTGGATTGTGTGGAACCAGCGCAGTTGGTGCTGTGCCAATTGCGTCGTAAGCAGGCATAAGACCAGGCAAGTCGCTTGCTAACTGACTGACTACTTGCCACACCGTCGAGTCGCCCTCAAGAAAAGCATAACATTCTTAAGAGCGGTTGAAACCCGGAGAATATGCGTTAGAATCTTGTTTCTGCTACGTTTGAATACGATTAACCGGTTGTCTTTGATACTTATCATGGAATATGCATAAGTTTGGTAATCCGAGCTTAGGCTTGTTAGAAGTAACCGCTGATAAAGAGTGACTTCGCAAGGCACCACCGCCCCCGGGAAATCGACTGGTTGGCTGGGACAGTGCTTCCCCCAAGCTGCCGATCCTACTGTAGCAGGAGCTTGGGTTTCATCCATCAACCCTTCTGCCCATGGGAAGCTCTCTGCTCTCTCTCCCCCGTAAATACCACCGCATCTCGCCATCAACATCCCTTTGCATCCATTCCCTTTCTTCTCATAACCATCAATACCTACGTAGTAGTCATCAATAGTCTTTGCGATAGGTCTTCTCTTTCGTATATTCTTCTAAGCTTCGTATCTTAGCGCTACCCATCATGAAGGTAGCCGCCTCTACCTTGCTGCTAGGCGCCACGGCCGCCGTTGCACATGAGCAGCAACATGTGCTAGGCGGTGCTAGTGGCGCCTTTGAGCCTATCGCTGACTCTATCCAACAACCGTTCGAGGCCTTCGAGAAGGCTCTAGGCAAGATGCCTGCTCAGGCCAAGGGTCTCTGGGACGAGATGGCTCTCCTGGTCCCCGGCTTCATGGAGAAGGCAGCCAACCTCGTCTCTCAACCCAAGGCGCATCGCAGAAAGGCCGACAGCGAATGGGACCGTGTCATCAAAGGTGCGGATGTCCAGGGCTTATGGGTCGAGACCGACGGCGTCAAGCACCGCAAGGTCGATGGCCGTCTTGAAGATTACAACATGCGCGTCAAGAAGGTAGACCCATCTGTTCTCGGTGTCGACAAGGTTAAGCAATACAGCGGATACCTCGATGACGAGGCGAATGACAAACACCTCTTCTACTGTTAGTTTGTATTCCCTAATGAGATTGATTGACCTGGCCTAACTCTATTTTAGGGTTCTTCGAGTCCCGGAACGACCCTAAGAACGACCCCGTTGTCCTGTGGTTGAACGGCGGCCCCGGCTGCTCCTCTATGATGGGCCTGTTTATGGAGCTCGGCCCATCCAGCGTCAAGAAGGGTGGCAAGCTTGAGTTCAATGAGAACTCGTGGAACAGCAACGCTTCGGTGATCTTCATCGACCAGCCCGTCAATACTGGCTATTCATACAGCAGCCAGCCGGTCTACAACACCGTCGCTGCCAGCAAAGACATCTACGCCCTCCTCACCCTGTTCTTCCATGACTTCCCCGAGTATTCGGAGCAACCCTTCCACATCGCCGGAGAGTCATACGCCGGCCACTACATCCCGGTCTTCGCCCACGAAATCTTGTCACACAAGAACCGGAACATCAACCTGCAGAGTATCGCCATCGGCAACGGCCTGACCGACCCCTATACCCAATACGCTCAGTACCGACCGATGGCCTGCGGCGAGGGCGGCTACGACGCGGTCCTCGAGCCCAGCGAGTGTCGGGCCATGGACAACGCTCTTCCCCGTTGCCAGTCGCTCACTCAGAGCTGCTACGACTCTGAAAGCGCATGGACGTGTGTTCCAAGTGCCATCTACTGTAATAACGCGATGATTGGCCCGTTCCAGCGAACCGGCTACAATGTGTACGATATTCGTGAGAAGTGCAAGGACCAGGAGAACCTGTGCTACACTGAGACTGCATGGATCGCGGACTATCTGAACCAGAAGAATGTCATGGATGCCATCGGTGCCGAGGTTCAGGACTACCAGAGCTGCAACACGGATATTAACAGAAACTTTCTGTTCCAGGGTGACTGGTCTAAGCCGTTCCACCGCCTGGTCCCCGACCTCATCAAGCAGATTCCTGTCCTTGTCTATGCCGGCGACGCCGATTACATCTGCAACTGGCTCGGCAACCTGGCTTGGACCGAGGCGCTTGAGTGGCCTGGCCACAAGGACTTCGCCAGTGCCGAGCTGGAGGGTTTGACTCTCGATGACAAGGAATACGGTCAGGTGAAGAGCACGGGTAACTTCACCTTCATGCGCATCTACCAGGCTGGTCATATGGTTCCATTTAACCAACCCGAAGCTTCGCTTGACTTCTTCAACCGATGGCTTGATGGGGAGTGGAAGGCTTAAGCTGACGTGTCAGATGTTATGTTGGTGTCAAGAGGAGTTCATGACGCGGTATGTGGAATGAGTCGCCTGGGAGATCACAAGAGTCCCGTAGTAACAAGGAATAAGAAGGCGCTTAGAATACGACTGGAGCAATGCACAGTTCATTCGGGACTTCCTTGGTTATAAGAAGGCCTGGTTTAGCATAACATGTCTAATTAGAAGATGATATGCCAAGCTTTGACTTCTCGCACAATGCATGTGACAACAGGTTAATTACGAAATCCTCGACGCTTTCGCCAGGAGGTTCCGTACTCAAAAAACGTTGTAGAAGTTCGCTCTTGTCTCGTACACTCACGAAGAGGTATCCGGCTCAAGATCAGGCGTGGAACAAGAGGCCCGACCGAGCAATGGCAAAAGACGTGTTTTACCAAATGCCAGGTTACGACGACAGTCGTGACAATTTGAAAAGGCACCCTACCTACTTTCTACCTCGAATGGCATACCATCAATACGGCTTTCTACGGAATGGAGAGTCGGGCACTAGAGCATATTCTTACTCTCGTTGGGAGACGTCGAGCCGTGTGCTGAATTGGAGCAGACGATGATGATACGGGACGAGAAAGCGGTCGGTCAAAACAGGAAAAATTTACAGTGCCCTGTCGGCGAAGTAAAAGCGTTTGCTCAGTCCGTGGCTTGTGTGTCTATGATCTTGGCATTGTGCCCCGCCACAACCTCAGCCACGTTTCAATCCGACGGTTCAGCCGTGACTACCTCCTTTTTAAAAGGTTCACCTAGGAAGCTTCATGTTGCCTTTCTTTCTTGCAGGCTGGAAGAAGGCAGAATAGGCGCCTAGTTTCCTCGGGTCTGTCACCGAAACAAAAATGAGCCTTCCTCAAGGCTCATACCTAGGTAAGGAAAGCTTGCCATGATGGGCAGTTTCGCTCGAGCAGTCAACAGTCTCCGGGACGTTGATAGTCTCTTGCCCAAGGCCACAATGCCCATGGCGTAGACTTGTCCGGCCACTTTCCTCCTCTACATGTCTTTCGAAGAGGAGATGAGCTCGTTTCTGTCTTGGGTGAACGGCCAGCTTCAATCTTCCATTTTCGCTTGTCTTAGCATTGCAGTCTGACTACGATTTATTACCATCTCCAAGTTCTCTTTCAATATCTTACAGGCACCGCGGACACACTTCTTCCCTACCTCGCCATGGATTAGGACTCCGTTGTATCCTTCGTTTCTAATAATCCATTGTTTTGGCCGGTTTGGGGTTATCTCACGGCCGGTGTCTGTGATTTATGTCTAAGGAGCGTACTCCCGACCGTCATGCCGCTCTTCCGGAGTCGATCCCTCTCGGCGATTCCTCTGTACAAGATAATATTGTCGAGTCTTACCTTGATTCTTCTCGCTATAAATTATCAGAGTTACAGAAATGGTACGATCACGGAGTCCTTAGCCCCAATGTGCATTATCCGTAACTAAAGCACTCGAGCTATGAATGGGGACTCTACTTTGTTCCGTCTAACCGAGCATATAGGTGGTGGCAATGACCCCAACAGATGCCGGACGTTGCTGAATGACGGCAAATGGTACACGTATCGGTCAAATGATTCTGTTGGATTATTGCAGCAATGGGAGCCAAGTGGCTGTCGCATGCTGAAATACACGGGCGAGGATATCCGCGACTGCCTTGCGGGGGACAGGGTGGTGTTCGTTAGAGACTCGACCACTCGACAAATCTTCCGGGCTACTGCAGAGAAGCTTCGCGATATTAACACAGAAGGCGACATAGGCGATGCTGTTGATTTGGGGGCACATGAGGATATCTGGGTTGAAGCCGCAGGTGTCAGGCTCGACTTCCTCTGGGATCCGTGGCTAAACTCGACTGCTCTGAGGGATGAATTGGCCAAATATGGTCCTCTATCCTACGCTGGGGACGACGCTACCCCAGAGAACCACGAGATCCCTGAAGATTACGACAAACCTGCCGCTCTTCTTGTTGTGGGAGCCCCGGGACTCTGGGCGGCGCATCATGGCGGCGACGACTATCTAGAGTTATTCAAATCCGGTATCAAGCACATCAGCGGTGATCTGTTGACCCCCTTGGACGAGAGTGTTATGGCTGCCGAGAAGATGTCCGCAAAGAGATACTACGAGAGCACCACAAACCTGATACTCATAGCCCCAGTGCAAGTCCCTGCTTACGACATGTTATCCCCTGAACGACAAATGACTATGACGCCGGAGCGGGTCAACACGACGAATCAGCACTTGTCAAACAATCCGAGGTCCGTTGCGGACTCTCACATGCTATGGGCGTTCAACAAGATGACGGAGAACATCACTGCAGCCTTCGATCCGGACGGTCTGCATGTTATGGACAGTGTAGCTGCTACAAAGGCCGACATCGTCCTCAACGCTCGATGCAATGGTCCAAGGGCCGACAGGAAGGGCGCCCGTCAGGGAACCTGTTGCATGGTCTATCATCGTGGCCGATTCGAAACGGCCTTTCTCCTCTTAGTCCCATTTCTATATTTCCTTTTGGTGTTGCGACTGTTTGGGTATTCATTCTCACGTGCGCCCGGATTCCTGGCGGCGACGCCAAGTCTCCTCTTTGCTCTCGCCTGGTGCCAGTTCAGCGACAGAACAGCAGCGTTTAGCAAGATCGAGCGGCATTACGATCAAGGTGTCTTCGTCCTCCTCTCCGAGGGATGGCTCTTAGCTAGCCTCTCCACAATCAACATCGTTATAGGAAGGAGAGAAACACCGTACTCCAGCGGCTTCCTCTGTTGGCAGCAGTCCAAAGAAATCAAGGGCCTGATACAAGCATTGATCCTCCTCTATCGCTATAACTACGCCTCGCAGGCGCTTTGGGTTTACAAGCTCGTGCAGGTCTTCAACTCCGGGTATTTCTTCCTCTCCGTGTTCGGGCATAGCACGTACTTCCTTAGGACCAAGGACTACTCTTTCGAGCGAGTTGCGCTGGTGCTCTTTCGTTTGAATGTATTGAGCGCCCTTCTGCCGTACGCGGTGAACACGGATTACAATTCATACTACGTCGCCCCGACGATAACGTTCTGGTATCTTGTCGTATACTTCACCCTTAGGATATACAGCACCCTCAACCACAACCAACTTTCCTTACTCATCAAGGTACTCGTGTCGGACGCGTCGGTTAGCTTCTTCATCTGGGCACCCGGCCTTCTCGAACTTATCAGCAGAGCCTCCTATACCATCTTCCGGATGTCGTGGGACGCCGAGGAAACGCGCTTCCGCCTCGGCCTAGACCGCCACATCGTTTTCGTCGCCGTCATCGTGGCCAGTCTCGCGCAGCGGGCAGTCCACCTCAGAGCATACTACCACACGGGGAGCACTAGCACGTACACCGGCGGGCCGCGCCGGGGGCCCTTCGGCGCCCTCAACCGCCTCGCCCACGGCACCGCGTCGGGCGAGGGGAGATGGCTACCCTATATCAAGCCCGTCGCACTGCTGGCGTGCGCCGCGGCCGTCCCCGCGTTTTTCTATTTCACATCGGCGACGCACCTCCCCTCCGAGCAGGCCTACAACGCGCTGCACCCCTACATCTCGTGGGTGCCGGTCCTCGCCTTCGTCGGCCTCCGCAACGCCCACCCGGCGCTGCGCGCGAGGTACCTGCCCCTGCCCGCCGCCCTCGGCCGCGTCTCCCTCGAGACGTACGTCCTGCACCACCACATGTGGCTCGGCGGCGACGGCACGGCGAGGCTGGCGACGGGGCTCTTCGACCGCCACGGCGACGGCGGCGGGCTGGGCGCGTTCCTCGAGGTGCTCGTGCTCACGGTGTTCTTCGTCGCCGTCGCGGCGTCGGCGCACCGCGCCACCGACGTCCTCTCGCTGTGGCTCTTCGGACCGTCCCCCTCCCCACGCGGCCGTCACCGCACAAGGAGCCCGGGTCCCTCCTCCTCCACCTCCTCAGGAGGCGGCGCCAGCGAGGCCGGGCTTTTCCGGGCGGACGGCGGCACCGTCGTCCTCGAGATGCGGGATCTCTCTAGCAACACCGACGTCGGCGACGACAACGACAACGACGACGACGACGATGCCACGAGTAGGAGGCCGTCGCTCCTTGCCCAGCAGGAGGACGACGACGACGGCAATCGTGGCAGCGACTGGAAGAAGCTCCTGCTGCCCATCGTCTGGGTGCGCGCGCTGTCCCCGGGCCGCCGGCTCCGCGGCCTCCGCGCCGGATTAGGTTCCGGGGCCGCCGACGCGCTCGAGGACCCGAGGGTCCGGGCCGGGCTGCTGCTCCTGGTGCTCTGGGTCGCGAACTGGGTGTACTGCTGAGTAAGTATGTATGTATGTATGTGTGTATGCGTGTGACACAGGGGGGATGGGGTTTGGGTTTGCAGCTGTGCTGCTAGTGGAGGGAGAGGTTCTGTTAGGAAAAGTTGCGGATGGGGCGGAAGGGGGGGGTAATACGCAGCGTTGTTATTGTTTGTATAATTCTTTCTCTTTTCTTTGCTGCTCAGTTCAGTTAGCGGTTATTGCTTTCCCCTACCCGGCATCGGTCCGTCGAAGCAAGTTTCGATATTCATCCCCGTTCGATGATGGGAAAAACTGGATGGACGGATGGAGGATGCTGTATATGGATAGATAGATGATGGACCAGCGCCGTAGCGAATATGACGAGTTTCCAGCAATGTTTGTTTCGGTTTACGTCTATCCTTTCGAGAAGAAGTAGGATCAGCGCTGCCTCCCTCATCATGGATAGATGGGACTACGCCACGCAGGATCATGACGGATTGCACGGGCGCTGCTGGCGACGTGTTAGTCTGCATAGTACTGAGACACGATGAATTCTCCTGTCCATTCACTCTAGGCTCACGCTTCTGACGATAATAGAACCCCATCTTCCCAATTCTCATCTTTATTAAGGGCCAGCTTGTGCGGCCCCGGCTCAGGGAATCAGACGGAGAATCGTGTCACAGGAGATGGGCATATGAGTAATTGCACAAGTAAACAGAGACTGGTTGACAATCGTTTGATTATTTAGCGCAGGAAATACACTTTTGTCCGTGTCAACGGTTTACTACTCATCTTCCCCATAGCCAAGGCGGAGAAGACGATTATCAAATCGTTCGGAAAAATCAAACGTGCAGTTTATCAACTTCGCGAGCAATTCCCCCTACGTATGCGTAGGCCTTATTGCGGTAGACCCGGTGGCACCACACTGTTTTAGTGCCGGGCCCATTCCATCATCGTTCGTCGGCTCCGGTTTCCTTGTGGGCGGCGAGCCAGATTCAGTCAGTAGCCTCTTCTCCCTCCCGGGGTTGCTTGAGCTTGGCCTTCAGCATGGCACTCAACGAAGCCTTCTCGTCATCGGTTCGTCGGTCCATCTTTCTCTTGGGCACGTGCTCCACGTGAACATCGGTCAGGCCTCGAAGCTTAAGGAGCTCCTCGATTCCCAATGCCTCGCTCAGGCATGTTGTCCTCTTTGTCCCGAAGTACTTCTGGAACTCCTCTTCTCGCTTAGCCACATGCCTAGTAGTGTTCTTGGAGATGATCACGGTGAGAACCTTGAGCTTTGGGCAGCGTTGCAGTTGGGAAATGCCCTCATCGGCTTTCGGGCCACACCAGTCGAATCTGATTCGCTGGACGGTCTCTCTCAAGACAGAACTTTCAGCCAGGCGAATACCCATATCGCAAGCGCAAGAGAAGTGGAAGACCTGGATAGCATGTGAGTTAGCTACGTTTAACAAGTAATACTAGCAAGTCTGATGGGTTCGAAGCAAACATACATAGCGTTGGTAGAAGCATTGGAGGACCTCTTCCCGCAGCATCTTTGAGACATAAGCCAAGGGGATGTCCTTCTTCCGGAACGTGTGGTGGCTTAGGAGTGGTTCATGAGGAGGGCAGATGCAGTGCGATTTCTTGCGATGAGCAAGCATCACTCTCAAGCCAAGGTAATCCTCGGTGGCCTGGAGATAGTACTTGTAGATGCGCACGCGGACCTCGGGAGGAAGCTTCGTGAAGAAGGGGAAGCCCGTCATGTTGGAAGGCAAGTTATCTTTACAACGTTAGTAAAGCCTATGTGGATAGGGAACCGTGGAAGTGGGAACGGAGTGCGTGTGACGCTTTTTGGTGGTGGAAGTGATGTATATGGAGGGATTGATAGATGTGGGTGAATAAATGTACAGTCGGGTGTTTTTTACACGAGAGGATTGGAAGTGTTCCAAAAGAATAGGGAGGCGCGTACCTGCAATGCTGAGCATCTCGGTGCAGCTTCTCATCATAGCAACACAATGTTGGGTCTCCTTTTTGTCCTTGGCCATAACCTCAAGGCACTTCGACAGAGTATCGACGATAGCGGCGCGATTCTCGGCTGAAAGTCGAATGAGGCGACCGAGCTCCGTTTCGTTGATTTGGCTCGTCTTGAAATCCTCATAAGCCTTCAGCATCCTTGAGGCATTTGCCGTGAGCTTATAGCGTGCCGGCAGATTGAGCATGCGAAATTCGTAATAGGTCGACATTGTCGTCGAGGTCGAGCGTCTGTATAGACGGTAAAGGTAAATATAAGGTGAGCTGGGCCGGGATTTTATAAGGGGCCTCTGATCGACGACAATGTGTGGTCTAGTATTGTTAGCTGCCAGTAACGGTTCGGACGGAATGGTATGAACTGATCACGTACAAATATAGAAGTTGGGGGTGGTAATAAAGAATGGCAACGACTTCGAAGTCGTTACATGTAGGCCCCTACAGCAGCAACGACTACGACTTGTTAGTTGGTAAGATCAGACATCAGGAAAACCAAGATATCGCCAGAAATAAAAAACCACGTCAGCAACGACAACGAAGTGATTGGTAGGTGAACTTCGACGTGGGGGAAGTCAGAGAGATATCTTTAACTCTAGTGCGATGCGCAGCAACGACAACGAAGTGATTGGTCGATGAACTTCGATAATGAAAATAATTGGTCGATGAACTTCGATAATGAAAATAATTGGTCGATGAACTTCGACAACGAAGTGATTGGTCGGTGAACTTCGACGCCGGGGAAGTCAGAGAGACATCTTCAACTCCAGTGCGATGCGCAGCAACGACACCGAAGTCGTTCTAATGGATGTCTGCTCGACCGGATCGAATCCGACAATAATCCCAGTAGTTGTGATGGTAGATCCGACGGGGGAAAAGCAGGGAGTCTTATACTAACCTACGTGGTGATAAAACCCCGCCTCAATCGTGCGACGAGAGGCAAGAGCTTCAAGCTCTGAAGTTGTCTTTGTTTCGTCGGGAGTTCAGTGGCTTGGCGTATCTGCTCAGCAGCTGGTCATGGAAGGAACGACGGCGAGATAGAAGGGAATCATGGATACGTCGGCACTAAGTAGCGACGAACGAGAAAAGAAAAGAAAAGAAATATTTTTCAGTACTTTGGATGATGTTGGCCGTGCGGTTTGGTATGGGTAGGCCAAAATATGGGCGCAATTCGAAGTCGAAATCCGTGAGACGCCAATCAAGGGAAGACAACGGGATGGCATACAGAGATGTCTTCCCTCGGATGAATTTGACCGAGGTGCAAAAGGAACTGGAGGCGCGAACGAATTGCGTGAAGGAAGAGGCATATACGTGCTCTACAAGTATGGCACCGCGTGTGGGCAGTGGCGAAGGTGGTGGCTGGATGGGTAATGGATGCGGATGCTTTAGCAGCAACAAGATTAGGTGAAAAGGTCGGTGATATCAGGCAGTGCCCCCTTATGGCGGCGAAGCGTGAAGGAAGAGGCCCATACGTGCTCTATAAGTATGGCACCGCGTGTGGGCAGTGGCGAAGGTGGTAGCTGGATGGGTAATGGATGCGGATGCCTTAGCAGCAACAAGATTAGATGAAAAAGTCGGCGATATCAGGCAGCACCCCCTTATAGCGGCGAAGCGTGAAGGAAGAAAGGCCAAATGCGGTGGTGTAGTGGTATATAACGTTCAAGTTACTGCTGTACCTCGTCGTCGAGCGGTTGCTGAATTGTTCAGGATGTCGACGTGATGTGATGGAAAGCGGTTGTCAAGGCGTTGTGAAGTCGTTGTGAGTCGTTGCTGCGACCCGTTGCCGTTTTTTGGGACTACGGTGAGGGATCGAGAAGAAAAAGAGCGTTGCAAAAATCTAGGTGTGAAATCACGAACAACATGTGCGCGGTGAACATCCCATACGGATGGATACATACCAGGCTGCAATTACGTCACTTGGAGAGTGAGAAGGAACGAGCGACACTATATCTCTACATGTATCGGTTGACTATACAGATGCGGACTTGAATACGCAGTCAGCCGGATATTCGTCTATAAAAGGGGTGGAGGCCCAAGGCTGGCCCAACTGTTAGAAGCAGGTATCTTGAAAATTGCTGTGACTAGGCATGTACGTACTAGGCAGCCATAAGGCTTCAAATGAGACTTTCATTCAATAATCCCATATATACTTGGGTTCCTTAGAGTAATGCTTGAGGTAAGATCGTGTTGCGAAGCATACAAACCAGTCCTGTACCGAGCTGCAGGAAAAAGGGGCTCATCACTAGACATATAAACCACATGCCCTATTGACTGTTTTCATTCTAGCAACAACGGTCTAGGATGACGGATATTCTACGCCCAGCATAACGATGCGTCGACAATGGGCGTAACAAAAGAGTAAGTTCGACTGGCTAACAATGCAATGACAAAAGAGCAAGTTCGACTGGCTACACAATCCTGCCGAGAACCTCATGAGGCACAGAGGTATGTACTCGAGCATACATAGCACTGAGATATCCGTGGGCGAAATGTCATTGCAAGGCTGGAAACGCTAGGCCTCAGTGCATCATGTACGCTGAGGGCGTAGGAGGCAACTACGACTTGTTCAAGCAATGTACCCACTTCCATTTGTATAGGTATGGGACCTTAGGAAGCCGGCGCTCAAAAGGTTACATGCCTGGGCGCTAGATACGGCATTTGGCACTGAAAGCGCTGGTGAGTGGGCAATGTGATGGAATCACATCAGCACAGAGCTTGCTACATCCACATCTTAGGTGGTATTGTTGTCTCGTAAGACATGTCAAGTGCAGGCGACTCCCTTTTTTTTTATGAAGCTTCAATGGGGACAAGTAACCCAAATTCCCAAAAGAACCAAATGGCTGTACACTCTCAAGAGGAAACAACCCATACCTCTGCCTTCGCAGGCCAAGAACTCCCTCGTTTCGTACAATGTGCCGCCAAGAGGCTAACCATCCCACCGCTAGGGGTCTATCATCTCGAAACATTACCAACCACCGAAACACCAGGCGAGATTACCAGATCCAAACATTACCACAGACGCTCATCTCGAGATACACTCGCCGCCGTAGACGCCAGCAGAGGCGGAAGCGAGTCCGCCGGCAGCCGTCAAGCCCCAGACCAGGGCAGCCGATTCCCAGTCCAGGTTATCCGGCGGCAACTCGTCCCCTTCGACCGCTTCTCTCGCCTCCGCCGGCGTAGGCTCGTAAGCGCTGTCTTCCTCGACGGCAGGCTTGTACTTTCTGGGCCTCCCCCGCTTCCTAGGGACGGGAGCCGTCGTGTCCTCGCTTGCCCCGCTCGAGCTCGCGATGCTGCCGAGTCTCGGCTTCCTCTGTCTACCGCTGCGCCGTAGGGTCATCGGGTGGTCCGACTCCACCTCCTCAGCCGATTCTGGTTCGTCCTTGACGGCTGGCTTCGGTGTCTCCTCCTTGATTTTCCGCGGCAAAAGGGACCGGGCGCGGAACCCGCTGAAGGGTATAGCTGACTTGATGATATCATGGACATCCATAGCTCGAACCGCAGCCCATAGACCCAGACTAAGGGTGCTGATTACGACGTCCCAAGCGACTGCCGCGACAACTGGATGATCACTCCTGGAACGAAGAATCCTACCGAAGGCTGTGGTGCTGCGCTCCCAAGTTGATCGCTCCTCGACGTCCCAAGGAAACAAAACACTGTGTCGGTGATAATGAGAATTAGGGGCGTTGTATATTAGGCCGACAAAGGTAGCCTTGAAATGCAGTAAGAAGGAGACACCAGATACGAATCGAAACATCTTGGTAAGTGAGCTGTAGGTATCGTGTGGATGTGCGTTAACCGTGCCCCAACTAACGGGCGCGATCTTTGGTAGAATGAGGGGAAGGAACGTCGAACCCCTGGTGATGAGTACATTCGTTGCGAATGACGGCGTTTCAGCGGCATATGGCAGGATAAACAACGAGCCGTAGTTCAGGGCCAAGGCGCTGTAGAATAGCAGTGGATGCGGATGCCAGTTAGCCGGCTTGGGAGGAATCACTTTGTCTCGGATCCGCCTCCATGTCGATGTTGGCAGAGGAGCCACAGGCAGCTCGAGCTCCTCGTCTGCTGGCAGCGGTGCGGGTGTGAGGAGGAGGGCGAGATAGAAGAGATTCTGGGCGAAGGAAAGGTTGACCAGATGGGCTAAGGCTAGAAAGCCCGTGACCATGGGGATATGGCGTCGCCGCCCTTCAGTTGCCAGAAGCAAGCTAAATACTGTCGTTGCAAGGTCAACCTGTTGACCCCACCAAAAGCGACGGGCTTTCTCGGCAACGATCTCGAGAGCATCGTAGTAAATCGGTGTATCACTCAGCCATTGGGCGAGGTATAGTTGGCTCGAGTGGTTTATGCTCGGGAAGAAGCCACCCTCACCAATAAGGCTACATAACTAGTCAACTTGCTGGGCGTACTTACGGCGTTATGCTGCCTGCGATCGATAAGAATGACCTACCGGTTCGGCAGTTCGACTCCGTGGCGATTGGCCCAGACTCTATATGACAGACTTGCGGCACTGACGGATGTATAAGTCGCGCAAGAGAAAGCAGCTACGGCAAGGGCTACAAAGACCGGCACTAATTTAAAGCGCTGCGATAGCCTCGAGCGAGTATCCTGAGCTGGTCCTAGAGATCTATACGACGTGTATAAACTAACGCCGACAACATATGTTAGGTAGACGGCGGAAGCGAGGTGAGCACCCGTCACCGCAAGGGGCGTGTACCTAGTATGGGCTTAGCATTCATCGGCGATAAATGACGACGGGTCGTCCACGTACCTCATTGGATGCTCGAATGGTACCGGAGCCATCGCGAGTTCTCTCTAATGCTCAGTGGCAGTATCGCAAATCGTTGTTGAAGAGTCATATGAGGTTAGACTGTGGGCTTCATGGCGACACTGAGATTGAGGAAGGGATAAGGTCGGCTTGAAAAGGCGTGGCTGGGGAAACACCGCGTTAAGTGAAATGGTGTCGCATATCAGGCGTACCTTATTGATTATATACATAGCTGACACTTTTACTCTGTAAGTGGGTTCATAATGGAATGTAGGGGTGACGTCAGGGACTACTGGTTCGTAACGGTGCTTCGATGTTCATGTACAGTTGATGCAAGAAATGACAGGGGTGGAGCAACCGGCGTCGCGGATAAAATTGGGTAAGGCGCTTTACCCGAAATGAAAAAAATACCTTTACGAAAGTATTATAAGTAATTCCGTATCTTACGGTAACAATAACTGGAAGCACTCCACTACAGGTACAGGATGTAATGTTGTACTTCGTGGCCCCACTCTCTAGGTACATAGGTACTTTATGCTTCAACCAAACCAGACCAGACGAGTCGACACTGACAGCTTTTAAACGGGGTTGGTCGCATCGGCAAAGTTAACGTGAATTCGAAACCCCCGAGCCTCAGATCAAAGCGCCGCCGCTCCGTTATTGCCAGCCAAAATGTACCATCTGGCCAAGGGCCTGTATCGCCTGGCGACAAGTAAGGAGGGTCAGTCTCCAAGCAAGCCCAAGAAACTTCAAGCCACCTAGGTAGACTAGCGCGCGTGTCTAACTAATCATATGCACCCCCCCAACAGAGTACTCGGTGATCCTCCTCGGCCTCGACAACGCGGGCAAGACGACGTTCCACGAGCAGACCAAGTCGCTGTTCCTGCCGGAGCACCCGGACCCGAAGCTGAAGACGGTGCCGACGGTGGGGCAGAACGTGTCGACGATAACGCTGCCGGACATGTACCTGAAGATCTGGGACGTGGGCGGGCAGCTGAGCCTGCGCCGGCTGTGGCAGAGCTACTACGCGAGCTGCCACGCCATCGTCTTCATCATCGACAGCACCGACATCGGCGACGGCAGCCTCGACGGCGAGGACGGCGGCGGCGACGAGAACAGCACGGGCCGCCTCGAGGAGTGCCGCCTCGTGCTCGAGGACGTGCTGCAGAACTCCGAGACCGAGGGCGTGCCGCTGCTGATCCTCGCCAACAAGCAGGACCGCGAGGACTGCGTCGAGGTCGTCAGGATCAAGGAGGGCCTTGTCAAGAAGGTCTTCGAGGGCGAGAAGGCGTCCAGCATCCGCGACTCCAGGGTGCTGCCCGTGAGCGCGCTGACGGGCACCGGTGTAAGAGAAGCCGTTGACTGGCTGAGGTCGAGGGTGAAGTGGAACAAGGAATCGAGACCACCTGTGATGCGGTAGCAGAAGAATACGGGGGCGTCTGTATAACCCCCCTGGTTGTGTTAAAGGTGATTTACGGTTTACGGTTTATGGGGTCATTCTGTGGCATGTATCAGCGGGCGTAGGACGGCGTTTAGACGACGGAGGGCAATGGATCTTTAGTTCGTCTCAGGCATCGACTGGCTTGGTTTCTTGGGTATCTCTATCGTTTTCTGCAGACAGCTCCGCCATAAGTCCCCCTTTATCTCTCCGCTTGGAGTCCTCGGCCAGCTTCTGGTCCAGAAACGCCGAGAGCTCCTTTGTTTTGGTCAACGCGGCGCTCGCGCATTGGACTAGCATGACAGCCTCCACTGGTGTACCACCAAGCTTTGCGATCTGACAGATCTCCCCATGCCGGTTTAGACTAATGGTACAGCTGCTCACGCGCAACTGCTCCTCCAATAACGTGGCATCGAGCAGCACGATGTCTCCCTCCTCCCCGTAGAAATTGAACGTGACGCAGAGCGGCGAATGCAACCAACTCAGCGGTACAGGCTCCCTCTCCGCTGCCGTGTAGACGGTCAATGTCTCTCCTTCCATGCTCGTATCGGGTTTTCTGAAATGACGCAGTGCTGCTACCACAGCCAGGCAAGAGGCGTCTATTAGGTTTCCGTCGTGCGAGAGGACGTGAAGGTCTACTCTTATCGACCAACACTTTTGACCCGCAACTAGACATAGCGACTCGGTGTCGAGGGCATTGGACCGTCGGACTGTCTTCTCCAGTAATCTCGATAGCAGGACTTCCGTCTCCGTGGGCCTGTTTACTTCGAAGGCCGGCGATGCCATGGGGCTGAGCTCCGTCGTGATGGTAAAAATGCCATCGAATGGTCTATCGGAATACGGGACTGTGACTTCGGCCGAGACCTTGGCTAGTATTCTGCGTGGCTGCCGTGTTAGCAAGGTCGAACACGATCCCATTAGAAATATATATAAATATATATAGAGTATAGCATTATAGGGCGTACCTTGTCTTGCCCAAAGTCACGTCTACGACGCCATACTGGTCTCCGAACTTGAGCTCTAGCTTCCTGAACTGGTCGAAAGCGCGGCCATCGAGTCGCAATCCTTCCTGCAGCGCCTGCACTACGAATGTTCTCTCGTTGAGAGAAGGCTCAGCCTCCCTAGGCATGGTAATTGGCCGAAAAGTAAAGGACAGTAGGTACTAAGGCGCGCATATATTCATTGCTGCTCTGGCAGGTAGGATTTGTAGTAGTAGGTAAGCTGATAGTGCCGGTGCTGTATGAAGTGTAAGTATAGTGGGATGGTGGGCCCGTTTACCAATTGTTTGACAAGATTAGGCTTAGGACTATTTCTGCCGGGCGGTCAACGCAAACCCCCTTGTAACACCCGGTAACACCCCTTGCATAGTCGATCTTTTGCTAGTTACGGAACCCTCGTACACTCCCTTCGCAAGCTCAGTACGTTACATAGTAAAACGAGGGGCATAGGGCTGAACTCTAACTTAGGTCCGATAATTCGCTGCGCATAAAGGCTTCAGTTGAACCGGAATAGCGATACACCAATAGCGCTGTTAGGAATCGAACCTAACTCACTCTATGGCTCTACCTATGCTTCCGGTCCCCCGACCGTTACGTGGATGGCCGCACGGGGCTGCATCATGTCTGCCCCGCGCGAAACCTTGCGAAATGTCTCTTTCAGTTCGAACACTCGACAACGCTTCACTACAGTAACCCTGCCAAGTTGGATCGCCCGCTTCTCGATACTTCCCTCCAAAGGCTTCATTTACTCTTCTATATCATGACGGGATGGACGGTCTGGGGTCAGCCGCAAGCGTGGTCGCCATAATCAATCTGTCCGCCAAGGTAGCGTCGCTCTGCTTTCAATATTCCACCGCTGTTAAGAACGCGAAGTCCGATATCGAACGCGTGCGAGGAGAGGTAGACAGACTGAAAACCATCTTCGAAGGTGCGCATCGCCTTCTTATCAGCCCAAATGGCGCTAGGCTCCAGACTTCGCAGTCCTTGAGCGACGGGCTCCACGACTGTGCTTCCCAGCTCGCAAAGCTGGAAGCGAAGCTGGAGAAGAAGCTCAATCGTGGGGCCGCGCGTAAGATGATGAGCTCATTTGGCGTTCGCGCTCTGAAGTGGCCATTTGAGAGCAAGGACTTCGATAATATCATTCAGAACCTCAACAAGTCCCGAGACGCGCTGTCTACAAATCTCAACATCCACCAGATGTATGCTCCAGATTCCTCGCTTGTGACCGTTTGATTACTGACATTGTTTTTGCGAGGACGCTCCTTCTTGACGACGAACACCTCAGGATTTTAGAGTGGATCTCACCCATGCCATACGGAAAGCACCACAATACGGTCAAAGAGGCTCGGACATCAGGTACATGCGAGTGGCTGCTGCAGCATGAGAGATTCCGGGAATGGGAGGATACTACTTCGTCGGTAATCCTGTGGCTTCAAGGTTCACGTTAGTGCTCACCCCCGAGTTCATAATTCCCTTGAAAAAATGTGCGACTGACCGCCATAGCTGGCGCCGGCAAAACCTTTCTCACGTCTAAGGTCATCGATCATGTTCAGAGTTTGCTTAAGAGTTCTCGAAACGAAGAGGGGTTCGCGTTCTTCTACTGCAATCGGAACGAAGAGGAACGTCGGAAGCCTCTTATGGTTCTTCGAAGTTATGTTCGCCAATTGTCAACCACTGCGAAATATCCTGAAGAGATGCGCAAGAAGCTCCCAGAGCTCTGGAGGGAAAAGAGGCTCAGGGGCTCCGATCCCGGCCTCGAGGACTGCCGAGAACAATTGCTCGAGTTGGTAAACATTTACCCGAGGACCACTTTCGTGCTTGATGCCCTGGACGAATGCGAGTCGGACTCGCGCGGGGAACTCGTTAAGACCGTCGAGATCCTGTTGTCTAAATCCAGGCGGCCACTCAAGGTTTTCATTTCTAGTCGCCCTGACCGGGATATCAGAAACCGATTCCTCGACAGACCAAACATCGAAGTCCAAGCGACGCATAATGAGAAGGACGTACAGAAATTTGTCAATGAAGAAGTCATGAAGCACGGGGCCTGGAAAGATATTTCTCCGCCGCTGAAAGACGAGATTATCAAGGTCCTCCTCGCCCGTAGTCAGGGAATGTAAGGGATTCTGAGAGAGACAGCTAAAAGCATCGCTAATGCGGAATAGGTTTCAGTGGGTATTTCTGCAGATCAAGCAGCTACTGGAGCTTGAAACGGAAGCAGCCATCCGAGATCGGCTGGGGAGACTTCCCACAGGTCTCAAGGCTACCTACGACGAAATGTATGGCAAGGTACAAGCTCGACATAAGCACGACAAAGCCCTTGCCGACCGTGCTATCATGTGGGTGATGTGTGCCTGCGAACCGCTGAGCAGCGAAGTGCTCTTATCCGCAATTCGCCCGGATTTGGAGAGAAATGCCTTCGACTCATCCGAAGGGATCACTGAGTCTCGGCTGCTGCATCTCTGCAATAATCTCCTTGTCCTCGACTCGCAGCGAAAGATCTGGAGATTCTCGCATCTCTCGGTGACGGAATATTTCGAGGAAAATCACTGGGACCTTCGGCAGGCGCACTGTCTTGCAGCCAAAGTTTGTCTCAAGCTTCTTATCGAGATATGCGACGAGCCGAGAAGTGGAGGCGTTAGCACAGCTGACGAGAACGACCACAAAAGCAAAGCACGCGACATTTTTCGACCTGACCACCCGCTTCAGGTCTATTCCCGGCATCACTGGATAGCCCACGTCCAGACTCAAGAGGGACAAAAGGCTGACCCTGTACTGGCTGGCCTGCTGAAGAAGTTCCTTGGGTCTCCGATGGAGAGCAGTGTGCAATATCGGGAATGGCATCGCCAGACTTCCTCGGACTACCGTAGAATCGGCATGGCCGAAATCTCCCCAGCGAACGCCACCATTTTGGCCATGTGTCGATTATCATTTTATACCCTTCTGTCAGACTGGTGGGCCGATGCAGAAGTCTCGCTTTCGCAGACGAACAACGAGGGTCACGACCTTCTGACACTTGCTGCTGTAGCAGGCTCTGTGCCTATCTGTGAGGCACTTATAAAACGGGGAATGCAGGCCAATATGCAGAGTGGGAATTACGGCAGCGCCCTTGCAGCAGCAGCAGCTAATAGAAAGACTGAGACTGTTAAGTTCCTAGTCCAGAAAGGGGCAGAGGTAAACATGCCACTTCAGATTGGGAATTACGGCAGCGCCCTTGCAGCAGCAGCAGCTAATGGAGACACTGAGATTGTTAAATTCCTAGTCCAGAAAGGGGCAGAGGTGAACATGCCGCTTCAGGCTGGGATTTTCGGCAGCGCCCTTGCAGCAGCAGCAGCTAGAGGAGAGACTGAGATTGTCAAGTTCCTGGTCCAGAAAGGGGCAGAGGTAAACATGCCGCTTCAGAATGGGAATTACGGCAGCGCCCTTGCAATAGCAGCATATTGGGAACAGCCTGAGACTGTCAAGTTCCTGGTCCAGAAAGGGGCAGAGGTAAACATGCCGCTTCAGACTGGGATTTTCGGCAGCGCTCTTGCAGCAGCAGCAGCAGCTTATAAAGGGATTGAGACTGTTAAGTTCCTGGTTCAAGAAGGCAATGCAGATGCGAACATGCAGCTTCAGGTGGGGTTGTTTGGCAGTGCTTTAGCAGCTGCTGCCTATTGCGGTACGAAGGGATGCGCTGAGAGTTTGATAGACGGCGGAGCAAAGGTGAACCTCAGGCTAGAGAACGGACCTTTTGGTACTGCTCTACAGGCTTCAAGGGAGGATATGTCTCGAGACCATCGACAGCTTAGATGGTGGGATCCGAGGAATGAGGAGAGCCTAAAACGAGACAAAGCCGAAGTGGCAGAAATGTTACAGCGTCGCGGCGCAATAAATGAGGATTAGTACGCAGGTAACGAACACCTAGCAACGCCTGCAAGCATGATGTTGCAATCGAAAGCCCCACCATCGCCTCGTCTTCCAGCCCTGCCGCGCAGGTGACTGTACAATATTTTGTTGAATGTCGCACCAGGGTATATACAGATTCTCGTCTCCAAGGACGCAGCTAAGATAGGATTAAAAAAACGGATTTATATATACCGGCTGTATAATGCGTTTATTTTTACATTCTTATTTAAAATATATTAAAGTCTAAATTCGGAAGTCGGTTACTAGACTAAGGAAGTAGAATTTCGAGGCACGTGACGAAGAATGGACTGAACCGAGCCTGAGAGAAGCGGCATTTACTACATACGCTAGGCCTGATTTGGCCCCCTAAAAATGGGTGCCGTAAATACTCCAGAACCAGCACTAACCACCTGCAGGCACCTACCACAAACCATTCGCAATCGTGCTCTCAGGGAAACTTCAAGATGACTACTGCCCATAGGCCTACCTTTGATCCAGTAAGCTACACAACACAAAGGGGTGCACCCATAACTGTATACTAATCGGTCTGCCAGGCGCGTGGAAAGGAAGCTCTTCGCGGCCCTGCCTATCACCAACGACTCCTCCCGGCACACACGCAGCTGAAGTTCCGCCAGCCGGGTCAGGGCGGAGCTGCCGACGAGGGTTTCCGCGACCTACGAGCCGAACTCCTCGCAGCAGAAGCCGCCCACTTCGCCAAGAAAAACGGCGGTGCCCTTCCCGATGCCACCGACGAGTCCGAGCCCGCTGCCACCAGCGGCAACGCGAAGCGGCCACTGGAGTTGACGTCGCAGGCGGACGGGGAAGAAGACTCGGAGGCGAAGCGACGGCGCATATTAGAGGAGACAAGAGATATAGACGCCGACTCGGAGGACGACTCGGGCGAGGGTAGCAGCGATGACGATAGTGAAGAAGACGACGACGATGAGGAGGCGGAGCTGCAGCGCGAGCTCGAGAAGATCAGGCGGGAGCGCGCCGAAAAACGTGCGAAAGAGGAGGCCGAGAAGGCTGCCAGGGAACAGGAGGAGCGTGAGCGCGATATTGCCCTGGGAAATCCGCTATTGAACCCCAAACAGAGCTTTAACATCAAGCGGAGGTATGCCACACTTGGCTCTACTACATTAAGCATGGCTCGCTAACCATAGGACTATAGGTGGGACGACGATGTTGTTTTCAAAAATCAAGCTAGGGGAACAGAAAACAAAGGCAAGAGCAGGGAATTCATCAACGTAAGTTCTTGATACGTCCCGTATTTTCGATCTGGGGGTGCTAACCTAGCATAGGACCTTCTACGCTCCGATTTCCACAAGCGGTTCATGAACAAGTACGTGCGATAAGACTGTGGATAGCTAGGAGGAGACTGGGGACATGATACACAGAAGGAGAAGCTATATCAACAGACATTGATAATACAGCAACGGTCCATAATGCTCAGAAAATCCTCTTCACCTCCCCTCGAGCTCGAGTGACTCCGGTTTTTATATCGAAGAAAGCCTTCTCATCCGGCGCGATGACGTTGAGGTAGTATTCGTCCTGGAAAGCGGCCGCAAATTGACCAAAGTCTTTCATCTCCATTATCGCACAGCCGTCAAACGAGGCTAGAGGGGATTCCTCCGAGGATTCAGCGGCCGTCGGAGTACCTACGTCCAGTCGGGCTTCAGATGGACCTAAGGCTGATCAGCAAATATTATCTTTTTGGATCATGCTGTTGCGAAGGGGCTGGGGGGTCAGGCCTACCTGGGTATACCCGAGAAAACCGTATTTCTCCACCCACGGCCGGACGAGCGGCCCGTGGACGTGTTCCCAGTGGTCATAGAACTCACGGGCTGTCACTCCGGGCTTCCGTCTGAAGAAGGCCATGTACATCAGCGTGTCGTCCCGTTCGGAGGAGTCAGGCTCGGTGATGGGGGACCTCGGGTCGCCTTCTGTCGGGGAGTTCGCGTTGCTCATAGACGTGGTGAGGTTGCTAGTAGGATAGCTCGAGTCACTCACGGGCGAGGCTGGCTCGCCCGATATCTTCAGCATCAGGCCGTTAACGGAATGATTCGTGGACTTGTTCTTACTCGTGAGTGGCGAGTCTCTGAATCGCTTTATCCATCGCTTGAATGCCATATTCTTAAGATCGTTCTGCCGCGTAAGCGTGATGGAAATTCGTTGTCTTCCCTCGTGCTGCGGGGAGATATGAACGTGGCGCACTCATCGCATTGTATAAATAACGTCCTCTAGACCATGCCACCACTAGATGACTCAGTTGACGCAAGGCCCTCGTCCTCACTCATTGTTTGTAGCCATTCACTGTTGAGGAGGCGTTCGGGCAGAACGCTCCTCGATATTGTCAAGCAAGTCCGTCGCACACCTAGTAGACTACTACAAACTAACAGCGAGGAATACCATGACCTTTACTATGCGTATTATGCAGATTGCGAGACAATCGTAGGCGACGACGCCTTGCATTCAACCCTCGCCCACCACCGCGCCCAAGCCGAAGAGAACCCGGCGAGCGATCGCGATGCATACAGATATGAGGGCGGCTCCGACGGATTGCTCCTCGCCGTGGGAGGGTCATCATGCCAGATAATGCCTCTTCGAGGAAGCCACCATCGCAAGCCCCCTCCCATGGGGTAATTGAAGGCAAATTGCCCGGCTATGTCCCCGCCTTAGGATGGCCTTTACTTCCCACAAGCCAACCCGCGGAAGAAATAAAACAAAATCGCTAGCAACCCATATCAATATCACCATGCGAACACATGTCTCTCCCCTCGATCCCTTACTTGTGCACGTGCTTGCGAGGCGTCGGCGCTAACGCGTAGTTGCGTCGAGATACACGCCTCATTCCGGACCTAGCGCGAGCGGATTGAGGTCCAAACCCAGGTAGGGCGCGTCGGATAAAGGACCAAAGTCCGAGCGCAAGGGGAGAAATCTTTCTTTGTTTGCTTGCCCCGGTCCTTAGGTGGGAGGTGGTTAATCACAGATCTCTCGGGGGACTCTGGATACATTCCCATCCCCGACCCTCCAGTCTACCCTGAGCCCTGCACGATCTATGACACGGGCCCGATGGGCCATACATCTCGCACACCATCACCTGGTCTTCTTAGGTTCCTCCTCGTCCCCACCCGTCGTCGGCCTCCCCTCCCTGCTCCAGAACCCGTCCAGGGCGCCGTCGACCCTGTCCAGCGCCCTAAGCGCCCTCGTCACCGTCGCGAAGCTGTCGGCCAGGATCACTAAGACACAATCGCCCCGGGCCAGGGATTAGCTTCTCCTCTTCTTCGACCCGTTCGCTGCTCCTCCGTATGCGTCTGCCCCGCTGGTGGCGCGGAAGCAAGAAGAGAGGGGGCGAAAAGGAAAAAAAAGAAAGGGAGAAAGGAAGGAAAAGAAAGAAACTTACGGAGGGGCACCACCACCCACGGCAGGTTGAACCCCACGTAGTAGCCCCAGAAGTAGAGCGGCTCCGGACGGCTGTGCGAGCGGCCCCCGTAGTGCAGCTCGCACAGGCTCGTCGCGTAGTAGAGCGCCACGCCGTAGAGGTGCGCCATGCAGGCCGCGATGCGCAGGGGGTGTCGGAGCGGGCTCCGCGGGAGCGCCGTCGTCAGGGCGCACAGGAAGCAGAGGGGTCCCCAGAGGAGCTGTGGATTTTAGTATTTTTTTTCTCCCCAACGTTTGGTAAAGAAAAACTGTGATAGTCCTTCCCTTCTTGAGCGAGGGGCTGGGAGGCAGCACTCACGGCAGTGATGCTCTCGACGCTGAGCATGAAGAAGTCGGAGGTCAGGTAGCGCGAGTCCGAGAGCGCGTATTCCTTCCACAGCTGCGCGGGGAGCGACTGCGAGGACGCGACGGTCGCGTGGTTCAGGACGAAGTACCCTTCAGAGAGCAGTCGGATTTAGCCCTGATCAATCAATCAACCATCGTGGGAGTAAAACTGACCCTCGAAGAAACAATGCAGACAGCCGCCTATAACCATGCCACGTCAGCTATCCCTGACCATAATTGGTCGATTGCCTGGGTTCAGAACTTGACCACTCACACAGCATGAACCAGCAGAACACGGCGAGGTTCGACCTCGTCAGGGCCGGGTTGACCCTCAGCGCCACGATGGACGACCCCAGGAGTGCGAAGCCCAGCATGCCACCCAGCGTGGCGATGAGCACGGGCACGGGCAGCTCGTTCGGCGCGTACTCCGGTATGGACACGCCCTCCGGGTAGTACGGGTGGGTGGGCCGAGGCGGGAGCACCACCTCCTCGACGACCGCGGCGCCGGCGTTGGCGCCGGCGTCCTCCGTCGCGGTCTGCAGCCACTTCCACACCTGCCGGAAGCTCGCCATGGTGTCGCGGGCGACCTATCGATAACGTCCAAGGGGAATGATTGGTGCGATGGGCGGGTTTCTAATCGATTAAAACCCCGGATCTGAACCCGGATGATGGCTTTTAGCGGTGATAATAGACGGTAAACCCGATTTGCAAATGGAATTCCGATAGAGAGGCCTAGCTGCCTATTGGGTCCCGGTAGGCGTTTCTCAAAGCCGAACGCTTCCGGGTGGCTCTTGGGCCATTTTCGGTAAAGTCTTGGCACTAAGATAGCCGCTCCGGCGCCGAACTCGATATACATGGGGGTGCCATAGTCAGCATCCTTCAGGACAGAAAGTCATCGCGACATGAACAGTAAGATTTGCTATTCAAATGCTAATATATTTTATCATAGTTCACAGTACCTAAATCAGGATATACTCGTTTCATTTTCTTTTCAGACTCTCCATCGATTTACGACCGATCCGTCCGATCAGGCGACGCACAATTCCGCCGAGCCCAAAGATAAACCAATCATATTACACGACCCATCAGACGAACCACCCAACCCAACACGACCGAGAGATGGCGACGGCGCTCCTCGAAGTGATGCTGTCCTGGCTCCTCGCGAAGTCTAAGGGCCACGACGCCAAGAGCTTCTACGCGCGGCCTGCGTTCGCGGGGCACGCGGAGCAGACTGTTGCCGTGGCGTCGCCCGAGTGCGGCCCCAGCGGCGCGGCGCTGCGCCCCGAGGAGCACACGCACGACGGCGCCGGTCGCTTCCCGACGCTGCAGTGGACGGCGCCCCCGGCGCTCGCCGACCGCGTTCGCGAATGGCTACTCGTCTGCGAGGACCCGGACGCGCCACTTCCGACGCCGATCGTGCACGGGTGAGTGACGGGTCCCTTCCTGTTCCCGTGCCCCCCCCACCGGGGGTTTTCTTCATTATCCTTCCCCTTTGAATCAGGGAAAGTAAGAATATCAAGAAGGTTCTGTAGACACGGCATTACTAATGAATTTCTGGGGCGCGGTTCAGGATCTACTCCGGGATCCCAGCCTTGAAGACGAGGGTCGAGGCCGCGGACTTTGTGATCGACAACGCGCACCAGGCACTCCTGAATGGCGGCTTCCACTACGGCAAGACGCGGACAGGCGCCGTATACATCCCTCCGCGGCCGCTGCTGAACCACGGCCCGCATAGATGTAAGTTCAATAACGCGTGGGCTTTTTCAGCCGAGCCTTCCTGAGCCCGGGCTACGGATCTCCTGACGGGGTACCACTGCAGATTTCTTCATGGTAGTGGCCCTCGGCGAGCCCTTAGACCCCGGACTTCTGCGCTCCACGCCAACGAGGGACCAGATTGCAAATGCGATCGTAGGGAAGGTGTTGGGATGGGGTGTAAGTCTAGCCTTGTCGAGGCGCTGCGAAGGCGTCTCTGTCTCTCATACTCACGTCTCGCCCGGATACTAATTTCGCAACGCCGCAGATGTGGGTTGGCGTTGCAGAACGTAAGTGGAAATGAAGCAATGCCTGACGGTTTCTGTATAGTGGGAGAATTTTTGATAAGGGCTATTCGGAATCGGATGAGGGGGTCCCTATGTGCGATTTAGTGCTCGCAGCAACGATATATATACCTTACCACAACCGACCAATATCCATAGGAACCATGAACAAACTAAGTCTAAATGATCTCCCGGAGCAAACTTTGCCTCCTAGGTCCTATTCTAGAGGATATTCGGTTCAATATTCCAGTCGAAATCGTCCATGAACGTCCAATCGATGTACTGCATCGGATCAGCAGCGCTCGGCATAACAGATCCCGCATCGGTCCCACCGGCCGGCGCGGGCTGGCTCTTGGAGCGCATCCGATTTTCCAGGTCGTGCTTCCATCGCTTCGCGCAATCCATGGTCGAGCTCGCACTCAGCCGGTGCGTGAAGGTCGAAACGGGCTCTACTTCCCACTGTGTCGAAACCGCTAGCTCGAGCCACGTCTCCAGGAAGCTCGTCAGGCGCGCGGCGAGGTCGCCTTCCATGACGATCGATCTCTTGTGGATGACAAGCATGTCGGCTACGGACCGTTCCATCCGTTCCCGGTCGATGAACTTTTTGTACGATGACCCCATGACTTTGCAGATGATGCACGTTGCGGAGAGCAAAGCTCTAAAGTAGAAATGCGGTGCATGCCAAAGGAAATCTGTCTTGCGGTCGATCTCTACGGCATCTCTAATAATGGTCTGGGCCGTGTTGTATGCTCGAAGGATGTTGCCTTGCAGCGCTTCCGAATCGTAGCCGGGTAATGGAAGCATATAGTATTGCTCTATCTCAAGCTGAACCAAAAGCACATTAAGTCGATCCAGATCGTCTGTCGAAGTTAGACTTAAAGGATTATTTAGGACGTCGGTGGATGCTCACCTGGGCGGTCAGAGAACATAAGACATTGCACGCTATTCCATTCATCTTCAAGCAGGCGAACCATATGCGCTGACACGCCTCGAGATTCTTCGAGGTAAGCAGCCATGGTCTTGTTTAGATGGTTGCAGAACTTCTGGCATTGTAGAAGAACGCGGAAACTGGGCGAGACCGAAAAGGATGTTTTCCCATCGACAACACGCTGTATAGTTTTGTTAAATAGACTGCCCAGGGGCGGAAGACCCAGGTAGGAAGACATTCTATAGAAGCGTCAATGTCGGCCATGGGATCCTTGGGCGGAGCTGGCATCATACCTCTGCGATACAATGTTATAGCCAGCCCAAGTGAAGACAGCCTCCTCGTCGGAGAATTCAGTTCGGAAATGAACTGCACTGTATTCGATGTGTTTCCCCTTTCCCAGATGAATCCCTAATAGTAAACATGCGTTCATCGCGACGCCAGAAAAGAGAGCAGTGGGGTCTTTGGTAAGCCTCACATCTGGGAAATTCCATGCACATACCAATATGAGCGCATTGATTGAAGCTAGGGAGAGAGGAAAGACCGAGACGGCCGAGGACATCTCGTCTCTGACCGCACCTAACAGAAATGGTAGAATGGTGGGACTCTTGGCACAGCGCCGCGAGGCTACTAGAATGATAGTCCAGAAAAGTAAGGGGCAAGTATCGTAACATTTATTTGGGTCTCTATCCCGTACAATAGGGAAGTACGGGTGGAAGTGCCGGAAGTAACTGCAACGGATTAGATATACCGCAGCTACGACAATAACCACACTATACTAACCTCTGGAAATAGTGATCAACATCTTCGCTTGAGAAGGGTTGCGAGCCCAATGCTCTCGGTTGACTGGGACCTGTGCTTGGATCTTGGTTGAGCGTGACATACGTGAGCGGTGATGATTCAAGCGTTGTGCTGCTGCCAGCCAGTACCGCTGGAGGATCTGCCGGAGGTGCCCAGTCAAGCCGTGGCGCTCCAGGCTCGCTCAAGGGTGCCGTGACATCCTCTTGTTGGGAAGAGCCCGATGGCGCTGAGGACGGCACGGATCTATCACCAACATTCTGCTTGATGGATTGTATCTCCTTTTCCAGCTCTTCCAGCTTACTACAGTCGAGGTCAACGATAGGTCCGGCTATGATACCCCAGACTGGTAGTTAGACACTCACCTCTTCCGACTCACTCTTTTGTGTGTTCTATCCACAACACATGAGAGGTGATGCTTCGTACAACGTTGGCATGACGCATTCTGAGAATGACTCGGGATACATCGCACCTACTCATTTGTCAACTACCTAGCCAGTGGTTAATGGGGGCGAAAGCAAGGGTTACTTTTGCGTCGCGGCAGCTTGTGCAAGCTGTGTTACGTTTGATACGACTCAGACCTACTGGCTGATGACCTTGAGCATCAGGCGGCATTGCCAAGACCCAACTTCATCCACGACCTCGGGGAAACCTTTTGAGGATTATGAGTTCCCATAAAGCGAGGTTCGAACTAAAGAGCCACCAAAAATAGGAATTTCATAGACGACTGTTGGCGTAGCGGAGCTGTATATACCATTGGTATTTTAGTTGATGACAATGCCTCGGGAAGTCGGAGTTACCCGCAAGGATCTTCCCGTCGGTGGCGCTGCCCCCACCCCCCCTGACTATCACCTTTAATAACTGACAGCTCCAGGCAACGGAATTAGAAAGTTCCTATTAGTTGATTAATGATCTTGGTCCCACCTTTAAATACCTAGTACTTAATGCTGACCTCAGATTTCCTGCATTCACTGAATGTATGTCTCATTCGGATCTCTGACATCGCGTCAGCCAGATTGTCTCTAATACACCTACTTCGTATACTAGAAAAAAGATTCTTTTCTTCGAACCCGAACCCGGACATCTGCTAGTCTACCTCCTGCATATGCCATCATCTAGAGTTAAGGGTGGAATGGCTCATCATTATCTCGGGCAATCCTTCGTATAAATGCAGTGAAACTTCAAGCAGTCCCGATTTGAAGCCCTTACTCGGCGTTCTCTTTGGCTTGCTTTTGGGTACGGGCATACTAGAGCGTTTCGATTCACCTGTGCCCTTCTGCTCTACTAGAGTACCTATTGTTCTATGCGAAGAATGCTCACCTGATTCACATCCGAGGGAGATCATAGGCTATCCTTTTCTTGGCTACCTACTGGGACCAATGATCCCTGACTGGAACACAACGTGGCAGTGGGGAGCCTCGATCTGACACCGCGCAATTCAGCCCGCTAAACCCAATTCTGTTACCGATAAGTATGGAGATGGCAAGTCCCTCCAAACGCATCACAGTCGCAGTCTTTCATTCATCCCAACAGCACCTTGGCTAGACGAAGGATCAATACCAAGAGTAGCCGCTGGAATCTCGAGTTGGGAGAAGCGAAGGCGATGGTAGCAGAGCGCGATATCCGCAACATAACTTTTTTAACCATCTTCCATTTCCATCCAACCAATATCCCAGTGTTAATCAATTTCGGCCCTGCTTTCTTGAGACCATTTTCGCACATCTTGCCCGTGAAGGGCCGCGCCGTAACCGTGTAATGTGAAGCACTCGCTCCAGCAAGCTTCCTCGCGCGCTTCCTTTGTACGCGATAACAGCGAGACCAATAGGTGTCTGCAGACATGGCCGACCGCTTGCCTTTCCTAACCTTGAGTTCGAGACGGCCCGCGGATGGGAGCAGCATGAGCAGTGGGGATTCTGCCGTACGTAAGAACAATTCAAGAATCAGGTTTCGAGGATGCCCTCTTCTAATCATAACTTCTCAGTATGGCTCCAGCCCGGGCGACGAGAAGACACCGTCCGCAACGCATGATATCAGTCGTGTGAACTTCCACATCAAGCATTTACCCGACTTCGCGCGAACACTTGAAGACGTGCGTTTTGCCCCAGCCTACTTAAGCGCAAAGCTCGGTCAACCTACTGACGCGGCTGCCCGTAGTCCGCAGCTCGAGCCTTTCCGAACCGTGGCCATTCGCAGCGATATAAGAAGGTGCACGCCCTTCTTCTGCACTGGAGATGTGACGACTTATTCGTCCTTCCCGAACTGGAAGATCTCGAGACATGTTTCCGAGAAGAATACAACTTCGAGACCGAGACATTTTCGATACCGTCCGACAACGCACATTTGGATTTGATGCTGAAGATTGGAGCCATGATCAAGGAGTACGAGTCGCAGGACACATTGTTCATCGTATACTACGGAGGCCATGCAAGGATAGACAACTCGAGACAGAGTACATGGTGCGCGTAAGTCTTGTGTGTCCAGGGCCGCCTTGTTGCTCAACTGTGCTAAACTCCACCCAGAAACCGGAGTTCAGATTCGCCATGGCTGCAGTAAGTCAACTTGTTCCGCTATGCTCACGCTGGGGGCAACAAGACTTATAACTTTGTCCAGGTGGTCTGCAATTCAGACGTTGCTAGAAAGGTCTCTTTCCGATGTGTTAATTCTTCTTGACTGTTGTGCGGGAGCTGCGAGCGCTACTTTCCCGAACGGGAATAGCATCACGGAGACAATATCAGCTTCGAGTTGGGATGCGATTGCCCCCGATCCGGGACGTTACTCGTTCACCAGCGCCCTCATCGAAGTGCTTCAGGAGTGGAAGGACAAGACATTCTCCGCAGCTATGGTCCACGCCGAGGTACTAGCACGCCTGAAGCACCCCAGACCCGAAAGGCGAAACGGCAGACACTTCGAAGCGCGTTCGACGCCGGTGCACTTCATGATGACGGCTAACCACCGAGCACCCAGTATCGAGATTTCTCGAACGGTATCATGTGACATGCGGCCTCCAACACCACCACAGGAGCTGATGTTCGAAGATAGCTCTTCCGCCGGGCGATATGCGGGACCACAGCAAATTATAGGATCGGAACCGAGCGAAGATGTACCGCACGTGATGATCTCCTTAGCTTTGGAAGACGACCAACACCTAAATATCAACGACTGGGAGCATTGGCTTCAATCTATACCTGCGATTGCGAAGTATGTCAAAGTCCAAGGAGTGTTTAAAAGTCATTCAACGCTGCTACTTTTGTCAATGCCGGTTATGGTGTGGGATCTGCTGCCGGAAAACCACGCCTGCAATTTTGTCGCCTTCGTTCGGTCGAACAATTTAGCGCTAAATTGCTCCGGAGACCGAGTCCCAGTGGAGGAAGAAATTCCAGTCAGCCCGGACACGGATAGATTGTCGATGTTCTCCGGGACGACGGCCTATACCGACGGCAGACGGCCAAGTGTGATGTCTTTGGTTGGGTCCGGCGCTAGAAGTACGCCCCGTCAAAGTCAGGGAGCTTCGTCAATCTATACAAGGGTAACTCGGTTACCAGACCATATCGTCCGAGCATTGAGCAATAACAACTCAGGAACGCCTATCAGGCAGCACACTGCGCCTCTGATGCCCCTACACGATGTTATGTCACATCAAAACTTCTCAAGGTTTCCCGTACTGAACCATCAACGCGACTTGAGGAGGGCTCACCTAACATCCGTTGACAATCTTCCGGCTCGGCCCCAACTGGCGCCCCATGTGCAGTCACGACTCGAGGAGTATTTCGTTGACAACCCCTGCCCGACAGTTGCCGTCCAAGAATTTCTGGCTTCGAATCTTGGTATTGAAACAATAGATCTTGACGTGAGTTATCCAACTGATGCACAAATGGATTCCTGTACTAATGTGGCGTAGCTCTGGTTTTTCCATCGCCGGGAACAGCAAGAAGTAGAAAATCGACTCCAGAGCTTAAGGATAGATGACCACAGTCATGGCCGTCCTAGAGAAGCGCCACGGATGATCCTCCCTGGACACTTGAACAGGCTTTTAGAAGTAGTTCCTTCAAGTCAAGTCTTGATTGTGGATCTCCGCTCGCCAGCCGATTACGAAAGATCACATATCCACGGAGCTATCAACTACAGAGCGCCGGCATCTTTTGTATCGAGAGCCACCCTCGAGCTGGTTGAAAAGGCGCTCCCGAACGAGGCAGCTCGTAGCGTCTTCACGACATGGTATGACTGCAAATGCGTCGTTTTCTATGACAGACACGTAGAATTCGCGTGGGAGGCTCCTACGGCAGAGGCTCTATATCAGAAATTCAGAACCAAGGGATGGACTGGGCAATGCTTTGTGCTGAAAGGTCACTATCGCGAGTTCTCGGAGTCGTTTGACAAGTACATTGTGGGAATCAAGATGACAGATAACGCCAGGGCGTATCTCCCGAGTCTTCAGGAGAAGACTCGCGAGGAGACGGTAAGCGATTTGTGTGAACTTTCCCAGAGTCTTTACTGATGTTGGCAAGACGCAGGACACTCAACTATACGACGAGTGGTTTAAACAGCTGGAGGACGAGGACAGGCGCCACACTGACCTAGTACCGACCGTGAAGGCCGAGCGAATGGAAGCCATGGTTCGACACCAGAAGGAGGTCGAGGACGAATTCGAGCGGCAACAACCTTCGCTCTACAGAAAGGCTCTCGACCTCCAGCCTGCTATACAGGACGGAGGGTGGGATGTCAAGGGCCCTATGGTCGCACCCCTCGCACGCGGCATAGCGAAGCTGCACGATACCGGAATGGGCGCGGATCCGAGCAAGGCCGCTGGTGCGGATACCAAGGCGAGCTACCGGAGTTACCCCGGCAAGAGCCGCCACCAGGAGAAGCACCTAGCGACGCCACCCGGCGTCGAAGACTACGACCTCCTGGAGTCTGACGAGGAGCAATTGGCCAGCGAACGCGCGGCTCTGAAGTCCAGGACGGAATCTCCAGAGACGCTACGGACCGATGACGTCGCCGCGGAAAAGAAACAGGCCCGGATGCACGGGGGCAGGGGGCTCTTCAACAAGTTCATCCGTAGCGGACGGGCGGAGGGGTCGCGATAGGGGGAAGCAACGAACCAGCGGCGTAGGGCTCGTCCGTGGGGAATCGCGGCAGTGGCGTTGACCTCTGAGTGGTTAGGGCTCGTGGGAAGAGTTGGGATTACCAAACTCCCTACGCCTACTGCTATACTATACCCCCCTGTTAGTTTGTATACGTGGTGGTAGGAAAGCCACTTCTGAGAGTATGGACTAGATTGTATTACATGCCTTGGTGTCCATTCAAATTCAGGTCTTTTCAGAGATATAGATTGGCGTTCAAGGCGACTGGGCCGAGGAAAGGGAATCGTGGTTTTACCAGGTCTGGTCTGGAGAGGGGAATACGAATCATGACGTCCTTTTCTTTTCGTTGCTACGCTTTTACGTAAGGACGGTTGTTGCGCTTCTGCTAGACTTAGAACTTGATAGAGCGTTTGCGCCTGAGCTTCAGTGGTGAATTGTCCTGGCTCTTGAGAGATGGGGTGACTAGTTGAAAGCACGCCTACGAAACTCCATCGAACGGCTTATTACCAAGTAACAGCCTACGAGGTTTACATCAAGGCCACACGCAATACGCTTGGTTTCTGTGGGATCGAGGGTATGTAGACGTGGCAGATGTGCCTAAGTGTCCCGAGTGGGAGCTTGGGGTCTATGGGCTGGGTTCCCCGGGATCCCCGTTGTGGAAAGTGACACAAATTGGACGTAAATTATACAGATGTAACTTCTTCGTATTCATAGCGCTTCCCATCACTATTCCAGATTCCGACAGGAAGTTAATAACCAAGCACGTATGCAATATGTGGCTAGCACTTTGAACACAACCCCTTTTCTTTGCTGCCCAACATCTCCGTTCTTGCTTATCGAAGAACAAGCACTTCAACGCCCTGCATAGGTTCCGTAAAAGGTTAGTCTGGACTCCTGTCCGGACTTATTAGAGCAGATTGTCTTCCGATATAAGACGTATTGGACACTCACCTCTGCATCGGAGCCGTTGTGGATTTCTCAATTCACGCTGTAGCCTCTCTGTCGAACGACTATTGTTCTTCGGCCACCTGCCTCGACGAAGTATGTGCGGTGCCACCTACGCTTTATTCGATAATACATCACGAACGCGTTCAGGGACTGAAGGCACATCTGGGAGATGTCGTGATGGAGACCGCGTTCGAAAATTCTGCAGCGCGGGAAGGCCGACACTTGCCCTCGTAACCATCTTGAAGACGGGACCACATGGTCCCAGAATGGATGACGGTCTTCATTATCGCCGCCCTAGGCTGTTCCCCAGCTATTAACCCAGCCTTAAGAGCGAACTGGCACTCATAATAACCAGAGGCATGACCGAGGTTGGCATGCTCCCTAGCTAGGCCTATCACGCTTTGTGGCAGTCATCCCCCTCGTGGTGAACGCAGCGGGAAGGATTACATAGAGTAGAGGCTGACCGGCGCGCGATCGCATATCGAACAGTGACTAGCTTCAGTCTTCCACGCCATTTCTCATGTACGAGATCGCGCATGCGCCATGTGCCTCGTTGAGAATACGGTGACTTATACCCCCTGAGGTGCTACCCGTACGGTAACTAGAGTGCGGCTACCGCAAACAGATGCTCATGTAGCAAGCCCACCTGTCCGCGTCTCTAGGGGGTTCACGTACAGCACTTTATCCGAGTAGGGGGCTGTCGCGTTGCGCCATAGCCGTGGTGAAGGGCATGCTAAAATACTGTGAGGTAAAATGACGCGCCGGCCAATATTCAATCCTACACCTGAACACTTAGACGATTTGTTATAGCTCTGAGCTGCTTACACGCACACCTCGTCACCGCAAGACGAAGTGGAGTTTATTCAAGGTCGGGTCCTACGCTCTGATATGCAGTGTTGAACTTGCCTTAATCGCCAGGGCAACACTACGTCCCGACGACATCGCCAGCTGATACAGCCCTTGCCGGGAACCTGACAGCCCATCGCTCCACCTACGCGCACCTTCCTAGCTGGGCCGTACCTGCATGCATCGTGGAGTCAGCATTCCCGAGGCAGATAATTAACAGCCATGAGGTATTTATGCCGGGCAAAATTGCTGCATGAGTTCCCCTCCACCATGAGGCGGCTCCCTCCCTCGAATATCCCGGGCGGGGGGTGGGGGAAGGAAAGGTGACGTCTGCATTCTTACAGGGCGCCTGGACCCTGTGCCGACGGACGACGCAGAGCTGGGCCAAGATCCGAAAGGCGCTGTCAGCCGGACGCGCCGGGACCGGATTGAGATGCCGGATGTCTTCCGGGGGGGGGGATCCCACGAAAGTGTAAAGCATGGCATCCTTGACTCCGACTTCACTGAAGGTCCGAACCCTATAATGGCACCCACCACCTGAGAAAGTATATGAAGATATAGCGGTTGGTCACGACTCTGTATTCTACTCATATGGTGCACTAGGAGAATATCGCACATACTCTAGCAACGAAGAAGGAGCTCCCACATAGAGGTGCTAGCCATGTTCAAGGTCGGCGTCCTTGAGCATCCGAAGAGCCAAGAGCGAGCAGGCGGCGAAGCAATTGCAGCACTGATGACAGCAGAATAATAGATTACGTAGTCGTGGTGGACTTAAGACGATCCACTAGACGCAGCAAAAGAGTACCCAAGGAGGTCATCCCAGTTCAGCTCACTGCAGAGGCGGACACTAGCAAATCGACACACCCTAGAGGATCTGAGTCAGCCACGTTCCTCGTGACCTCGCGAATTCTACACGTGCATCACATGGCCCTCGACAAGAAGCGACGAAAGCAGCATCGCATCTGCAGAAGCCAGGCGCTAGCCCTGAGCCACGGCGTTCAAGCCAGGGGGCGATACGCCCCAGACCTGGTGGTCGTGATGGTCGTATATGAATCACGTAGGTCGATGGTGAGGAGGCTCATCCGTCAATGGACATAGCTCGAAGAACTGCATACCCTTTCCGTCGCTAGCTCTGGCACACGGTAAGAAAAGGCACGGGCGAGCGTGCGCCACCGGGACAGGCACCCCTTCCTCGAGCCGGACGCCACTCGACGTTAGCCCCAAATCGAGAAGTATGCCGGGAGTGTGATATACATAACCATCGGCCGGGGAAGGGTCGTGTCCAGCTTCGTCCCTGGTAGAGACGTCAGCGGAGCACAACGACATCATCATCCACAACGACGGGATGACTGATAGATCTTCTTGGGATATGAAAGAGCTCGCAACGCGGGGCGCGATTCGCTAGAATCTCAGGAGCATACTGAGTATCGGGCCGAATATTAACACCCCTGCGAGGTACCCTCTGGCGTCCGGTCTAACGCTATTGCTATACTGCAGTTCTGATTCATATAAAAAGCTCCAAGAGATCAGTTGATGGAAAATACCTGACTGGGATGTTAAACTTGGCCGTACGACCTAGTACATCATCGTGGTACCTAGGCTAGCCAGGAAACGAGGAAAATCTAGGAAAAGTCACCAAGCGTCACTCCAATCATCTGAGGGGAATTTGGCAACAATTCTCTGTCCTGGCGAAAGAGCAGAAGAGGAGAAGAGAGCCAAGGGCAAAATATGAAGGGCGTGAATTGTTAGTGCGGTGTATTATTCGTTATTATTCTCGGTATCAAGGGGGGGATCCGGGAGTGTGCTTTCGATGCGATGATGGATGGGCGTTGCCAAAAAGAAAACCCCCCAGTCCGATGGGTAGGGACGCCGATCGCTAGTGCGAATCGGGACCGAGGGGAAGCCCCTGACACGGGGGCGGTGGTCGTGATGGTTTGCGACCGCACCAGGATCGTTGTTATGCCAAGCACCAGGGATCAGCGTAGCCATCGCTCTGCTTGCTGCACTCCACCGCATCCGGGGACTTGTATGTATGTAGTTTATGTATATCGGTGAATCACGTATAGCATTACCAGCATGCGGGAGCTGCTCAGTTCCCTACCGCGGGTATAGCACGCGCTACTATAGACGCAGTCCTGTCTTCGACTATAGTATACCGGCAGCAAGTGTGTCAATTAGTTTGATCACGACCTCACCGGTAGGCTGTAATCCGCTAGCTTGGCTAGTCGGTGCTCTAGTGCAGCCACGTCCCTAACATCCCGCCCCCATCTGCCCGTCACCCGCTGATTGACAGATGCACGGACTATTCTCCACATGGTCTCCTAACGGTGTTCACTCTCTTGTGTCCTCCTTGGGAGCCACCGGAGCCCACGGTGACATGTGGTGTGTTCTTGGCTGGTAGATAGCCGAAAGTACTGTTTGTTCATAAGGCGTGATCAAGGAGATGCATATGTGGTAAGATAGGTAGTAGATAGACGGAGTCAGCTTTCATCAGATGTCAGAGAGTTGCGTGAAGCGAGTGTGTCTCCGCGGAAGTAGGTATTTGTCGTTAGCCCTCTCCTTCACCGTATGGAGCAGACAGCCACGACAGTCCGGCATTATTAGGCTGAACCGGCCAAGGACTACTTTGCCCCGACTTGGACAGAAGCTATGGGGACAGCGGATGCTGCCCGTCTTTCAATGGTCGAGAAGGAAAATATTGATAGCCATGACGGGATTTCTTGAGCGGCTATTTCAAGTGAGGAAAAGAAGACATAGCGAATGGAAGTTTCGAAATGTTAGTACATGTTGACCCCATCTATAAGCTGCTCAGAGGGACACCTGAGGACATATAATTGAGTGAATCCGGAAACCTACTGCAGTCTTTGTAGCTAGTTTGCCTTCGCGGGGAAGCATTCGTGTGACGAAAGCGTCCTATTGCGTAAATAGCTCTGTCTGTATGCGAGCCTGGGTTGGGACAACGTCCGCACGGGGTGAGCATTGGATATTGGACTACGCTGAGTTTTGAAGATATACGTTATAGAACCTCTCCATCTCTGTATGATTCGAGATTGATAGCAACGACAAGAGAAGAACCACGAGAGTCGAAGCGCTTGAGTCGTTACCGTTGTCGTGGATCAAAAAGTCCAAGGAGCTTGCCTGTAACAGTCGGGTGAGGGGGCCCTTAAGCCTGTCCGGCCCGTACCAAATGCCCACATACAAAGCGCTGCCGGGGCCTGCGTGGCCTGGAAACGAAATTAATAGCAGGTCGCTGTCTTCGGATGCCGCAGGCTCGATCCAGGTCGAACGGGAGTTTCCAAAGATCAGAGGAGCTGCACATCCGATTCGTCCGGCCAGATTTCTCGTGAAACCGCAGATCGGAGGAGTAATATGACATAGGACCGCTGCGGTCTAGAGATGCGGCCGGCCGGCAACTGGCAGGGACACCGGCCCATCCATGTAATAGGCGCGCCCTATATATCGCGATGTAAGCGGCCTAGAACGGCACAGCGTTGTATCTATCCCCGCTCCAACAGCCGGTGAATGCAACACGCACGCAGACGCACATGTATGGTGCAATGCGTATCCGATGTGATAGATCTTGGTAGGTCGGATCCTAAAAGCGATACGTCGCCTCGTCCGAGATCTGTAGGGCAAGTCGTATATCAGCGTAGTTACCCTGCAGCAAAAGCAAGATACTCATAGGGTGATCCCCGCATCAGCAGCTCGTTGGTAAAGGAAATGGGATACCAGCCGTTCCGTTTCACAGAACCGAGTGTCTGGTACATACTCCCTCGTGGAACACAAGTCGCACACAAATCTAGCTTTGGGAGGTTAAAGGGTAAAGGAAGTTACCGGTAGGGAAAGGGACGTATCCTGCCCCCTAGATACAAGTCCTCTGCCGCGAGGGGCTTGACGAACAAGACTTTTGCTTGCCCTCCCTAAGATTGACCAGGGGTTTCTTGGCTTGATGAAAGATGTCAGAGACCGAAGTGAGTTGCGGTGCTATTTTCTCCTCTTGTGCGATGGTTCCACGTACGAGGGAGTGGTACCTTTCTACAGATTCCGACGTGTGTCAATCTTGAAAGCGGTGGCGTGGAGTGCATCTTGGAGTGGTATCAGTCGATTACCACTGTCATGACGTCTGCTGAAGAAGATAAACTCGTCGTGTCACGCACCACAGCAGGCTTCCGGTACCCAAGGAACGTTCGACGGCTGAGATGAGCGTGGTTTGACCAAGCTTGGCAGCGAAACCTAATCCTAACGTCCTATCACTGACCTATGAAGGCATCTCGGGCTGTTGCTTTTCGGGGACGGGCAACCCCGCTAACTGATGCGTATGCCACCCCGTTGCCGCGCTCTCGCAATAGCAGTGGGCGTGTCGTCGCTACGGAATCTCAACTCTCTGGCCTGGTGGGGGCGCGCAGTAATAGTACATTTAAATATCTATATGAGACACATAATGATCCTTGCATATCCTTGACCGGTGGGTTGGATACGCTCCTTCTTAAGCAATTAATGGCGATGCCCTCTACGGTCTGAGCTCCGTAGATGCAATATCAGGACGCGAGATTAGCGCCGTTGTGCCAAGCCCCACCCACTGGACAATCGCTGCGTATGAAGATGGTTGACATTTGCCAGGCAGTGGCTAAAGCGTACGCTAGCCACGAGGGCACAACGTAACAGACATGTCGCTAACCAGACCATTACGTTGCCTCATCAGTCAACCGTTTCTTCGGAAGCGCCAAGCCCCTATTTCACATTTCATGCAAGATCATTTCCCCCGGATGACGGTCAGCGGGGAGGACCAGTCGTAATATTAGCAATTGAAGCATTACGAGAGCGTCCCGTGCGAGTGCAAACTATTCTAACTGGGGGTTAATAGTACTTGGTTATTAGACGTATGTTGTCGGAGATTGTCGAGGCAAGGCATAGGGATCCTGGAAGCCACGTACGTATGCTCTTCCTCGATTGTGATGGGGTTACAATGTGGGATCGGGTTCAAGCTGTTTATAAGTATCGAGATAAGGTTTCTTGACCCCGAAGTCAGGCAGCGACACGGACTCCCAATAGTGACCCCTGATTTCATGGTATCTGGGTGTCCATGATCATCGACAAGAAGACACATTGCGTATGTAGAAACGGAGATAACATAGAAGAGCTGGCGCACATGAGAATGATACCCGTCCGACGGCCCCAGGGATTAGCGCTGCCAATGCAACCTTACCTGATCCAGTAATAGTCGCGAGATGGTATCGGTGCGGAGGACTGGGGCAGCTAGTAAAGGGGGAAAGCCAAGAGAGGCCTGGTCTGCGAGCAACGGGTCGGCCAGCCGTTACCGACGGGGGAGCCTAGAACAAAACCACTGGCCAAGGGTTCGTTGACTGGCCGTTCGTTGACAGCAGCACCTCATCTACAAACCCCGGGACCGATGACATGTTGACCATTATGCCAAGCCCTGTGTGCGCGCGTGCGTGTGCTGGTTTGTGCAGGTACGTGTAGGTGTGTATGCGTACGCTGTTCCGTAGTCTGTCTCCCTTGACCTTCGTTTTCATTTCGAGCGTGACACGAAAAACAAATTGCACGAAGAATCATTGTTGGAAGAGTGCGACATCAACGGAATGTTTGCATAGCGCCATCAGCCTCGGAAGAGGCAGCTGATCAAGCCTCGCCGTATTCCAATTGGGCCTCGTCAAATGGCTACCGGCATATCAATGGTATTCGGAGCTCGAGTCGGACAATATGCCTACTCGTGGTGGCACTTTGGATGCAAGAGGCCGTTGCGGTTTGGGCAAGCTTGTCGAAGAAGCTTTGAGATCCTCGAAGGCGCCCTGAAGGAGTCAAATCTCCGTGCAGGTTGAGTTACTCAAATCTCTTTGGGTTCCAGCAGTTTTTAAAACGTTGTGGACATGTATATATCTCGTGTCCAACATGCTGATAGCGCACAGCATACACGAACCGGGCCTTACGTACATACGGCCTAGTGTCCTGAAACACAGGAAGCCTGGCTTTTCATCTGAACTGGACAACATTACCTGACGAGACAATACTGTAGTGACGAATAAATGTGCCAGGTTGGTATAAGCTGTCGGGGCGAGTTGTTTGGATTCCATAGAAAAGCACGTGGAAGCTATCGTGCGTCAGAGCATGACTTTTTGGGGCAGATTCTGCAGTTCTCATGTCTTGCCCACCAAGGCGCAAAAATCCATACAAGTTGAAATCAAACTGGACAAAACAGCCTCTTGTCTCTCAACTGTCACATGGTGACCAACGCGGCTTCATGTCTTGGGAACACAGACTACCGCCTTTTTCGACTTCCACCGAGTGGGGGCTAGACGGACCACCATTTTGCGGGGACCAGCCAGAATGCTACAAAGCCTCCGATCTACCGGATGATCTGCTTTTATTGATAACCTTAACACTAAGCGAGCCAGTTGCCTTTTCTTCTTGTAATGGTAGGGGACCCTGGAGGTTGGTTCGTGTAGTCCCACTCGCTGGAAGCCGAAAAAGGCTGTAGCGTAGCGTATGGGGTGCTACCGAGTATTAAAGGAGTGCTTCGTGACGACTAGATCTGGCTGAACGTACCAAGAACCCGGTTCGGGAGCCAGGGGCAGATCACCACCACTTCAGCTTCTCATCTGGCTGCATTTAGGCTTGGGTCCTTTTCTGTTCATGATTGGACAGGTCCCCCAAGCACCTGAACTCGCTGGAAGGGTGTGTGTGTGTGTGCACGCACGTGCGTGTATATAGGTCACAAAACCCGGGGG
>QJNX01000015.1:0-422231 GCA_004155925.1 Monosporascus sp. MG133 | reverse complement strand
TATTTATTTTAAGTAAAAAAAAAAAAAAAAAAAAAAAAAAAACCTTATGTTGTAATTAATTAAGCTGTTATGATAATATAACCTTTTTTTACCAAGGATTATATTATAACTTCGTATTGAAATAATAATGATATAAATAGATTATTTTCGATCTTTAATATAAATTTAATTTAATTAATCTTACGATTAATTTATCTACTAGTATACGTAAACGTTATATGCTTTATATTTTCAACGTCCTAGAATTCGGCTTTATTCTTTTATAGTAATAATAACTTGTTATTTACATCCAGTCTGATATAATTCGGTCGGTTTTGTAATATACTTTAACGGTATACTATTTTCTTTTAACTTGTATTATAATTATAATGAAAAGATTTCTATTTTTTTTTTATATAAAGCTTGTTTAAAAAGTTTTTATTAATTCCTTTTACTTTGTTATCTTACGGCTCCTTTGTAAATAACATGCATTTTTCAACTTTATTTTAACCTTTTTATATGTTCCTGGTTTTTGGGTTAATTTTTCAAACTTACTTAATTATCCTTTTTAACCTCGTTATTAAGTTTTAAATTTAAGCAATTATGCAGAAAAATCCTTTCGTTTGATATATTCGGACTTTTCCGGGAGGTATTAAAATGGTGCAGGGTGCAGGGCCGAGAATGTGGCTCCGCTGATCAGTTAGCCAACAACGCTCGTGTGTTTCTAGGAGGTCTTTTCGCCGCACGCAAACCCGCGAGACACCACTTATCATCATCAGCCACAGCCTTTCTACGACTGATTTCAACACTAATACAGTTCGCATTAACTTTAATTATCTCTAGAACCCTGGGCGCACTCGTAACACTCTCTTCAATACTGAACTGATTAGGACTGAATCTGTCCCGCCCCAGATCAGTATTTTTGTTGCTATTCAGTATTATATTACGTTATGTTTACTTTTCCTTTCCGGTTTCATTCCATAAGTTATAACTTTAGTTAAAATCCTTGATAAATAATAAAAGGTTATTAATAACTGTTTATAAAACCTTTATAATCCTTTAATATAATTAATTTATTTTATTTTATAAACGTTTTACTTATAATAATATATAAAATCTTATTCAGCATAGCCTTTCATTTCCGGTTAGGTTTCCTAAATTATAAAAATGTCGATAATATCTTATATTACTATAATATGTAAATATCAGTATTATTTCTAGTTTTTAACATATTTTCTATTTTAATTCATAAATCGAACCTTTAGTATTACATACGCGAAACTCGTTACTGGATATATTTTTATTATTCCTGATATCGGACGTAATAAGCTTTTTATAATAAACAAAATGTACCTTCCCCTGTTAATCGGGCTTTCCTTAATATAAGGCTTCGTTTTAATCTTAATACTTCTTATTTTATTTCTTTAATTCTTATTACTTTAATTGTTACTATCTTTTTTATTATACGAAAAATAATTATTATTCTTTTATTAATTTTATTTCTTTATCGTACTTTTAATATTATTAACTAATCGTTCGTCTAGTTATAACGGTATCTTCTCGTTTAATAATGGCCTAAAAAGGACCTTAAGCTTTTTTAATCCGTTTCGCATTTTTAATAAGAAGTTAAAATTTTCCTTTTCTTTTTTAGATATGCCGAAGGTAACGGGTTTGCTATTTCCGCCAAAGCCCTTTAACCGTTCTTTAGATACCGAGGTCTAATTATTGCGTTACTTTTTAAAGGCCTTATATTAGTTCTTAACGTAACTTATTTTATCGTAGTTATAATACCTTCTCTGGTTTTAATGTTTTTTTATATAGCTTTTATTTTTCTAAATCCTAACTACGTACTATAAAACGTATTCTTTTTCCGGGAATATTTATACTACTAAAATACTTAGCCTTGCTATTATAATATTTAACATTCCGCATTCTTTAGGTGTATTTCCAGTTGTCGATCTTGATTACCTTCGCGATATAATCGGTTAAAAGCTTTGGTCTATTTTTTTTAAAAGTTGTCTATATCTTTGGATTTCAACCTTTAAAAAACTTAATTATCGAAATTTCTTTTTCTTAATTTTTTTTCGAAGCTGATTAAAAAACATAATAACATATTTAAATGCAGACTCTTTTTTGCTATAAGCTTTCAAGTTTCATTTTGGTATTCATCGTTTCGTTTAGCATGTAAAATGCTTTTGGTAATATATTTTCGCCTATTTCGTAAAGCTTATATATTATTCTTATTACGGATAATCTTTATTTCTAGGAAACTATAATTCTTTCTTTAAATTAATTCGATTTTTATAATTACTTTCCTTGGAAGATAATTAATTATAAATTTAACTTTCAACAGCGGTATTTTAAATTAAACGTGAAATTAATTAAGAGAGGTTCTGGCTTAGTTAAAAAATAAATACAGCTTGTTAAAGGTTCAGTCCAATAATGTAAGTATAAGTAACCTTAATACCTTTTTAAAATCGTTTATAAATATTAGCTAAACGGCTTACTTTTTCTCCGAAGGTTCTCGGTTATAAACCATTTCTTCTTTCCTTTTAACCTTTTATAAATTATTTAAAATAACATAATAAGACAGGTATTCTCTTGCTCGAATTGGATAATACAGCCGTTTATCACATCCAGTCGTTAAAGTAAAAAATGTTTCGCAAAACGTAATTTTTATAAAGACGATGTTCCGTTAAAATTTATAACATTGTTAAGAAGTTTATAAAAGAATTAAATTAAGCATAAGCTTGTAAATATACCATCTAACGTATTACTTAAAGTTTAATAGTATTATAAAATGTAAGTTTATAATATATAACGGTAAACGGCTTAGTTAATATTTAAACATAAAACGTACGGTTTATATTAATAATAATAGTATTATAAGCCTTAAACTAACAGATTATATGTTTGATTACGTTTAATTATAATAAATATTACAAGTAATTTAGGTAATAAATTTATAATTATAAGCTAGTATAATTTAAATTATAGCAAAAGACCAAGGTACATATATATTACTTTTAACTTTAGATATTTATTTAACTTAAACCCTTAAGTCCGTTAAAACTTTTAAGCCTTACCATCGGCTTAGGGGTTTAAAGCGCTCAGCCTTTTAAAACCTTGAAGCCGGTGACATGACCTCAGACATACGTTAGAGATACGTCCCATATCCTCCGACCGTTTACTAGTAGCCCAAATCTTCAGGTTATAACATGTACCCCCGAGTTTTACAGCGTACGTTTTTATTCTTAATAAATATTTGGTTAAAGATTAAGCGGGATCGTAATATATATCGCTTAGATTTAAATTAAAATGGGATAATCGAAAGCTGGTAAACTTAATATCGGATGGTATAAAATCTGCTACGTTTATATTAAATCTAAGCCGTCGTTAATATTTATTCATCGAATTTGGAAATAAAATTAACGAATTCTTGAAGGAAATAGGATTAATATAATGAAATTTATCTTTTTCCCGAGCTTTAATAAGGTTTCTTTGTAGGAGTTATTATACTTTATTTTCTTTTATTAGGTAATAAGCAAAGTTTATCCTAACTATAATAATATCCATAATAACTTTCTTTCTTTTCCGATAAATTGAGATAATATTATTAAGGAAAGGAAACAAAATTATTCCTTAATAAAAAAATATAGTTTATAAGGAACAAACTTAAATCAAGGCGTTTGAAATATAATAATAAATTTGTTTTACCATAGTAAAGGTCTCTTTCGAAATCCTTAAAAGGTTATTTATAAATATAAAATATTTTTTCGCTTTTTATATAATGGGAATATTTTTCATAAATACGTCGTATGATATCCTGGCATTAACGACAACATGTATGACGTTATATTAAATAAGCTCCAAATCGAAACCCAGAGTTATTATTATAAGTATTTTTAAAAACCCTTTTTGCTAAGGTTAACGGATATCTAGTTTTCAATCGGGATTTGAATTATTAATTACCCCGTATTATAAAGCGGGCTTTAAAGTTTTAAAACTACCCGTATTCGTTAAACTTATATACGTATACTTATATATAATTTTATAATTCATCAGCCTTAACCTCACTCCTACAAGTTTTAAATTACTTAATTATTTTTAAATAGCTTTATAAATAAATATGTTTTGTTTTTAAGAAAAGCCTTCCTCATAAGATAAAACTCTACATCCTTATATTTTTAAAGCGGTAATAGCAAGTCTTAGCGCGATATTCTACTTAATTTTCCTAAGCTAAAGTTACCTTCTTGGTTCAAACTTTTATTACCAAAATCCGTAATAAATTTAATAAAGACCTTTTAAACTTCCTCTTACTTACCTGCTTATTATTTTCCGAACTAATTAAAGTAGCCTTTTTGGCTGGCTTAAACGTATTTACCTGGTATTACTTTATGGCCTGAAAGTCCCCATCGGCCGGAACTAACAGCGGTGATATTTTACCCGAAATCGTTACTTTATTTAGCTGCCAGCACGAATGAAGTTTATTATTATTCGGTTAAGTTAAATGATCGATGCTTTTCTAACGTTCCAGAAGCTCTTTAATTATAACGGTTTCTAATACTGCCATAAATTAAAAAACAAACTTAGGATTAAAAAAGTCTCCAAATGTAATATAATATAAAAGGAATTAATTGTATTATTATATACTGTGAATAAAGCTTTTTGGGCTTAAAGGCCGGAACCTTTTAACGTTTTTCTATTCCCATCTTAATAACCTTATAAAATTCCGTTAAATTTTGTATTTATTTTTTAATTCGATAAGTTAAAAGTTTAAATAAGTACAAATACATGAGATTTCTATAGTAAGGTAACTAAGCTTTTCTTAATAATATATTACAAGTCGTAGCGTAAATTTTCCTTATTTCGGATAAAAATACCTTTTCGTTAAAAGTAACATCCCGTACAAACCTTATTAATTAATAAATTCCATACCCGGAATATATTCGTTAATGAATACTTAACGACATATCTTAGCCATGCTTTAAACTTTAATTTCTGAAATCGGTCTTTTTAAGGATCGTATTTACTAATATAACGTCCGCCTTATAACCTCTGGTATTTAATTACTAAACCATTCCTAAATGTAAGCTAAATTGTAAAATATATATATAATATTTAATAAAAGATTATTAATAATTTAATTATGTAAATATATTATTATTTTACATATTTACGACTATAAAAGGGTTAATAATTCCACATCTTTTTTTAAAACATAAAGATTTCTTTTAATTATATCCCCTGAATACTTTTCGGCATTATCTTAGAACTATTTATAAATCTTATAAAGTTGATATGGTGTATATTTCTTATTTTTAATGTAAAGTTCAGTCTTAATTTATTTAATAATTTCGTTATCGTGTTTAAAAACATTTAACGGTATCTAATTCTGGTAGATTATTACTTCCAAATATACTCAGATACCTTTACCAAAGTTGCGGTTTTTCAGGTGTGAAAATAAAAGACGAACGTTGAAAGGAATTTAAAAAAGTTATTAAAGATATAGTTTAATTTCTTTTAATATTAAACTTAAACCTTTAATAGCGTATATTAAAGTTGCGACGGGGGTATACAGCCCTTACAAAGTATTATTAAAAGGGAAATCCTTACGATAAAAGTAGGATTAAATTAACCGCGTGTTTAATCGTATATATAAATATACGGCAATAAAGCATAGGGTAGAATAATTACCGATTTAAAACATTTAAAATCTAAACTCTAAACTATAAAATGACTTTTTCGTTACTTACAGCTTTATAAATATTTACTAAATATAGAATTTAATAATGAATAAGATTAGTATAATGCGAACGATATAATTTAAACTAAACGATTAGTTTCTTAAAGGTGAGATTAAAAGTTAAAGTACGGATTTTTTTAAAGTGACGAAAAATAAGTTTTAAATATTAATTGCAATTAATTAAATCATTAAATTAGATTATAATGATTTAATATATATATTTAACAGAAATAAGCATTTAAACGGAATAATTAAGTTAGCGTTCAGATAGAAAGGAGGGTTTTAAGTTGTATAAGTATTTAAAAAAATTACAGAATGGAAGAAAATAAGCTTATTCGAAGAAGACTAATTATTTTTATACCACCGGAATATTTAAATAATCGTTATCCTTTAAACACCTATTTTTATTAACATTTATTTTAATAATTATTATAATAATGATGCCAGGGGATATTAAGAATATAACTTAGGCTTTATGTAATAATATACAAGTTAAAATAACGCTGAAAAATAAAGGTTTAACCCGGAATAAAATTGTAAATATTATATATTTCGGATTCCGAAAATATTATTATTAATATTATTAAAGTTTAAAGATTTAGGTTTAATATCAAAGAAATAATTTCGCTTATACCTTTTTTAATTAATCTGCAAATAAATTAGGGAAATTTAAGCAAAGTAACTGTATAAAATATATGTTACCTCAGTCGGAAAACTTTCGATACGAAAAAAACAATAAAATTCTTAAATCATAAAACCGGGTATGCAAGGTTAATCTAGGTTCAAGCCTTATTTTCCAGGCTGAGCCCAATATATAGAAAACTATTACATATATAATCCACACGATAGATATTATACTAAATATCTTCGAATATGATAATTAATTAATGATTTTTAGAATAAAAATAAATTTTATACCTTAATTCCATGTCCTAATGGCTCAGTGGTCTCGAGCCTGGGTGTCCTTTTTTCGCGCGCTTGCTGCAAGCTTGGGGAACCTCAGCTTGCGACAGGACGGCTGGTTCGAATCCAGCTTGGGACAACGTGCTCTGGGTAGCGCCAAGCCCAGTGCATGGACCACTCGGGAGCTTCGGCTCCTGCGTTTGTGGCTGGCGACTATTGGAAACTAGTGGTTGGGGGCGTTGGAGCTAGCTGGAGGGCTGTTGCTTTAGAACCAATCAATCGTGTACCATTTTAATTAGTTTGTTCATCGTGGCCATGGCCCCTATATGGTTTTTCATCCGGCCCCCCTTGGGTACGGTTTTTGGAGTGTGTCCTCCGGTCGCGTCGTGTCATGTCATTAATTGTGTATGTATGTATTTGGACGCGTTACGTGTTTAGACGACGACGGTGCATGTATGTACTTACTATCGTAGACCAGGCATCAGCTTGTATATAGCTTTGATACCTTATTAATAACACTTTACCTTGCATACCTTAGTTCCATAAAACCTTGCTTTGAAGCAAAACCTTACTTTAAAGCAGAATGCGTGGTTGCTGATAGGCTTCGACCTTGATAAACATTATACCAGCTGGCTGCAGTAAACTTTTAAGGTTAACCTTTAGGGTAAACCTTAAGAATAAACCTGAAGGGTGAACCTTAAGTGTACATAAAAGGTCATGCGAGCCCTTGCCAATGTTAGGGCTTGATCGTTCCCACGGCTTTTCGAGTTATATTTATCAAATTAGCTAAATCATCATTTACCAAAACAGCTAAATATGCCGCGCCATTTTAATTATACCATGCCGGTAATCCGTAACGAAAGGACTTATAAAGAAACTATCATATTTACGATATAAAGCCCCCATAAAGTCGCTGGACGGGCCAAGATTATTAACAGTACCATCGATTTAAAAAAAGATTTTTAAAAACGTCGAATTCGGATTTTAATTTTTGGATACGATTTAATTTACGAACATAACGGTAATCGATCGTGGTAATATTTATACCGCAAAATATAAATACCATAAAGATATTATTAAAAAAATAAAAAAGAATAATAATAGCGGATTTAAAAACCTCGAAATTTAGATTTTGGATAATACAAATTAAAGAATTACGAACGATAGTTTACCCGGCTGTTTAAGATTGCGAAGAATTTTGAAAATTCCGACAAGAATCGATATAAATAGGAGCTGGTTCGGGGCTAGGCAGTTTGCAAAAGGGATGTGTTTTAGTGAAGTATAGAAATTAAGGTAGCAATCTATTATTTTATTCAATTTTATTTACACGGTTATATCTTTTCGAAAGAGAAAAAACCGGGTATATAAGCGGAATCTGTTATTAAAATAATAAGGTTATAAAAGTTAAACATAATTTAAGTAAAATAATTACTTTATAAAACCGAAAAGGCTTTTTGTTAAAATTATAATAATATAAAACATATTATCGAACTACTTTAAACGTAAAAGTACTCCAGACGGCTTTTGGCATCTGTTAATTAGCGGATTTTAATTAATTATTTCTTAATATTAATACTATAAAACGGTTTATTATAAAGGGCGAAAATAACATGAACCGTTTAGGTTTAAAAACGAGACCCGGAATTAATTATGCTATATTTAATTTTAAGTATAACATTATAAATTTTACTTTATATAAACTATAAACCGGTATAACTTTTTTAAATAATTATATGTCTAAATTGCGAAACTTAAAGGCGACGGAAAAGGAGTCGATTAATAATCAGAATTTCGACTTAAATATACAAAGGTTTTTTATCCGCCTTATATACGTTAAAGATATAATTAATATATTATTTACTAAAAACGATTTAAAGCGCCACGGAAACAAGTCTGAGGTGAATTTTATGTAATGAAAAAAAGAATTTTAAACCTATTTAATCAGAAATTTAATTATTACTAATATTATATAATGGTTTACAAACATTACGTAAATGATTGAAATTTATTAAGATTATTATCAAAGAATAGAAAATGTTGATCTATGTTCAAGCCTTGTTTTCCAGGCGAAGCTAAATACATAAAAAATCATTACATAAATAATTTATACGATTTATATTATACTTAGTATTTCTAATATGATAACTAATTAATGGTTTTTAGGATTAAGATAGATTATATAGCTCAGTTACATAAAACATCACTTTAAAGCAGCTCCCTACTTTATAGCAGAATGCGTGGTTGCCGATAAATTTCGACCCTGATAAAGGTTATAGCGGCTGGATGTAGTAAACATTAAACCAAACGCTTTGGGATAGGCCTTAAAAATATATTAATTATTATAAAATATAATAATATAATTAAAAGCAGTTTTTAATTATGTTATTTATAATGCCAAGTATTGTAATTATTATTAATAAGAAAGCTAAAAAGGTTAACTAATATAATAAATAAAGAAAATAAACGCTTTTAGGATTTAAATTATTAATTTTTAAAATCCAAATATATTATTACTTATTATTATAACAGAAACTGAATATCCTTATAGTTTATTGTAACTCTGCCGCCTCTTAAAGCCAGCGGGCATAAGATCTATAAAGGTTAAAACTTATCGGCACCTCCGCATTTTGTTTTAAAATAAGAATTTATGTACTTAGGGTATATAATTTATCTTAACTATAAAAACCATTAATTACCTATCGTATTACAAAATATTAGGTATAATATTAATTATTTAAATTATGCAAAGTTGATCTAGGTTCAAGTCTTATTTTCCAGGCTAAGCCAAATATACAGAAAATCATTATACATATAATCCATACGATAAATACTATACGCAGTATCTTCGAATACGATAACTAATTAATGGTTTTTACGGTTAAGATAAATTGTATATCTTAGTCCCATAAAACCTTATTTTAAAGCAGAACCTTATTTTAAAGCAGAACCTTACTTTAAAGCAGAACCTTACTTTGAAGCAGATTGATGCGTGGTTGCCGATAAGTTTCGACTTTGATAAACCTTATGCAAAGCAGATATTAAAGGTGACTGGGATAACCAAGTTATATTATAAGTTGGTACTATTTAAATTATAGGAAAATAACGAACGTATATATATTACTTTTATCTTCAGCTACTTCAGCGACTTAAATCCTTAAGTTAGTTAAAAACTTTAATTTATCGTAAATTAAAGGGGCTTAAAATGTTAAAGCCTTTAAAACCTTTAAGCTAGTTATATAAGCCGGAACGTACGTCGGAAACAAATCTTAACTTTTCCGACCATTTGTTGATAGGCCAAGCTTTTAATTTATAATACTATTTCCTTTTTTTAAAGTTTTTACTCGTAAAAATTAATTAATTTATTATATTTGGTTAATAAGTAACTTCGGTTTATATATATTATTTTTAGGTTACTTTAGTTGTTACGTTTAATCCTATTAAAAAATAAAAATTATTTAAACGTAATAACGTATTAATTTAATCAAAACGGATTAATAGTTTTAATTTTGTTATAGCTTTTTATATTTCGTATTTTCGTTATAAATTTAAATAAACGGTTTATAAAACTTATTTTACCTTTAAAAGTATTTTCGTTATATCGAAAAAGATAATTCTTATAATTTATTTAACCCTTTTATTTTTAAATATTAACGATTTCTGGATAAAAGAAACGGTTGGAAGGTAAAGAAAAGTAGGCGCAAAAGGCTTCTCGTTTTACCGCTAATAAGTTAAATCGTTTTTAAAAATAACGTAAGGTTATATGCCGTTGCGGAATTAAAATATTACGTCGTAATATTTAGGGTACGGAGGCGATAAAGGAATTTAAACTTTTAAAAAAAACGTAATAGCAATTAAAAATAAAACTAGCTTTTTTTATATAAATCGTTCCTTGTGCTAATTAATTATTAAATTAGGATATATTTATCCCGAACGGTTCCCTTATTATTAGTCAAAGTTTTTAAGCAGGCATTAGGTTGCCGTAAGGGTTTTTATAAGTTCCCATGTATTTTTTAAATTTAAAATATTTTTCCATTTAATTAAATATTACTTTTTGCCATTTTCTTTTTTTGTATTAAAATTTCTTTTCGACTTTTTATATTAATACGTTTTTTATCACCTCCTTTTTTCGTTCCGTATAAATTTAAATTATACAGTTACTAATTTTAATAGGAAAACGTAAAAAATAGGGTAAAGTTTAACTTTAAGGGGTAATTTTAGTTATTAATTAATCTTCCACCTTTTTTGGGGTAGTCTTATAGGGTCCGATATATTTAAAACCGAATTTTTTATTTAATCGTTTAATTTGAATATTTTTAGTAATTAATAAAAAATCTTGTTTAAAAGGATAATTCCTTTAACCTTTTTTAATTATAATATTCTTCCATTTAGGTACGTCCGAATTTAAGTTTTATCTTTATTTTTATATATAATTATTTAAGCTATTTTAAAATAAAAATTATTTAAACGTTAATTAATTATGTTTTTTATAAACTTCGGTAAACTTTTAGCATAAAACCAAACTTAACGTTAGTTAATATTATTTTATTACTTTCGTAATAGTTTATATTATAAATTAATTAAACTATTAATAACCTTTCGATTTAATTATTTTATTTATAATTAATATAATACCGTAAATAAGTTTTGAATATTTAATTAATTCTTTTTATTTAATCATCCGTTTATAATCTAAAAGCGCCTAAAAGTTTATATTTTAAGCTTAATTATATTATAAAGTTCTGCTAAAATTTTAAAATAAATATAATACCTTTATCAGATATAATTCTTATTAAAAGCTTATATACGTTAATATGTTATTTAATAGAAAAAAACGCACGCTAATTATTTTGGGTTTATATTTTCGTTAAATAATAAAAAATAAAAAGGTTTTTTTAATAGATTTACGATCATAAAAACGTTATCGTAATATATACCCGTTATTAGATCTTTTAATAATAATAATTTAATAATAAAATTAAAAGTAATTAAATTTTATATTCGTTTTATAATTAATAATAATTATAATTTTTCGTCTGGTTTATGGCAATATACTTTAGTTTTATTATACAAATTATATTTTCGTAAAGTGTGCCTTATTATTAATTTTATTTTAGGGAAATAATATATACGTTATAATTATTCTATGATTTTATGGATTTTAGGGTGTCCGTATAATTAATATTCGTATATTTTACATCTTAATTTTTTTTAATACTTTCTTAATATTTTAATTTTATTTATTTTTCACTTTTCTGGTAACTAATTATCACATTATTAGATTTTTTGGTATAAGTAGGATATTCTTTTTAATTATTATAATTTGTCGTAATTTTATATATCCTTTTTCCGTGAGGTTAAATACTTAATATAGAACTTTAAGAACTTTTTCTTTAGGTTTAGTCGTTTGCTAAAAGCGTTTGCTTTATTGTTTTTTAAACTTCTTTTATAAATAATAATGAAATTAAATTCCGAAAGGTGTTTTTCGTAATCAAACCATCGTTTTATTAGTTTTCGGATGGTAATAAACCGGGTAAAGTTTTTATAATCCGTATATACCTTAATTTAATAGAAGTTTCTTTTAAGGTATATATCTAAATGTCTTAAAGGCGTTAAAGATAACTGAACTTTCTTTATTTAAAATAACGTAATTTAATTTAACTTTATTTAATTTATAAAAATAAAACGTAATAAGGTATAGGTTACTTTAATTATCTTTATATCCGATTATTACGTTTAAGGTATAAATTAAAGTATCGGTCTTTAATTTTACGGGGCGATTTAGGTCGTATATAATTAATATTAACTTATTAATAATTATATTATTAATTCTTTAAAAAAATTCTTGCGGATATTTAGTAAAAGTCGACCTTTTTTTAATTAAGTTAAATAAGGAATTCCGATTTTGTTAAAGTTACGAACAAACTTCCGGTAAAATTTAGCGAATTTAAGAAAGGCCTAAATTTCGATAATTATAATAAGTACTTCTTACTTTTAAATTGTTATTATATTTTAGGGTTTATTTTAATATATCCGTCAGTAATAATATATCTTAAGTACGGTATTTTTTTATTTATAAAATTCGTTTCTTTCAGCATTAACTAAAAGATTTACGTTTTATAAAACCCGAAAAACTTTATGGACGTATTTTTTATATTCTTTTTTTAATTTTAAGTAAATAAAAGTTTTATCGTAATAGTAAATAATAAGAATATTAAAATATTTACGTAATACGTAATTAATTATTTTTTAAAACGTTACGGGTACGTTAATAAGTTTAAAAGGTATTACCAGGCATTTGTATAATCCGTACTTAATCCTAAAGGTTATTTTTTATACGTCTTTTAACTTAATACGAAATAAATTCTATACGTTTCGTAAATTTAAAATAATAAATTATTTGGTTCCGTAAAACCAATTTTAATTTTAATAATTAAGGGTAAAAGTATAAGATCCTTAACCGTAATATTATTTAATTATTAGTAATTTATTATTAGCCGTAACCTTTTATATTCTTTTAGTACGAAAAATATAAGGTATTCCGCTAATAATTTAAAACGTTTAATATATTTCTTATGCAATTTGTTTTTAAGTTACCTTCGTAATGTTTATAGTTTTTATTAATTTACGTTATATATGAACTAAAAGGTAAATATTTTGTTATCTTTTAAAACTATTTCGTAATCTTATTTATTATATTTTAATAGTTTTCTTTCGATTTGTTTTTTTAAAATGTCGTTTGTATCTGTAATATTATGGTAATATTTTAATTATTCTTTCTAGCTTTAAGAGTTAATGTAATAAATCGTCGTTTATTTCGCATAATCGTGCTTCAATTATGGCAATAAGGTGTCGTATAGATTTATTTCGTTCTTTTTTCTGTATATATTGTATTTTTTTAAGTGGTAAGGTTTTTATGGTATCCTTATACTTATATTTGCCGTCGTTATCGTTAGTTAAGTAATAAAAAAATTTCTTTAAGTCGTTCTTATTAGTAAAAGATAAAATACACTTTACCTGGCTAGTTTTTAATTCATTAACTGATTATATTAATATAGTTATTTTATACCGAGAATTATCTGGTAATTTCGTATTAAAATAATATCGCGATTAATAATTTATTTTCGCCCTTAAATAAAATTTGCGAAATAATTAATTTTGCGGTTAAGTTATCCGTTATTATAAACGAATTTAATACTTTTTATATTGCTAACTTTATAAGGTTCGGTTTTATTTTTTATAATAAACCTAGTTCGTTAATTACCTTTAGTTTAATATAATTCGGGATGGTTTTATAGTTTATTTTAACGGTATATTATTTTTTCCTAACTTATATTTTGAATATGATAAAAAGATCTTTATCTTTTCTATTATCGTGTATAAAAATCCTTTAAGGGGTATATATTAATTCCTTTCGTTTTTATTAGCCTGGAGCTTTTTTATAGGTGGCATTTATATTTTGGGCTTAATTTTAACTTTTTAATACGTTCTTTGTTTTTTCGGTTAATTCTTTAAATCTTTTTTAGCTGGCCCTTTTGGCGTCGTAATTAAGCTTTAAGTTTGAGGAAATGTACGTGAAATTCCTTTCGTCGGATATATATTAACTTTTTTGGATAATATTCTTATTATTACCGGGTATTATACTGCGCCATATTTTTTCGCATTTTTGAATTTTTCTTTATAAATCGGATTTTTCGTTAAAACTTTTAGTAAATAATAACATGAAATATAGGTTATGAATAACCTTAAGTAAGGCCTTTATAATTATTTATAATTATTTAATATATCTATTTTTTTTATTTTGTAATTATATTATGTATAATAGTACATAAGGTTTTGTTCGGGATAGTTCCTTCCCTTTAGCCAGTTTCTTTTGCTATAAGGATGTCGATAATATCTTATGTGGCCATAATACGTAAATGTTGGTATTATTTTTGGTCTTTAATATTTGTTTTACTTTAGTTTTCGAAGTCGAACATTTACTAGTACATACGTATAATCCGTTGTTAGATATATTCCTATTATTTCTGATATCGAGGGTAATAGGCTTTTATGTAATAAATAGCATGTAATATCCTATATCGGTCAGGCTTTTCTGGATATAAGGCTTCTCCCCAACCTTCGTATTTTTTGATCCTTTTATTTAGCTCTTATTATTTTTCTCGTTATTATTTCTTTCACTACGTATAAAACTTTAGTTTTTCCGTCATTAATATTTTTAATCCTTCGTATTTTTGATGTTATTAAGTAATTATTAATCCGGTTATAATAATGCTTTATTATATAATTACGGCCTGGGATAATGTTTTAATCTTTTCTAATCTTTTTCGTATTTTTAGAAATAGGTTCGGCTTTTCCTTTTTTTAAATTATACGGAAAGTTACGATTTTGTTATTTAAATTTCCTGGTTATCCTTTAGGTACCGGGGTCCAACTGTTGCGTTGTTTTTTAAGGGCTTTATATTAACTTTTTACGTTGCCTATTTTGACGAAATTATAGGATTTAACTTAGCTTTAATTTCCTTTTTGCGCAGTTTTTAGTTTTATAGGTTTTGGTGCTATTCCGGGGGTAATAAAAGTTACGTCGCGTTTCTTATTTTGGTTAATTTTTACGAACTTGGATCTGTGAAAAAATTTTTTTTTTTCGTTTTTACGGCGTTTATATTATCAGTTAAAAATTTTTATAACGTTTATAATATACTTATTTAAGGTAATAAGGCGTGTTATTTTAATAATTTCGTTTTTAACGTCGTTTTTAAGCCTTTCTGAAAAATATTAATTAGGTTATCGTTTTTTTCGTCCATTTATCCTGTTTTGGCTATAATGTTTTTAAACATTACTACGTATTTAAATATTAATCGTTTTTATTTTAAATCGAGGATTCTTTACGTTACGGTCCTTTTTTCGTTAAGGTTTCCGAAATTAACCCTTAACCCCCTTCCGTAATTAACGTAATATTCGAAAAAAATCGTAATTTATTATTAATTTAGCTTTTTATTTTTTGGTAGTTTCGGGAGGGAAATTTAAAGTAATTCAAGGTATCACTTTTAAGGAGTACCGTAACCGTAAGGATTTTATCAGACTTATTTATAATATTTTTAAAACGGAAATAAATATATACCTAAATAAGGAAATTTTGTAAGTTATTTTTTTTATTGTAAGGTTCAAGTTTTTTAAACTTAATTTTAATTTCGTTAACCTGGATTTATTAAGTAATATTAACTTAAGTCTTAAAACGTAAAATCACTGTTTCGACTTTTATAATTATATCTTTATATTATCAAGTAATAAGTTCTGAGGTATTAAACTATATATTAACGGTATAACGCATTACGTAAAATTTAACGCCATTATTAAACAAAAACTTATAACGTATAATGGCTAACTAATTTAACCAACTATTAAAACCTAATCGTACGGTTTATATTAATAATAATATTATAAAAATCTAAATAATAAATTAAAAGTATAATTACGTTTAATAATAATAAATATTAAAGGTAATTTAAATAACGAAGTTATATTATAAGATGGTAATTTTTAAATTATAAGAAAATAACGAACGCATATATATTACTTTTAACTTTAGGTACTTACGCGGTTTAAACCCTTAAGATTGTTAAGATCTTTAAGCTTATCGTAGATTTAAAGGGCTTAAAGCGCTAAAGCTTTTAAGAGCTTTTAGCCAGTTACGTAACCCGGAACCTACGTCGGAAACCAATCCCAATTTCTCCGACGGTTTGTTTATCGGCCAAGCCTTTAGTTTATAACAAAATTACGATACCAAAGTTTTAAAACGTTATAAATAAATGCTTTATTAAGATAATATAATTATATATAACAGTAAAATAGTTTATTTCAAAAACACTTACATGGATTGAAAAGTTTATTTAATTAAAATAAATACAAAATTTAAATAACGTTAGGCAGCACATAAAGACAAGTATTTTTTTTTCCAGCAAGATTTATATTTTCCGTTGATAATAAAAAGAATGCGGTAAAGATTTTTACCAAAAGCTTTTATCTAAATATTAAAGAATATATAAACCAATTAAATATGTTTATAAATATATATCTTTTTTTATTCCCCTAGATAAATAAATAAATAATGAAAGATTATCTTATTTATGTTAAAAGTACAGTAACTTATTTTAAAGCATATAAATTATAATAACTCTGAAATACTTTCTGTAAAATACAAAATATTATAATTTAAAACTTTATTATTAATTTATTTTTAATAGAAATTTTACTTATTAAAATCAAATATAACGATATATAATTAATTTTAAATAAATTTATGAAACATAAGTATTATTAAACTTGTAAAGGAACGGTAATAATAAAGTGATTAACTTATATTTTCGTCCGATACCTTTTCGTTAAATACGGAATACTAAAAAAGATTATTTAAAATCGAAATAAGGTTTTTATATGCACATTGAAAACAAATTTGATAAAATAAATAAAAATTAGATTAATGTTTTCGGAATCTTAATATCTTTAAATATAGGGTTGAGTAGAATATTCAAATGGAACCTGAAAATAATATTTCCGAAATTCCGTTAATTATTAGTCCAATAATTAACTTAAGCTTTTCTTATTCATATAAATATTTTATAATACGTTTATTAAGGAAAGGATTAGCGAAGTTATTATATAATTATATGCGGATATAAAGTAATAACTTCATAACTAAAGCAATTAAATTATAAAAAATTTAATATTGTTATAATAGCTTTTTGGACGGGACTAGTAATACCGGAAATTAATTTAATATAAGTTTAATCATAGACTGAATTATAATTCTCATAATAGAAAATGGCTTAATATTATAATATTACAACATTAAGAAATTAATTTAAAGCAAAGAAAATAAAGTTTATTAATTATAATGAAAACAAAATAAAACGTTAAAAAATTTAAAAAGTAAAATAAATGAATTTAATCATAAAATTTTATTACTTAAAAAAATAAAGTATAACGTATTATTTATAATTCCTTGTTAAAATTAACTTTAAAAAGTATCCCGCTTAATAAAGTTTCGATGTCGAGAAAAGAACGGTAAATACGATATTAAAAAGATATTAAATTTTAAAGTATATGAAAATATTATATAATATTTAGTTAAATGAATAAAATACTTATTAAAAATTTAATATCTAGAAATCAGTTAATTACTTTACGAATGCAAAAAATTTCGTTTAAATTCTTTTTGCCGGCAAAATCCTAACCGACTATTTTTAATACGGCCAGGGTTACAGGCGATAACGGTCCCCCGACCAGATCCAGGTTTACGGCGTTCTAAGCGAAAGAAAACGTTTCCGGCATAACATGTATTTTAGAAATAAGCTATGCTTACTTTCCTTTTATACGATGCCATTTTCTTTTAAACCTTTTTCTTTTTTAAATTAACTTAATTTGGAACTTTTCTTTAATAATTTTACCGGTTTTATTTAAAAAAAAGGCCTATTAAAAACGTAAGCGTTATAAAGTTTTAATAAGTCTTGTTTATTTTTGTTATGACCCGAGGGATTGGCCCTCGAGCGGACGGCCTGAAGTTAGAAAGGATATCTCCGATGTGGACCTTATATTACGTAACATGTCCCCGGATGGATCCAACGGATCCAAAGGGAGCCATGTACTTAAAAGGTATGGATCCGCGCGGATTCCCCGGATCTATACGTATCCAATTTACCTATACCGTACGGATGCGGATGGATCTAACGGATTTCAACGGATCCCAGTTTAGATATATACGCTTATTATTCTTATAATTTAAATAATACCACCTTATAATTTAATTTAATTATTTAAATTATTTATAATATATATTATTATTATTCGTAAATATATTATTTATTTATAACGTAAATTTTTATCCTATTACTTTTAACATTAACCGTACGATTTAAATTTAATTGTTAATTAAGCTAATTTACCATTATAAGTTATAAGCTTTTATTTAATCATTTTATTAAACTTTAAATAATAAGTTATATCGTTAATATATCGGATAATATCCGAAGATTTATAATTTAATAATGTTAAAATAAGCTTAAAGAATTTAAGGAAAAGGTTTAATACGTTAAATCTTAAATTAACGTTACCTAATAGGTCCAAATTAAGAAAACTAAAATTAAGATTAAAGAATCCGAAGCTTACGATAAAAACGGTAACGTATAAGATTTCCTTACTTAAGTACGTATATATTTCCGTTTAAAGGGGTTATAAATAAAACCGATAAATTTTTACGGTTTCGGTATTCCTTAGAACGGATATTTTAGATTAGTAGTAAATTTTTAAGTTTTTTCTTAAATATTATATTAATTTCGAAAGAAAGTTAAAAAATAATGTCGGAAATTTTAACAGAAGAAGTTGTAACGTAAAATATTTTCGATTTAAGATGACGGAAAAAAAATTTCAATACGTAATAATGTTTAAAAACTTTCGGGCTAAAATGAAATAGATGGAGAAAAAAAAACATGATTTAATCGGAATTTTTAAAAAGGCTTAAAAAATAATATTAAAATCCCAATTATTAAAATAACACGTTTGATTATTATTAATAAATATCTGGTAAAAGCCATAGGAATCGATAATCGATAATATACATGATAATGAAAACGAAAGGGATAGTGGATTCTTAAACCCATATTTTCCGGAAGTAATTAAACTAAGAAAGGTAATATATTTTCTAATACTTATATAACGGTATTAAAACTTATAAAATTACAGATAACCCGATAACGAAACCGATCTTAGATCGAATGTGCTAATTATAACAAAACAAAGTATTTTAAAAATTAGTATAAGGTATTTAAGAAATAACGCTATAGTTGGACCCCGGTACTTCAGGGATAATCAGAAAATAAAAATAATAAGGTAATAACTTTCGCCATAATTTTAAAAAACCTTAACTTGAGCTTAAAAATACGACAAAGGTGACGGAAAATTAAATCATATTTTTAAGCCGCAATTATACGATAACGTATTATTATAACCCGATTAACGGTTATATAGTACCTTTAAAAGTACGACGGATAAAAGAAATTAACCCCGAAAATATTAATATCTAGCATATAAAAAAAAGGTAATAACGATAAAAGGAATAAACGCTAAATAACTAAATTAAGAAAAAGAAAAATTAAAACGAAACCGTATATTAAGAAAAACGCGACCGATATAAGAAATTATATATTATTTATTATATAAAAGCATATTACCCCCGATATTAAGAATAATAAAAATATATCCAGCAACGAATCATTTGTATGTATGAATAAAAGTTCGACTTTATGAACCAGACCGGCAAAAAAGTTAAAATTAAAGGTAATACCGATAGTTACGTACCATGTCCAAATAAGATATTATGGATATTTACGTAAGAAAGGAAGTTAGCAAGAAAGAAAAACTTGCCTTAATTAAAAGCTTATATACAATTAGGAATAATATAACTATAAAACTTAAAAAAATAAATATATTAGATAATTATAAAAACATTATAAAGAGTTATAGTTTACTAAATATTTTAACATAAAATGTAATTTATAAAAAAGAATGCAAAAACGTAAAAAACATATAACATAATATAACGCCAAATAATAACAAAGGTTTTACCCAAAAAAAATCGATATACACCCCCCGAAAAAAGGTTTACGTACAATTCCTTAAACTTAAAGCTTAATTATAATGGAAAAAAAGATAACTAAAAAATGTAAAAGATTAACAAAGAGAACCAAAAACGAGTTTAAAAGTTAAAACTAGGGCCTAAGAATAAACGCTGCTTATAAAAAAGCTATAAGCTAATAAAAACGAAAAGAAATAACGTATATCTTGTAAAAAGATTTATATATAATTATCGGCAATTAATGCTTTCAGGTGTTGGCGGCTGGTAGGCTTTATGGCCCAGGCTTTGTAGGCCAGGCAGCAGAATGCTGCCTGGGATAGCCTTTATTTATTAATAATCTATTATCACCTAATCGTATATATAAAAGCGATTGCCCACGAATTAGATTAATCCTTTCTTAAAATCCCCAAAAAAAACATACAAAAAGTTATACCAGATTCATATATTTGATTATTATAACTGTTAACATAATAACATCTTTTAGTTAATTAGTAACCATAATACGTTATACGAAATGGTTCATTATAAATTAATAATTAAATTAACGACAAAAAGCAAAAAGTTTAAAAAAATCGTTTAATTAACGATTTAAAAAAAACTTTAACAATTAACTATAACAAACGAACGCAAAACCTTTAGGAAATATCCTAATAAGCAAATTAATAACCTATCCGATAATGGCTTTATTTCCAAAAACAGGAAGTATTTAAACGATAACCCTTTCCTTTTTTCCCAACCAGGACTTTTTAATCGGAAGGTTCCCTAAAACGAAAGATTTTATAACGAAAAAAAGAAAAGGAAAAAGAAAAACCATTTTTAATAAGAAATAATTTATTACCTTAATAATAACGATTAAAAGTAAATAAGTTTAAAACTTCCATCCAAAACTAACATACCGAAATAAATTTAAACAAGCTTTATACGTTCCAAGGTACTAATATAGGCAGGATTAAACAAAACGTTAAAATACGGAAAGATAAATATTAAAAGGTCGAAAATAAAGTTAAAAATATAAAACTTTAAAACTAATAAACTAGCAAAATAATAATACGATTAAACGATATAATAACGAAAATTTTAAATTCGTTCCAAAATAAAGAATCGTAAAATTCGAAAAGTTTGCAAAATATAAATGTAAAAGTAATTAAAAGCGCTTAATCCATAATTCGGATAGGTAATTCGAAAGCACTCCCCGTTATAGCATCCGTTATAATGAAAAAAAGCAATATAAAAAAAATTAACTTACTAAAAAAAAAGAAAAGTAAAGAAATAAAGCTACCATTTAAGGGAAAAGAAATGGTACGTAAAAACCCTAATAATTCAGATAGTTCCTTATCTTTATCCTTTCGTTTTAACCTATCTACTAACCTTCCGAAACGACGGAAAGGATACCATAATTCCTCTAGCAGCTTTTTTAGCTCTAATAATTTAAACGGCTTAAACGAATTAGGTATTCGCTTAAAGGAACGGAAAGAAAATTCTAAAAAGTTTAATAATAACTTAAAGTTCCGTTAAAAACGTTTTAATTTCTTTTAAATAAAAAGAACTACTTGGCAGATTAAGTTAATTAGGAAATTTAAAATAATACCTTAAATTTTGCACTTAAAAATATTAGTTATAAGGACGGTATAAAATTAAAATAAATTAATTAGTTACGTTTTGCGGAAGTTATTATTAAAATATGCAAAAAAGCGTTTTTTAAGTTAATTATAAATATTAAAAAGGGAACGAAAATATTAAGAACTTTACGGAAGATTTAATATAACAATAAATAAAACCCGGCAAAGGTTATTTTAGAAAGACTTTAACAAAACTATATACGACGGAAAAAACTTTATATAGTTTATTATTAAATTTTAAAAGCTTTTGTAAAAAGTAAAAAGATATACCATAAAATTTAAAACCGAAAAGTATATTACGATATTTCTTACTGCTATAAAGGACGGCGTTAATAGATAGTACAAAACGATATAATTAATACTTAAATAAACGGATTACTTTTTCCAATAACTAATCAACGACTTTAATAACGAATTCTATAACCGTATTAATAATAATAAAAAACGGAAAATTTTATACCGTTTAAAAAAGTAAAAGTAAGGAAAATAATAATAATAATTCCCGAAATAATAAACCCGTATAAAACAAATATAAAAACCCGTTTTATTTTAATTATAACAAGTATAAATATTTATCGAAAAATTATCTTAAGTTAAAAGAAAACGGTAAGGGAAAAAAAAAACTAAATTAACGTTAGGGGAATAATACTAATTAAAGTAACAACTTTTAAAAGGCCCGTAATAATGGCCAAAATAAAAAGTAATTTATCCCTAAAGGTTTAGGAAATTTATACCATTCTAATAAAGAAATATTTAACGCTTATATTAATAAATAATAAATTTAAGATTTTATATAATAGTATAATAAAATAATTTAAAAGCTAGCTATAAGAATTAAAAGCGTTAAAAGCGTTAAAGTTATAATAACCGAAAGCCTTAAAGTAACCGTTATAACTAATGCTAACATAACGATTTAAAAGGTAGCTATAATAGCTATAATAGCTAAATGCCCTAAAATTATAACAATTAAATACCTTAAAATAATTGTTATAAGATGTATTATATTTCTATACGTTTATTTCTTTATAAAAGGCGATAAAAATAAGTTGCTTTAGGATTTAAAAATAAATGTTAATATTACGAATAATATTATACATTTCGAAAAAAATACCGGATAAAATATTAAGTTTAAAGGTATACATATTACAACAGATGCAGGACCTATCGTAGCTACCTTTATCGGAATAATAAAATAACCTTTAAAAGGTTCCCATGGAAAAAATAACCAAATTACGGTAAAGTATACGTTATATATTAACGATTTCCTTTAAAAAATATTTTTTAGGAAAATATATTATAAAAAAAGACGTTACCAAAATTGGAATATCTTAAAAGATTTAACGGGTTTTAATTGATAATTATTAACGTATTTCGAAAAGGGTTTTTTTTATGGTTTATAAAAAGCCGGAATTTATTATTTAGGCGCCGGAATATGCGAATAATACAGATTATTAATAAAAATACGCGTTAAAAAAGGAATTCGGTAAAAATAACGACGGTAACCTAAAAGAAATACTTATAAATACTTTTAAGAATAATATAGTTTGCATAATAAACGAAATAAGAAAGAAAATTATATTTTGGTATTACCGTTTTTGCTATTTTAGCATAAAACGAATAATTTGGACCATTAAAAAATTTATAAAGATAAATTTAAACTTTAATAAAATGGAAGTATTTTTTTATATAACGTATAACGAAAAAAAAAATACGGAAACCTTTATTTATAAAGCTTTAAAAACGGGGGTAATATGTAAAAAAAAATTATTTAGTACGACGTAAGTATAATAAAGCCCGTTAATATCGAAAATAATAATTATTTCGGTTTTCTTATAAGGATTTTTCGCGTTATAAAAAGTATTATTCGTTTTAAACTAAAAACGAAATATAATAAAGCTTATATATATATATATATATTATGCGGATAATTAAGTACTTAAAAACGATTAAAAGCAAAAGAATACAAATTTTACGCTTAAATAACAATAAAAAATTCGGTATAAGTATAATTAAAAAGCTTTACGTAATCGAAAGTATTAAATTAGTAATTTTCAATTCCCATAATTAATATTAGAACGAAATTACAGAAAAAGGTATCCAGTTTTTGCAGAACGAAACGAATATAATTTCCGTATCAATAAAAATTTAGATATATTTTTGAAGCCTGGTAATAAAAGTTATGACGTATATAATTAATAAAATTAGATCGTTTATAATGAAGGATATAATAATAATTAAATACTTCGAAAACGTATTTAATCTTAATAAATTATATAAGCTTAATAATAATTATTTTCGAATCTTCGGTAACAGGTATATAATTCTTATAAATAAGAACTATAGAACTAGATTAAAGAAATTAATAACGTAAAAAGTAAAAGAAATACTGTTAAATTAATAAGAAATTTATAATTATAAGGTATAATTTTTAAAGGGCGGTAAGTTACTTATAATATTATATATTATAATTTACGAAGATTTAAAAAATCCAGGGAAACTTTCCGACCTTAAAAATATTATTCGATCGTTTTTATAACCCATATAAAAACGTTTAAGGTACCGTTAAAGGTAAAAAGGTGTCGGAATAAAAAGTAAGGATAATAACGTTATTTTAAAAGATAATACGGACCAGGAAATTAAATAAGTTAAACGTAAAAAAGGACGTCCGAAAAAAATAGTTCCTAAGTTTTATATTTTAAAGGTCCCGGATAAAATCCTTAAGTTAATAAGCGAATTAAAGTTAACTTTAATCCAAAAAAGCGATAAAGGTTTATATACTTTTAATTTTAATTTATTAACGAAAAAAAAAGGATAAAGATTTTTTTAAAAGCTATAACGATATAAAATAAATTGTCCGGAATATTTATAAATATTAATAAATTGTTAATATATTAAGGAAAAAATACGATAATATTTTAAAGTTTTTTAAAAAATTAACTTAGGTAAATTATTTATAATAACGGCCGACGGTTTATCCTTAAAGGAAGTTATAAAACGTTTAAAACGAAAAATATGATTTAAAATAATTTTTACGGAAATTAAAAAAAACTTTTCGCGTGGAATTTTTAAGTTTACGCCTTTTGGTAAGGGAATTTATAGGTACTTTATTAATGCTAAATGGGTATTAAAAAAAATATACGTTTATAGGAAAATTAGATAAATATAAAGTACGTATTTACGCGAAAGGATTTATTTAACGAAAAGGAATAAATTATAACGAAAACGTAACGAATATTATAAGGATTATATATTAAAAATCATAAGAGTTTTAATTATTTATTTTGGTTAGTTTATATTTTAAATCGATTTTATCGTTATATATTTAAACCGTAAGCTGAAAAAAAATATTTATATAAAATAGTTCCCGATATTAAAAAAGTATTTTGATACGTATTTAAAGGATAAAAAAACGTACTGATTTCTTCTTAAAAAGGTTATTAAGTTAATAAATCCTTTATAGGGCTTAAAGCAGGCCGGAGTTATTTGGTCGGAGAAAGTTAAAGAAATATTTATAAAGTTAGGTTTTTATTTATTAATTTCGGATAATACGATTTATTATAACCTTAAAACGGAGTACGTTATCGCTTTATACGTTAATAATTTTTTTTCGAAGTTAATAAATAGCAACTTAAAAATATTGCTGAGAAAATCGCTAAGGACATTTTTATTAAGAACTTAAAAAACACAAATTGGTCCCTAAATATACGAATTATCCGTTTAATACCGATTAATAATATTAGGTTAAATTAGTAATAATATATTAAAAAGTCGTTAAAGTTAATTAAACTAAAAGAAATACGAAATAAATTTACGTTATTTATTAAGGATTATTTAAAGTATATAATACAATATAAAGATAAGGTTAATAAAAAGGATATATTCGAATATAAAAATTTAATAAAAAGATTTAATTTTTTAAATTATATTAATAACCCGGATATAACGTTTATAACCTTAATTTAGGTTAAATCTATCGGTAATCCGTTATTTAAATATTAAAAATATATTAAAAAGTTATTACGTTATTTAAATATTACAGCAAATTTATTTTTTCGGTATAAAAAGTAAAAACGAAATTATCCGTACCGAAAATATAATAATTAAGGATTATTTGATATAATAAATATAAGTTTTGCAAATAATTACAAATTAATAAAGTTTATAATAAGGTATATATTTTTTATAATTAAAACGTCCGTATTTTAGATTTTAAAGCTATAAAGGGTTATTATAAAATGTATTACGGAAATAAAATACGTAAGAATAGGAACGGCTATAATTAAGGTAATAAAGATTAAGAAATTTTTAACAAAATTAAGGCTTATACCTAAAAATTTTATTTTTATCTTAAAAAATAATACGGATAAGTTTAAATAAATAAAAGAAATGTAAATGTTACGAAAGAAACGTTATATTAAAGTTATATATTATTATGTATATTAAAAAGTATAAAAAGAATATTAATTTCGAATACGTAAAAAGTAAAAGAAAAAATCCAATAAACGATTTTACGAAATTATTTAATAAAACGGATTTTAAACGGTTTATACGGAATTTGAAATTTAAGAAAATATAAAATAAATCGAAAAATATTTAAGATTTAGTTAAAGTAATAAGGAAAAAAAATAATTCTGCTGGATTTTTTTATACCGAAAAAAAAGCATTCCTTTATTAAAACTTATTTTCTATTATAAGTAACGATAATTCCATTTTTTTTTACGATTATCCGAGAGTATCCGTTTATTTGTTACCGTTAAGGCCTTAATTTTCCGTAAATTTTCTTAAAACTTTATATATTTATTTAATTTACGTACTAAATTAAGATTTAACGATTTGGTAATAATTAATTCCGATATATAGTTTATAATTAACAAAGGTTTCCGAACCTACTTAATTAAAACCTTTATTTTTTAACCGTCCGAAAATACAAAATTTTAAAAAATAATAAGCTTAATTATTTATTAATTTACTAATAAATAATAAAAAGTTTATTTAAAATTAAAAAACTTATAACGCAAGAAATTAGCAATAATTAACGTTTTTTATATTAAATTAAAATAACAGTAAAACGGGCCCGGAAAGTTTCTGAAAAAATAAGCCCCGTAATCCGGAATAACGCAAAAGTTTGGTAAAATAAAAAAGCCGGAAAATTAATATAACGGTTAATATGTAAACCCCCTATTTAAAATTAATATATATAAGGTTAATATAGGTTCAAGCCTTATTTTCCAGGCTGAGCCAAATATACAGAAAATCATTACATATATAACCCATACGATAAATATTATACCCAGTATCTTCGAACAAGATAATTAATTAATGGTTTTTACGGTTAAGATAAATTATATACCTTAATCCCATAAAACCTTATTCTAAAGCAGAACCTCATTTTGAAGCAAACTGCTGGGCCTCCGTAAGCACGCAATTTCTCGACTGATGTCGGCTTGGAAGGCTCATATACGTAGTTGCCGATAAGCTTCGACTCTAATGAACCTTATGCCAGCTAGCTCCACGGTTCCGCATGGTCGCAGTAAACCTTAAGGATAAACCTTAAAAATAAACCTTAAGAATAAACCTTAAGGATAAACCTTAAAAAATATACCTTAAAAATAAACCTTAAAAATAAACCTTAAGGATAAACCTTAAGGGTAAACCTTAAGTACGCATAAATGGCTGTATAAGCCCTCGCCAGTCTTACGGCTAAAAGTGTCAGATATCAGCCAGAAAAGAGGCTAGAAATTTCAACCTTAATCATTCCTATAGCTTTATAAAGATAACTAAACATAACGCGTAATTCCGAATACATAATACCGGTAATCCGTAACCGTAGGATTTCCAAAAAAACTTATTTTTTTACCGTACAAAATCCCCATAAGGTTACCGGATGCGTTAAATTTATCGATATTACCGTCGAATTAGAAAATTTATCCCTAAAAAATTAACTTCGGTTCTTAATTTTCGGATACGATTTAATCCGCGAAAATTATAATAATAAATCTTTAACGAAACTTATACCGAATAATATAGAAATTATAAAAATATTATTAATAAAATTAAACGGGAAAAATAAAAATTGGTTCGAAAACTTTAAAATTTAAATTTTGGAATAATGTAAACTGGAGGATTACGAACGATAATTTGCCCGGTTAATCCGGATTGCGAAAAACCTCCAGAATTCCGATAAGAATCGATATGGATAGGAGCTAGCTTTACGAAAGGGATGGGTTTTAATGAAGTACGGGAATTAAGGTAGTAATCTATCATTTTATCTAATTACCTATACGGTTACGTCTTTTCGAAGGAGATTAAAATTAATATATAAAGATTAAGGTTTAATCCTTATATAAATTAGTTATTTTTGGATTTGATTTTAAACATTTTCGGATTTTTTAGTTATGGTTACTTAATGCAAAAGGGCGTGTCGGTAATTGGTGCTTTTAGGTGTTGGCGGCTTGTGGGTTTTATGGCCCAGGTTTTATAGGCCAGGTAGTAAAATGCTGCCTGGGATAGCCTTTATCTACTGATGATTTATTATTACCTAATCATATTTATAAGGGCGATTATTTACGGACTAGATTAGTCCTTTCTTAAAATACCATAAGAGAACATATAAAGAGTTATACCAGATTCCTATATTTGATTATTAAGACTGCTGATAACAATAATAAAAAGAATAAAAGTATATTTCTTAAATTAAAATACGACTTAAGAAAAAATGGTACACTGTTAAAGTAAATTATGGAACCGATATGAATTATACCAAAATAAAGATAATTAACGAATAACGTTAATTATTAAAACAAAACCGAACCGGACGAAACTAACGCGATTAAAGATACTAAATTCGCTTATAATAACAGATATGTTAACCGTAAGATTAATTACCGCGAATTTTAAATTCCAAAACAAAAATAAATAATTATTTTTAACATTATTTTAATATAAAATTACGACATGGTTTTCGAAAGAAAAATAATTATATTAATATAATCTCTTAATTAAAAAGAAAATTGCCAAGTAAAATTCGTTTTACCTTTTGTTAATAAAAGCGATATGAAAAGAATTCATTCTTTAATTAATACCGATAATAATACATGCAAATATAAAAATACGAGATATATATAAAAGATAATAAGATAAATATATATAACGCGTTATTACTATAATTAAAACACGGCTGTATAAATTAAACGACGACTTCTAACATTAATTTTAAAAGGTAGAAAAAATAACTAAAATATTACCATAATTTTATAAATACGAATAACTTTTCAAAGAATAAATCGAAACAAAATTACTAAAATATAATAAATATAATTTCGAAGTAATTTTAAAAGATAACAAAATAATCACATTTTATTTTATATATAACCTAAATTAATAAAAGCTGTACGTATTGCAGAAGTACCTGAAAGATAAATTACGCAAGGGATATATTCAATGTTCCAAATTATTAATAAAATATCGTATATTATATATAGCAGAAAAAAAAGAAAAGTTGCGATTAGTAATTACTTGTTAATAGTTAACTAATATTACGATCAAAAATCCTATATTTTTATGTTTCATTGTTAAAATGAAAGATTACCTTTATAGAAACAAATAATGTATTAATTTAAACTTGAAAAATAAATAGAATTTAATTTATACTAAGTTAAAAAACGCCTAAAAAATACGCCCGAAAATTAAATATAAGTAATACGAATATCTAATAATATCTTTTAAGTTTATTAATATATTTAAAAAAATTTTAAATAGTGGTTAATTACGCATTACGCGAATACCTTAATACTTTTATTATTTATTACCTCGATAAAAGAAATCTTTACTTAAAGGCGGAAAGCAAATTTATAAAATATATTCATAAAGTTCTTTAAATCTTACAAAACGTTAACCTTTTAATTAAACCCGGAAAACAAAATTCTAGAAGCAAAAAATACCGTATTTAAAACATATTATTACCGCCGAACATATTAAAATAAATCCAAAAAAAATTATAATATTTAAAGAATAAAATGTATTTACCATACTTACAGAAACTCAGATTTTTGGAAATTCGTTAATTATTACCAGAAATATATTCGTAACTTTAACAAAACGACGATTCCTGAATTTAACCTAATTAAAAAAAAATCAAATTTTAATAAATAACCGAAATTAAAAAAACCTTTTAAAAAATTAAACACGTCATTATTAACGAATTAATACAAATTATATATGTCCTTAATCGCCTTATAAAACTAGAACCCGATATTGCAGATTATACATTAAACGTAATAATGGGATATAAAAATAATTAAAATAACTTATATTTTATCAGGTTTTCCTTTTCTAATTAAAAAATTAAATTAAATTATATCATCTTAAAAAAAGTTATTTATCATTAAAAGTTTTAAAGAGTTTAAAGATTAATTTTAAAGATTTATATTAAATTAATATATATACAAAGCATAAAGACTTTACCCGGTTTATTATTACCTGAAAATTCATAAAACGATAATTTTATTACGCAAAATACCTTTCGACATTTAATATCGTTATTATTTATAAAGAAATTTCAGAAACAGGTAAAATAAACGTTTTTAAGATCTTATACCAAATATTAGATTTAACGAAAAAGACTATATGAAGTTATAATAAATTATAATAATTAAAAAATCGGCAGTCGTCTTATATCGGAAAACTTACTAATATAACGATTAATTATTAAAAAAGATTTAAAAAAAGATTAATACGTAAACTATATAAATATTAATTATAAGGATATTTTAAAGGCCATAAAACTATAAAATAATGGTTGCGTATATATTACTCTTTTAAAATAAAGTTAATACTAAGAAACATTTTACGTAAATATAATTTACATAATAAAACGAAAATATAATATTATAAATTATAGGGAAAATTATAGTTATTATTAATTATAAAGGAATTTTAAAATTTAAATACTTTTAATTTTATTACTAAAGTTTTATTATCAAAAGACGTAAGAACGGACGTATATTATAATAATATTTTTATAATTATATACCGATGTATAAAGTTTTCTTCTTATTATTATTTAACGAAAATATAAACGTAAAATAATTAATCTACGTTTTTTAGATATTTTATTATTAACTATAAGTTTTTAATTTAAATCGTATGTGATATAAGTATTATATTTATTTTATAATTTTACCCGAGCCCGTTTCATGGCTGACATCTGACACTCCTAGCCTTAAGACTGGCAAGGGCTCGCACAACCTTTTATGCACCCTTAAGGTTCACTCTTGAGGTTTATCGTTAAGGTTTACTGCATGGCATATGGTTATCAGAGTCGAAGCTTATCGGCCACCACGTATTCTGCTTCAAATTGAGGTTCTGCTTTAGAGTAAGGCTTTGCTTTAAAGTGAGGTTTTTTGAGATTGACGTATATAATCTATCTTAACCGTAAAACCCGTTAATTAGTTATCGAATTCGAAGATATTAGGTATAATACTTATCGTATAAATTATATATGTAATAATCTTATATATATTTGGCTTAGTCTGGAGAATAAAGGCTAAATTTAAACTAACCTTATATTTTAAAATTTTAATAAAACTTTATATTATAATAAAAGTTAAATTATAAACTTTTAAAGATTTTAAAATCAGAAATATATAATAAAGTTAAAAAATCAATTAAATTTCTAAAACATATTAACAATATTATATAAATTATAAATAAAATAATTTAATTAATATAGATTATAAATTATTACGAAAAAATTAAAATAATATTATTTAACGTTAAAGTTCCTTTTATCTCTAAAATTTAAAGGATTTTATAAAAATATTAATTAGTATTAAAATAATTTCTATTTCAAAAAGATTTAAATAATTATAATTAAAAGTAAAGATAAATATTAAATTTTGTACGTATTTAAATATAAAAATATTAGAACAAAAAAAATTCAGAAAATATTATCTTTAAAATAAAAGTAATTTAGTAAATTATTAAGAATATGGAAATTAAATTATTTAATAAAAGATTTAACTTTAAATATATTAAACCGTATAGAATTATAAAAAAGTCTTTGAAAATATTTATTATTTAAAATTACACGTTTAACTCGAAAAGGTGGTCTGCTGCCAAGTATTCTTCGCCTGGTTTATCGTACTGACATCTCTCTCTTAGCTGTAAGAATGATCAAAACTGGCAAGGACACGCACAGCCTTTTATGCGCACTTAAGGTTCACCCTCAAGGTTTATCGTTAAGGTTTATTCTTAAGGTTTATCCTTAAGGTTTAGTGCCTGGCATAAGGTTTATCAAAGTCGAAGCTTATCAGCAACCACGTTTGTAAGCCTTCCAAGCCGACATTAATCGAGAAATTACGTGCTTACGGGGACCCAGTAGTCTGCTTTAAAGTAAGGTTCTGCTTTAAATTAAGGTTCTGCTTTGAAGTAAGGTTCTGCTTTAAAGTAAGGTTTTATGGGACTGAAGTATATAATTTATCTTAACCGTAAAAACCATTAATTAGTTATCGAATTCGAAAAAACTAGATATAATATCTATCGTATGGATTATATGTGTAATAAATTTCTATATATTTAGCTTAGCCTAGAAGATAAGACTTAAACTTAGATCAATCTTGTATTAAAATTACCGCTTAAAATCAAATTTGCTTATATTCTTTATGTTTTTTAATGGAAATTAATAATCAATATAATTTAAATCCATACAAAATTAAAAAGAATGTTAAAAAGTTTTTAATGCTAAAATAAAAAGATCCAAATAATACTTAATTAAATATAAAATTTATTAAAAATTAAAACATACGTAAAGAATTACAAAGAATTTCATGGAAATTTAACGTTTTTTAAAAGGTTTTTATTAATAACGTTAAAAATATCCAGATTAAAAATATTCCAGTTTCCGACGTTTAATAAGGCTTAATTAGTATTCTCGTCGTTAAATTAAGCGGTAAAAATTCCTATTTACGTAATCCGAACGACTATTTCATTATTTAAAATTTTTAATTCTTTAATTTATTTAACGGTTAAAAGTTACGGTTTATTATTTTTATACTTTTCGACCGAAAAGCTTTTTTTATTAACGTAATCGCTAAAAACGAATTTTAATTTCATTTATACTTTTAAAAACTTAATTTATTTCCTTTTCTTTAAAAAGGGTAAAAGAATTTTTACTTTATAATTTTTTTTAAAAATATTACGGAAAAGATTTATGTAAGGTAAAGTGTTATTAATAAGCTATTAAAGCTATATACAAGCTGATGCCTGGTTTACGATAGTAAGCACGTACATGCACGGTCGTCGTCTAGATACGCGACGCGGTCAAGTACATACATCCACGACTAACAATACGACGCGACCAGAGGACACACTCCAAAAACCGTACCCAAGGCGGGCCTGATAAAAAACGGAAAATATTTATAAAAATGTCCGATCCACTATGTAAAATTTCTTTATTACCGCAGTTGTGGCCCCTACTGGTTTTTTATCCGGCCCCCGTTAGGTACGGTTTTTGAAGCGTGTTCATCTGTCGGGCCGTGTTATTAGTCGTATATGTATGTATTTAACCCCGTTGCGTTATTAAACGATAACGTCTGTATATATATATACTTATTGCCGTGAATTAACCGTTAGTATATATATAGCTCGATGCCTTATTAATAACACTTTACCTAATAAAAAATTATATAATAAATAAAAAACTCTTATAAAAAATATTATAATATAAAAATAAAAGTTTTAATTTTTAAAGAATTTTATATTTAAAGCCTGGTCCAAACTATACGCGGTTAATTTTCGGATACGGAAAAATTAAAATTTTTCGGCTAAGATTTAAATAATTTAAAAACTAAATTATATAAATTATATAAATTTATGTTATATTTATTTAATAAAGTTCGATATATTAATAAAAAACCCTTTATATAAATCTTGTTTTTAAAATATATTATCATTCTAATAGCTCAGTGGTTGCAAGCCTGGGTGTCCTTTTTTCGCGCGCTTGCTGCAGGCCTGGGCAACCTTAGCTTGCGACAGGACGGCTGGTTCGAATCCGGCTTGGGATAACGTGCTCTGGGTGGCGCCTCGCTTAATGTACGGACTTTTGGAGCTTGTGCTGTATTGTATCAGGCGACAATTGGAGTGGTTGGGCTGGCATAAGTTTCATCAGAGTCGAAGCTTATCGGCAACCACGCATCAGTCTGCTTCAGAGTGAGGTTCTATGGGACTGAGGTATATAATCTATCTTAACCGTAAAAACCATTAATCAGTTATCGTGTTCGAAGATACTGGGTATAATATCTATCGTATGGATTATATATATAATAATTTTTTGTGTATTTGGCTCAGCCTGGAAAATAAGGCTTGAAACTATATTAACCTTGCATAATTACCGGAATCTCCGTGTTTATAAAATTTATTAATTGTTATTAAAAGTTTATTCGTAATTTCAGCAAAATTATAATAGTTTTAATTAAGTTAGTTAAAAAAAATCAAATTTAAATAAGAAATTAAAATAAAAAAAGACCTTTTAAAAAATTAAAAACATAATTATTAACTAATTAATATTTATTATATATAAGTTTAATCGTTTTATAAAATTAAAAACCGATATATTAAATTCTACGTTATACGTAATAATTAAATATAAAGTAATATATATATTTTATATTTTACTACGTTTTATTTATTTATTTATAAAAATCTTATTAAAATTACACTATTTTAAATAAAAATTCCAAAATTTTTTTAACGGATTTAAAAACTTTTAATGGTTTTTTTTATTAAAAAAAGATAATATTAAATTAAAATATATATACGTTATAGAAAATATTTAATTTACTATCACTTAAAAATTAATAACACATCGACTTTATAGCGTAAAATATTTTTCAATATTTAAATCCGGCCTTATAAATAAAGGATTACCGGAAAGAAATGAAATAGTTAATTTTAATAAATAAGTAAAATTAAAAAAAAGAGTTTTTAAAGTTTTAAAACAAATATTAAATTTAACGGAAAAGAAAATATAAAATTACGACATATTATAATAATTTAAAAATCGATATACGACTTATAACGGGAAATTTAATAATATAACCATTCATTATTAAAAAGAACTTGAATAAAACCAAAATATTATAAGAATTATAAAAGAAGTTAATTTATAAAATATATAAATATTAATTACATAGATAGGTTAAAAATTTATAAAACTTTGAAAACCATATAACCTATTTATTATTTTCTTAGAAAAAATTAATAATAAAAAAGGTTTTACGATAATATAACTTATATAACCAAACAAAAATATAATATAATAAATTATATGGAAATTTATAATATTTATTAAGTTTAAAACTATTTTAAAATTTTATTACTTTTAATTTTATTATTAAATTATGATTATTAAAAAATCTAATACCGAACCTAGATTACGATAATATCTTTATAATAATAAATTATTTTTTAAATTCTTTTCCTTTTTTATTATTTAACTAAAATATATACGTAAAATAATTAATATACGGGTTTTAAATTATCATATTAACAAATATAAGCTTTTAAAAAGTTTTATAATATATTTAATTTTAAATTATAAGCTTTTACACCTTTTTAAATTTTAAACGTATAATTAAATTAAAAGTCCTAATTAAACGTTTAAAATTCATTTACGATTATATATTAATTATAAATACATTATTTAAATTAAAAATTATTAATAACTTCAGTAACATATAAAATATACTATTTGGAAAATAATAAAATCATGAATTAACGTTAAATTTAATTCTGTATATAAAATTTTCCGAAATTTATAAAAAAAAGATTAATTAAAGTTAACATAATTTTCTTTTTAAAAAGATTTAAATAATTATAATTGAAAAAAAATTAAACATAAATTCGTACGTAGTTTTATATAAAAGCTTTGTAGTTAAAAAAATTAAAAGATTTAATTTATAAAAACAAAATTCTCCTTTAAAGAGACGTGACTGTATAAATAATTAGATAAAATAATGGATTGCTACCTTAATTTCCGTGCTTTATTAAAGCGTATCCTTTTCGTAAGTAAGTTCTTCCGTTATTAAAAAATTGATGCAATCTTAACCGTTTAAAAATCTTATTCCAAGGCAACTTCAGATTATTTTGCCCCGAGCCAGGTTTTATTTATATCGATTTTTGTCGGAATTTTGGAGATGTTTCGCAATCCGGAATAACCGGGCACATTATCGTTCGTAATCCTTTTTGCATTATTTTAAATTTGAATTTCGAAATTTTCGAACCGGTTTTTATTTTTCTTTAACGTTTAACGTTATTAATAATATTTTCAGAATTTTATATTATTCAGTTTAAGTTTCGTTAAAGATTTATGATTATAATTTTTGCAGATTAAATTATATCCGAAAATTAAACGCCGAAGTCGATTTTTTGGGGTTAAATATTTTGGTTCGATGGTAATATTAATAGGTTAAGCGCGTCCGATAGCTTATGGGGATTTTGTATGACGGCAGCTACCAGGATCAAACCGTAAGGCTGGCAATCGTTACATGGAGCTGACAGCTGCTACATGAACTAGCCACCTGCCACACAGAGAGTGGGGATATTTGTAAATCTTTACGTATTTTGCGGCTTTACGTTTCTTTCCTTCTTTTTTTTTTTCAGTTTAAAATTTTCGTTTATAACGTTAATAAACTAGTTACCATGTTATATTAATACTAGCCGTAACATTATTTTAAACTTATTCCCTTCTTCGCTAACTTAACGATTAATAAATAAAGTACCATATCTCTTTTACGTCGATACGTTCAACGAAAAAAAAATAACGCCTGTAAAACTAAAATTTAAATTAATTAATATTAAAACTATATATCTGTTAGGAAAAACTACTTATTAATTAATCGACATTTAAAACCACTTAAATTAATTAAAGGTAAAATTGGAAATATAAAAAACGTAATACTTTCCTAAAACCTAAACTAAAATATAAAAAACGACGAATACCTTAAAAAAACGGCAAAAAATTACGTGCCAAAAAACGAAACTAAATTTTTAAACATAAAAGGTTTATTAAACTAAAACCATAATTACTTTAAAACCGATTCCGATATATAGCCGATGGACAAAATGGCTAATAATAACCAGAACGTTTAAGAAAAATTTTAAAAATTCCGTAATAAAGTTGTTCGTTTTTAAACCGGATAAAGTTATTATTACTTTACTTTTTCCGATAACGTTAATTACCTTTACCGGAAAAATATAATTAATAACTTTTTAACTAATACTAGTATATTTTGTTTACCGGTATAATAATATAACCCGTTTTTTGTAAATTCGTAAAAAATAATAACGTAAATTTAAATTATAATTTAAAAAAAATTTATGTTAACGATTTAATTAAATATAATAATAACAAAACCAAATTTAAAGTTTAAATCCGTAAGGTTATAAAAAAACTTAAAATAAATAAATTAATTTTTCGAAACGAAAAAATTCATATATTTTATTTAATAAATCTTTTGGAAAAAAAGGCTGAATAAATAATTAAAATTCGTTATCGATCGATTATATAACCTTCTTTTTACGTAACCGAAATAATCAAAATATTAAAATTATTATATAACGATCTGACTTAAATTTCCGTTATTAAAAAAAATAATTATATTTTTACTTTTAAATACGGCAAGAATTAAAATATTTATGCCTTTACTCTTAAATTTGAAGTTTTCGTTTAAAAATTTGAAATTACCGAAAATAAATAAAAATAAATTTTAAGAAAATAAAATTTTTTAAACTTCGATCCTCGTTTTTTTAAAAATAACCGTAATTTTAATATTATTTACGAAAGGTTTTATCACCGTATTATTATAACCGTTTATAATAATTAATTTACTTATAAAAAACGTTAATAAATACGTAAATCCCGATTATATAATTTTAATAATAATAAACCGAAAAATAAAAATAAACCACTTTATTCGAATAATAATTTTAATAAAGCGAAAATTTTAAATAATATTAATAAACTTTTATCGGAAATTAAAAAAAGGCTTATTAGAAGGCCGGTATATATTTTAATTATAACAAAACGGAATATAAAGCTAATAATTATTTTTAAAAAAAAATTATTACGATAAAAATAAAAAATTCGTTTAATTCCGACGAATCAGAAAAATAATAAAACCGGCGGAAATTTTTTTAATAATTTTTCGTCTATTAATAATGACGAAAATATATAGCTTTAAAAAATATAAAATTTTTATCAAAATTGCGTAAATTTAAATAAATAAAATTAATTTCCGTATTACCGTGTTTTATAATATTAAAATATAAAGCGGATTTTTCGTTAACTTTTGTTTAAATAAACGAAAAAACATTTATAAATTTATATTATCCGGTTAAAAAAGTTAATTTAATTATAAAATTACCGGAAATAACTTATCGGTTAAATAAAAGTTTAAATAATTATAATATTCGAAATTAACTGATAATTCGTTTTTGATTAAATTTTCCAAATTATAAATATTAAATACGATATTTTTATTAATTATAATTAAATAAAAAATACGGTTTATTATGAAATTATAAAAATAAAAATATTATTTAACTTAATAATCTTTTATCTTCAATTAAATTTTTACCGGTAATTAGAGTTTTAATCCGATATTTATTAAACGGAGACGTCGACCTTAGAATTTAAAAAAAACGTTAATTATTATAACCGCGTTATAAAAAAAGCCGATAAATAATATTAAATTTTCCGATATTTATGAAAAAATCCGAAAATAATTTTACTTTAATATCCGTATTTATTATTTTATCGGATATATTAAAAAAAAATATACCGGATATATATAATATTAAACCGATTATTGGTATAATAAATATTATTAAAAATAACGTAATTAGGGTTTCGTTAACAAATTAATTAAAAAATTATTTCCGTATAAAACGATAAAAGAAATTTTATTACCTTAAAAACCATTTTTTTTAAAAATAAAAATTTAAACGTTATAACGTTAACCGTTTTATAAAAATAAAAATTATACGCGGAAAAAAAAACTTTTTCCGAAAATAAAAATCCCGAATACGTAAAATAAATTCGGAAATTTTTATTAAAACTTTTTAATTATTTAAAAAAAAACTTTCGAAAAAAGAAATTAATATTTTTCCGGATTTCTAATCCGGCCATAACGTAATTCTGGAATTTAACCGGCCGATATATATCGTCAAATCTTTAACGTACCCGATATTTATTTAATATTTTCCGTTAAAAAAAATAATAAATAAATTATTAAAAATAAGTTTTATCGAATTATATATATAAAAGGACATTTCCTTAATTTTATTTGCCCTAAAACCATATTCGTCGGAATGCCAGTTTTATATCGATTACCGTTACAAAAATTAATATTTAAAAAATTACCTTATTTTAACCTTTTTATTTAACGGTATTATATTTACTTATCGAAACGTTAAACGTTTTATTAAAATTAAAATTAATTAAACATTCCATAAATTTCGTATTACGGTTAAATCGGAATATTTAATAATAATTAAAACCCGTTAAAAAACGTTTTAATTTATTCCGGCCTTAAAAGAAATATTAAAAATATTACGAAAGAATTATTTACCGGTTATATAAAGTTAACTTTTAAAAAGATATGACAAAATCCCGGTTTAACCTTAAAAAATAAATTATTGGGGTATTATTATAAAATTCGGCATAAATATTTTTATCGATCCAGTTAAAATTAAGGTAATTTTAAAATAAAAATTCGAAAATTTTAATAACCGTTTTATAATCCGTTTATTTATAAAATTTTATAATTATGTATGAATATTTTATTACTATAAAAACGATATAACCGAATTATTAAACCTTTTATTAAAAAAGTTTTTTTTTCATAATAAAATCCGAATAAAAACGGGCCTTCGGAAAAATAAAACGGCTTATTTACGAAATCCTAATTTTAATTTTTTTCGACCAAATTAATCGATTAAAATAAAGATTAACGTATTTTATAACGCGACTGGATGTATTATTTCGTAATAATAAAACGATAATTAATAAAAATTAATAAAATATTTTTCGAAAATTATAACCTTAACGTAAAAAACATATTTTATTTAAAACCGAAAATTATTCGTTATAATCCAGATTTTGATATATTATTATCTTAAATTTTAAAAATAAAACTTTTTTATTATAACCGATTATTAAACTTTATTATATTTTATAAATAAACGCGTTTTTTATGCGTTAGATTTAATAAGCTAATTCTTTTTTAATTTTAATATTACCTTTTAATATCGACCTGCTAAAAAAAATGTCGCCTCGGATACCTTATTATGAAAAACGGTTAATTTACTTACCGTTAAGGCCCGAAATAAAAGAAAAGAAATTGAGCTTTAATTTTGCCAAAACGATTAAAATTTTTTATCGTTACATTTAACGAAATATTTAAAGTACGGATTAAAGATATCCCATAAGCTGCCAATTTGATCGATTTTATCCGTCGTAAGAAGAAACCGTAAAATCTAGGCAAAAAAAATAATAAATTAATAATATCCGTAAAAATAATTAACCACCGTATTTTTCTCCGTACCGTATTTATTTACAAAATTTACGTCCTTAAAATATTTTCGTATTTTAATTAAAATAAAATAATTAAAATATTAATACGAAAATATATCTGGTTCCGGCTTAAGTAAAATATCCGATAATATATCCAGAATTATTATAATTACCGCTGGAATAAAACGTAACGAATAAAACCCCAGAACTTTTTTACCTTTTTTTTATTCCGAATAAAATTTAAAATTACGTTATCGTTAACTGAAAAAATATATTAAAAAAATATTATAATTATTATTATATATAAACGTTTATCGATAAATTAAATAAGATTATAATAACTTTACTAAGTAAAAAATTAAATATTATCGAAATTTTAATTAACCGATATTACCGATATTTATATCGTTTTTTTAAAATATCCGATATATAAATTAACGATAACGTAAAATAATTCGTATTTTAATTTTAAATTAAATTAAATAAATTTAGCGATATAAAATATTATTACGGAAACATTTTATATCCGTAAATTTAAAAGATTATTAAATTTATAAACTAAATATTAAATTAATATTTATATTTTTATATCGATAAATATTAAAACGATTAAAACGTATATATACCAATATTAAATTTTACGTATAATTTATTATAATATTCGTTAATTAATATAATTCCGTTAAAAATTATATAAAATATAAATATCCGGAATTTATTTTTATTAAATTTAAATATAATAAAAATAAAAACCGAATTAATTTAACGGATATTAATAATTATTAAACGAATTAAAAATATTTAAACGTTTACGAAAAAAGTTATATTAAAAACGTAAAAATATTAAACGGTATAAATTAATAAAAAATATTATTTAACCGATTTTAAGGTTAACAATAAAGTTTCTTTTCGTAAAAAGCTTTTCGTAACGTAAATACCGATTATTCGTTTAAATTTATAATAAATAAAACTTTGTAAAATTTTTCAAAAATATAAATATAATTTTATTTTCGATTTATTATCTAATTATAACATAATTAATTTATTTTATAACGATCGGTTACGTAAAACCGACGATAATTTATTACCTTAATAAATTTAAATATTACCGTTATCCGAAAAAATTAATAATAAATTAAAATTCGAAATAAAATAAAATAAATAATGAAAATTTAACGGACGTTATAAAAAATTATAATATTAAGTTAAATAAAAAAATTACGATATTTACAAAATATAATATTTTATAATTAACTTTAAAAACGTTCCGATCGTAATAAAACGGTTTTATACGAAATATTTTAAAATATCTAAATTACCGGTCCGTTTATAAAAATAAATATACGTAACGGTTACCGACGAAACTAACGAAAACTATTTCGATAATAATAAGGTTACGAAAATAACAACCGGATTAATAAATAAAAAAACGGTATTTATAGTTAATAAAAATTTATATATCTTTTTAATCGCATATAAGTTTTTAAAAAAGGGTAATATAACGGCAGCCACTAAAATTAAACCGTAAAGCTGGCAATCGTTTTATGGAACTGATAACTGCTACATAAACTAGCCACCTGCCATATAGAAAGTAAGGATATTTGTAAATCTTTACCCATTTTGCGGCTCTGCGTTTTTTTCCTTCTTTTCTTTTCTTCAGCTTAGAATCTTCGTTCATAGCGCCAATAAACTAGTTACCAGGCTATCTCAATACTGGCCGTAACATTTTGTACCGTAAAAGAAATAGTTTTTTTAAAAGTCTTACGGTTGCGGATTACCGGTATTATGTATTCGGAATTACGCGGTATGTTTAGTCGTTTTAATATATGTAATTCGAAAAGGTGTTATAGGAATGATTAAGATTAGCGTCGGTTCGTACAGCTTTTTATGCGCATTTAAGGTTTACTTTTAAGATTTATTTTTAAGGTTTATTTTTAACGTTTATTTTTAAGGTTTATCCTTAGGGTTTATTGCAGCCAGCTGGCATAAGGTTTATCAAAGTCGAAGCTTATTAGTAACTACGCATCAGTCTGCTTTAAGTGAAGTTCTGCTTTAACGTAAGGTTTTATAGGACTGAGGTATATGGTCTATCTTAATCGTAAAAATTATTAATTAATTATCCTGTTCGAAGATACTGGGAATAATATCGATCGTATGGATTATATATGTAATGATTTTCTGTATATTTGGCTCGGCCTGGAAAATAAGGCTTTAACCTAGATTAACTTTGTATAAAAACAGAATAATTTACTTAATTATTAAAAATATTTAAATTAAACGTTTTAAAAAGAAATCCGCTCATAAATATATTAAACCGCAGAAAATGATATAAAAATTATTTAATCTATTATTAATTAAAATTACTTTTTAAAATTAAACTTTATTTAAATTTTTATATCTTTTTATTATAATTAATAATAAATACAATTTAAATTCATACGAAATAACAAAAGAAAATATCTGACAATATTAAAATTTTAAAAAATAAAAATAAAAGCTTAATATTAAAAAGAAATTAATTAAAATTAAAAAATACTTCGAAACTTATTAAAAGTTTTTCAGAAACTTAATGCCTTTATAAAAAACTTATTTTTATAACGTTAGAAATATTTAAGTTAAAGTATTCTAGTTTAATGTACTTTATAACATTTAATCGGTATTTTAAACAAATTAATAAAACTTACGGTTCGTTTAAGCGGAATTTTTATTTCGTTATTTTATTTTTTCTTTATTTCTTAAATTCGTTTAACGATTAAAACTTATAGTTTATTATTTTTATAATTTTCGAACGAAACTTCTTTGTTTTAACATGATCGTTAAAAACACATTATAATTTTATTTATATAAAAAAAAACTTTATATATTTCTTTTGTTAATTTAAAAAGCTTTTTTCGATAAAACCTTTTCTATGTTATAAAATTTTGAAGAAAATATTACGGCAAGATTTATAAAAATATCTGATCCCTTTTAATCTCTTTTTCTAAAATATAATTTTAATAACCCGTTATACGTTCTGTTATAATATATTTTTTAATATACTTAAAATTAATAAGATAAAATATACCGTTAAAATTAAAGTTTTAAATTATAAAAATAATATGTTTACGTTTTCTCTTTCGGAACCGTTACAAAGGTTTCTTTTTAATACTGTTAAATATAACGAATAAAATACTATAAAAATAAAAATAATAAATTATTAAACTTTTAAAAGTAAAAATCTTAAAAAGAAATTTCGTATTATAATGAAAGGAATTAAGTCTTTAACGTCGGGTGAAAAATTTCAAAAAATGTTTCCAATATAAACCTTAAATTACGTAATATAAATCCGGATACATTTAACGGATCCAAAAAGATTTATGAATTTAAAAGATATAAATCCGTAAAAATCTTTCGGTTTTACACGTATTTACTATATTTATACTGTACGGATCCGGATAATTCTAACGGATTTAAACGGACTTTAGTTTAAATACTACCGCCTTAAAATATAATATATTTATTTAAATTATTTATAATATTTATTATTACTAAATATTATTATATGATTAATTTATTACTTAAATTTAAATAATATTATTATTTACATAAACCGGTTGCTTAAATTTTAAGAATTAGTTAAGTTAATTAACCGTTATAATTTTATATTTCATTATTACTATTAATTAACTATTTTTAATTTTTAATAAACAGATTTTGGATTTTAATATAAATAATAAAATTAGTTTTAATTTGGAATTAATTCTTTTAATCGTTGACAAATTTAATATTTTCTAAATAAATTTATATTTATAACCTTACGAAATAAAAGTTAATAATTAAAATCATATTTATTATTGAAATATTTTAAAAAGTAAAAGTAAAATAAAATTAAAATAAAATAAAACTTTTATGTTTAAATTTTTATTAAATTATATAAATATTTCGAAAATCTTATAAATTTAAACATCCTTTTTTTGTAAAATGTACTTTATTATAATAAAATTAACTAAAAAATTTAAAATTATTTTTAACAAATAAAAGCTTATTATATTTCTTAAATTAAGAACAAAAAACTTTAAAAAAAATTAGTATTAAAATATTAACATATTTCGTTTTATTTTTTAAAAGCTTATATTTAAAACCTGGTCCGGACTTTATTCGTTTAAGTTTCGGCTCCGGAAAAACCTCAGTTTTTCGGTTAAAATTTAAACAATCTAAATAATTTAAATAATTTCCAAGCTAAAGTATATATATTACTTAAATTTATATTATACTTACTTGTTAAAGCTCGATATATAATGGAAAACGTTTTTTGTAAACATTACGTATCTTTTATATATTTAATTATTAATTTAAGACTTTAAATACAGGTATTCTTTTTAAATTATAAAGAAGCTTTATAAATCTTTATAACAAATAAACCCCAGGATTCTGTATCGTATTATAATTACATTCAAATTAAGAGCTTATTTCGGATACTGCTTTTACCTTCAGGTGGATGTATAACAGGTTTGTTACATCTTAGATTGCGACAGGACAGCTGGTTCGAATCCAGCTTGGAACAAGGTGCTCGAGGTAGCGCCTAGCTCAGTGTACGGACAGTTAAGGCGTCTACTCCGTATCGTATCAGGCGACAATTAAAGTAATTGAGGCCGTTAAAGCTTGGCGGGGCTCTGGAACCAATCAAAATATTGTATACCTAATTAAATTTGTTTGTTTCCGTATCTACTACCCTTATTAATTTTTCATCCGGCCCGCCTTAGGTACGGTTTTTAGAATATGTTCTCCGATTCCATCGTATTACTAGATATATATGTACCTAATACTATCGTAGACCAGGCGTAAGCATATATATATAGCTTAATATCTTATTAATAATACTTTACCTTATATAGAAAAAGATTAAAAATGATTAAGATAACCTTGTTAATAAGAATATTTAAATTAGTGAATTTTATAATAAAAGGTTATACATTATTCTTATATGAACCCGCTTTCTTTAGAAAAAAAGTTTTCATTATACGAACCAAATAATATTTTAACTGATCGTTAAAGAATGAATAATGAATGATTTTTTTAAAAAGCAAATATATTTTATATTAAGGGGCCATTTCTGGCGTAAAAAATGGAAGGAGTTAAAAAGGTTTAGTTAATAATAGCTGGAAGGGGTTGTCTTAAAAGGGTTAAACTAAAGGAATAGCAATATAATATTTGCAGCAAACCCCGATATAATCCGCGTATTTATATAGAAATTATAAAAACGTTTAATGAAAGAAAGTGCGGTTAACTTAAATTAAAAAAGAAATGTTATTTTTAAATTAGTTAAATTTATTAATATAAGATGGCAAAACCCGTTTGAAATATATTTACGTTATGGGTGTTTATAAAGCCCATAAACTTTAAAAGTCGTTAAATAATTTTTATTACAAGGAAATAAGTTTAAAAACTTTATAAATAAATATTTATACATTTAGTAGTAATGGCTGCATATTAAAATATAAAACACGTTTTATTATAGAGCGTGATTAATGATCTAAAAATGTTTGTGTTAAAATCCACGTATTATTTTAATTAAAAAGTTAGTCGAAACCTTATTCGTTAATACGGTTAAATTAATTTATAGCTTAAATACTATACTATTATAAAGAATTTCGTTAATATAAATTTATTTAGCACTTATATACCGTCTGATATAAGCAAGCGAGCAAAATCGACGACCGACTTAAGTTTTTCAACTTTTTAACTTCCTAAGTTTGATCACAAATTTCTTAACGCTAATATTATAGAACGTCATATAAAAGAAAATAGGATAAAGTTGGCTTTTTAGCCTTAAGAAAACCCCGAAACGTCTTTTAAAAGCTTGTATTTTATATATAAAATACCCGAATTTACTCTAAAAGTCCAATACTACGATCGGTATACGCGAACCGATAATAACCTTAATTTGCGAAAATTAACGCGAATCGAAAAGAGAATTTATTATCAAAAAGTTCCTTACCTAAAATACGTAAACATCTTTAATCCGGCTTTAGTACGTTATAGATATTGTTAATACACTGCTAGCCTAACGTATTATAATACTTATTGAAATTAACTAAAGGGTTAAATTTTATTAAATAATAAAGACAAATTAATTATTTACGGGATAGTTTTAAAAATCTAAAAGCTTTACGTGAATACTTTAAGTTTATTCAAGTTCTTATCGTAAAATACGGCATCGAAAAGAAAATTTAAAATCTTAACCAAACTAAATTATTAATAAAATTTTTTATAATAACAAGTAAAATAAGTATTAATACCGAAAAAGCAAAAATATTTTAAAAAGAAATTAAAAGAATTATAATTATCTAGGTAGTATTTTTTAAAATTATTTGATTTTATTATTTATTATTATAATAGAATATTTGTTTTAATTCCTAATTTTATAATAACTTATTACTAGCTGCTTAGAAAGAAATCTTATTAAATAATTATAATTAAATAGTAAATAAATTAGGATTAAATAAATCTAACATTTTAAGGAATATATTCGAATGCGTAAAAAGATTCGAGACGTTTTCTTATCCTTAACGGTTACGAAAATTACTAGTGGATAAAAATGGAAAAGTATTTCACTAATTACTCCCTTATCACGCTTTATATAACGGCATATTTTTCGCATTAATCTTAATTTCTTAATTTATCTTATTCTTTCTTTCAAAACGTCTTTATTGTTTGTATATTAAAAGCATTATTTAACATTATTATATTTATATTACTAAAGGTAACTTTATTGGCGGCTTTTATAACGCCTTTAAGTTTACTATAACGTCCGATAATATTAAACCGAAATTTGCGAAAATTAGCCTTATTTTATTCGGTCTTAATAACGTTTTTCCTCATTCAAAATTTCTTCAGTTATACTTACATCAACCGTTTTACCGCTAACGTCCGCCAGCTTTCTTTCGCCGCCCCCGAAAACAATTAAAAATATCCATAAAATAACAAAATAAAAACCTTACATACTAAAAGAATTAGAAATTATTAAGATAGCTCGCTGCTAAGAATCCTTAAATCGGTTAATTTTAAAATAAAAGGCGATATATTACTTTTAGGTAATAGCGCCTTTTTTCTAGAAAAAAGCGTGTAATTATACGAAACGAATTCTATCTTAAGTAAACGTCGGAGGACTAAAAATAAACGTCTTTAAAAAAACACTAATTATATAAAAGGGATAAACTTATTTAACTGAAAAGGAAAGTTAACAAGAATGAAACTAATAACGATTAAAGATAATCTTAATAAAAGGTTAAGAATGAAAAACGAAATTATAACCTTTATAACAAGCCCAGATATAATGCGCGTACTTATAAAAAAGTTATAAATACGTTTAATAAAAACAATCTTATTAATTATTATTAATACGATATGATATTATTAAATTCTTTGGATTAATTCTTACGACGTGTTAAAGGTTAACGCGCTCGCTTATAAGGCTCCTTCGCTTATATAAAACGTTATAACAATGTTTTTAAAATATATATAATGGAATAAAAGTTTTTTTATTAAAAAAATGTTATAAAAAGTACGGAATTTAATTTAATGAAAGCAAAAAGATTTTACGAAAACTTTTAAAAACAGGATTTAAAATCGATTTTTTAAAACTTTAGTATTTTATTTATTAAGGGGTATTCCTCTTATAGATATTAAAACGTCAGTATTATTTTTATAAAAAGAATTTTATAAAAAGTTTTAAACTTTTAAATTTATTAAAAAGTCGTCATTATTTTAAATATAGATTAATTAAATATGTAATAAGATAATTAAGAAATTATAAGTTTAATTTATATTAACGTTCATTCTCTTAAATTAAATGATAATACATAAATAAAAACAATTATAACTTATAAAAACCCGTAGAAATTAATATAATTAAGCTGAATTTTAAATTTATAAATAATATAATACTCGAAATATAAATAAAACTTTAATATATCACATTTTTATATATTTTAAAAGTTTTCGATTAATGAAAAAATAATATATAAATAATGTTTTAATAAAGTTTTAATAAAATTCTTTATTAGAAATAAGGTAAAATACATAAGTACGGTTTTGAGAAATAATAAAATATTACGGTTAATGTTATAATTACGTTAGGGTATTAAGGGGGTGTTTTAATTAGCAGGGGCGACGTTAGCATCTTATATACGTAAAGATTCCTTTTGATCGGAACATATATGTTCCGTTGCCAGATTATATTAAACTACGGAATGCGTTTTTGAGCACTCGCAACTAGTTATGTAATATAACATAACTGATGTTGTCAGATATTGGGGTCATCAGTGATGTTGCATTGCATGACTAAGTGCAGGCGCTTTAGAACGCACATTACACTTTAATGAAATCTGTTTACGGAACATATATGGTCCGATTAAAGGGAACCTTTCCGTATATAGAGTGCTAGTATACCCCTGCTAGCTAATATACCCCCTTAACGTCTTAACGTAATTACGGTGTTAATTATTATTTTTTATTATTTCTTAAAGCCGTAATTATCTATTTTATTTTTCTTACGGATAATAAATCCTTTTAATTATTTAATTCCTTCTTTAAAATAAATTTTTAAATTTTCCTTTCCTGGACTAAAATTTTTACAATTCTTGTTAATTTTTCTTATTTTTTAAAATATTTAAAAAGTTCGCATAATAAGGTTTTTGGTAATTTATTAACTAACATATCGTCTGTAAGCATATATTTTATCTTAATTATGTTTTTTTGCGGCTTTTCGAAATTAATAATTATATATATTTACGTACCGGAATTTAATTTATAAAAAAGTGACGTCAGCGTTAATAAATCTTATAATATGTTAATTATTATATTATATATTTAAAGGTTCCGTATTTTGGTTAATTTTAATTTTTTAATTAATCGAAAACAAAATATGCTTTTTTGTGCTACCTATATAAAGCATAATAATTCCGTTTCGGTTATGAAAACAATTATTATACTTTACTTATTTATCCGATATCTTATTACTTTTATAAATAATTTCATAACGTAAGTTTAAAAGTTTTTTCGTTTAATTATATTATTTATAAAAAAGGTATCGTTTTAAATATTTAACGAATTTTTACTTTCGAATTATAACCTTAAAATTATGATTCCGATTAAATATAAAAGATTTTAATTAATAGCTTTATAATATACGTTATTAAAGTTAAAATTATATCAGGCAAATTGGTATACTTTAAAATTTGTATTAGGTTATATATTAATTATTATGTATAAAATAAAAGCCGTCTTTTTTTAATATTTGTTAACGGAATTTAAATAAGCCAAATTAGGATTCGGTAATAATTCGACGGTCGTTATTAACGTATTTGGAAAATTATTTAAACTGCTTTAAAGAATTAAGTTAAATAATTTATTTAAAAAATCCGATTAAAATAATTAAATTGTTTTATAAAGTTTACTTTTAATTATTTCGATACCAAAATATTATTATAGGTTTTTATCGCTTATAAAAATATACCGTTACCATATTTATTAATTTAATTAATTAACAAAACTTTACTTTTTTTTATGGTAAACCGTAATAATATCGTTTACGAACAAAATAAAAATCCTTTAATAAATAAATTAACAGGATTCGTAAAGAACGGAACTAAATGCTAAATTCTTAAGTATTTTAAAAAGTTTTTTGGCCATAATAAAAATAATTCTTTTAATTTATATAATACTTTCTTAATTAAAAAACTTTTGCTACATTATAAGTAACCTGGAAGCATTTTTATAAATCTTTAATAAAATAAATTCGCGTTAACGAAAACGTTTATAACGTTATATTATTTAAGTTTTAAATCGAACCTAGCCGTAATTACGATTAAAGTTCGGAACAATTTTCCGACTAAAATAAATACGTATATATTATTATAAAAATTCTTAAGTTATTAATTACCTCGTACGACGAAACGCGGCTTATATTTTTATAACCGATTATATTTATTAAACTTATAAACATATACCTATATATACCTAAAAACCTATTTCCTTTTAGCAGAAAACTAATTAACGGCTTTTTAAAAGTATATTTTTTTATAATTTTACAAATACGTTTTTTCAACTTTACGGAACATTTTCCTTAACGGATATATAATTAATTTTTTATAACTTCGCGGTAATAATAGCAGGTTAAACTTATAAATTCGGTTTTACGACTTCAGGATTTTATATATTATTATATCGAAATCTTTCCGATTACAATAATTCGTATTTCGGGTAATTACTTTCCTTACATTTCCGCAGCTTACCGGCCGGTTATTAAAAACCCTATAAAATAAATTAAGCGTTTAATATTAAACGCGGCTTTTTAAACTTTATAATTGTTTTTAATAATATTCTTATAATACGGAATATACGGAAAGCTTATGTTTTTAACCCTTAAGATACCTTTATCTTTTATCGTTATTTTAAATTAAATAATATAATAAAAGCTTAAAGTTATTTCTTTAACTTCCGCCGGTATAATTATTATAATAGTTATTAATATAAACGTTAATAAAAATAATGATCCAAAAAAAGGCAATAGTTCGAATATAACGGTCGTATAAATGTAATTAATCCTATACAAACAGGTTTATTTTTCGTTATCCCGTACGTTTTCTTAAACCTTTATATTATTTTAAAACCATCCTTTTTATGGAACCGAAAATTAAAATACTCCCCTTTAATCTTTATTTTCTTTTTATGTATATATAAAATAACTATAAATTTAATATATAATTTTATTTATCGGAATAACTTACGTAACTTATTTACCATAACGTAAAAAAAATCGTTTTTAAAATTTTTAATATTACTTAAAAAGGTAACCTTTTCGTTAAATTATACGTTTCGAATAATAATAACCTTATTAATTAACGAGTTCCAGATTTCGTAAATATTCGTAACTAGGTAATTAACGAAAAAATTAATTTATACTTTAGGATTTAGGTTTTAAATTTTTGCTTTTTTTTATGACGGTAATAATTATAACGTAAATTATATAACCGTATGTTTATAAATAAACTTATTAAAACTTCCGATTAAATATTATAATACCGTCTTTATATATTAGGTAAATATGTTAGCATGTGGTGCGTTGCCATGCACCTGGTTGGTTGGCCCGTGCGAAGCTAACACTAACGCGTCGTAATAGGGCCATACGTGCCCTACCTATAGGTAGTACTTTTAGATATACAACAGAAATCAATCTGATCTTTCCTGACACAAATTAATAATATATATATCACGAGATTAATAACAGCGAGATAAGTTACGCATATCTTTATATAATAGCATCTTTTGGTTATTAAAAAAATTTCAGCATAAACTTTTATGTTTTTTAGTATTCGTAATATATTACTACGAAATTATAATTAACGCGCCATAAGGTTAATTAACCGGCCTAAAATTATTATAGTTAACAGGGACACAAAAACGAATCCGTTCGGTTAATATATTATAACAATAAATTGCTAAAAAAAGTAATCAAGATCCCTGGATAACGAAATCGCCCAATAAAATAACATTACCGAATTACCATAATATTATAACTCCTTTAATCAACTAAAAAAATTAATCGTAAAACAAAAACGTTTTCGCATTAAAATAAACCGTTTACGTAAAACCGTTAAAACCCTTACCGCGAAAGCCGCCGAAAAAAAAAAAACGACAAAAGCTGGCCGAATAAGGTTAATAGGTAATAAAAAAAACTTTCTAAGGTTAACGCTATAAGCGATTTATATGAAATAATAGTTTAAACGATTTAAAAAATTTCTAAGGAATAATCTTTATTCGAATTAAAATAACGATCCATTACCAAAAGCGGAACCGTCGAATCCGTTAAGATAATCGAAATCGAAATTACCGAATATATTATTACCACCTAAAATACCTAAAAATTACCAAATCGTTATCGTTAACCTAAAGAAATATAGTTACATACCTTTACCCGCAAACGTACTAAAATTCCCTTTCACTAAAAACCCTCCTTTACTCGAAAAAAAAGGAAAGAAAAAGATTTAATTTCCCCCCCCAGCCGATTTTATAGATAATTAACGTAACTTGGCCGGTAACGGTTTACGAATAAAAAGCTTATTAATAACGTTATTATATTCGACACCCCCTTCGCCCTTATCTTTAAATAACGATAATAACGGTAACCACGGCAGTAGCGGTAAAAATAACGGAGGAAATAACGATAACTTCTTTTCATTATCCGGCTCCATATCGTCGTCCGATTTAAATTCGGATTCGGACTCGGATTCGGAAAATAACTCGAATAATTCGAATAATAACGACCGAAAAAAAGGTCACAAAAATCGGAACAAAAGAAAATAAGAAAAAAAGCAAAAAGAAGTCCAAGAAAAAACAAAGATACCCTCCGTTAAAAAGGCTTTAACTTCGCCCTTAATAAGGAAAATTATCTAAAAGGTTTCGAAAACTGGAAGCTTTAAAAAAATACCTTAAACCTTATATTCGAAAAAATAAGTTACGAAAAAAAAAGGTTTTTTACCCTTAATAAGTTACGCCTGGCAAAAATAATTATTAAAACGACCCGTCGGGTACCCCTAAAATTTATTACCGGAATTAAAAAAGGTACGAAGATATTAAAAACTTTCCGTAAAACTTATATAACGATTAAAAAGGTACGTTAACGTTCCCTTTGGAAAAGATTAAGCTAATTACGTTATGATAACAAAAACCAGGTTACCTGTATTACTAAGTTTTAAAAAATAATCCGTAACGTTAAGGAATACGGTATAAAGTTAAATAAAAATTAACAGGTTATAATATTTCTAACCGTTATTAAGGATAAAGTAAGCGATTAATATCGCATAATTAGCTCTGTATTTCGAAAAACAAATTATACTCTTTATTGCCTTATTAACGATTTTAATAACGAATTTTACCATCCCGATAAAAAGGCTAAAGGCGACGGAAATGGTAACGACAAACCTAAAGGCCAAAGCCATAACGTAAAAGGCCGTAATAATAACAATAATAACAATAAGGGGAAAAATAATAACAATAAACCTTTATGGAATATTAAAAGCGAACCCTTTTATTGGAACTATAAGAAATATGAATATCTATCAAAGAATTGCCGAAAGCCTAAAAAGGATAACAATAGCCAACAGAACGGCCAACGCAATAACGGACGAAACGGCAATAACGGCAGGCCTAATAACGGTAACAGTAATAACACAAATAGTTAACAACGTCAATCGGAGGCGCACTATATCCCAGACGGACTTAAGGATTTATATAATTAGCCTCCGAAAAGATACCAAACTGGTTATATTATAAAGGTTAACTAAGCTAAAATGGTTAAAATCATAAAGCTGTTTAACCAAGCCATATTATAACGGAACGTTTTGCTAAAAAACGTATCCACTTTAAAGGGCGTATTTATTTTAAAGAGCGATACAGGCCCCGGTCCCGGCTTTGCCATACGGGGGAACGGCATTAAGAAAAAGCTTATAAAAAAAAAGCCCGATAACGAAACTAAATACGAAATAAAGCATATTCGAAAAGATCCCCGAATTATAATCCTTTAATTATATAACGTATAAAAGGAAAACCGTAACGAAATCTTATAAAACTTAAAAATTAACGTACTTATTACAAATAATATTAAAAATTACCTGCCGAAAAAATTATTAAATATCCGAAATAAAAGATTTATAATAATTACCGGAAAAGGGCCTATTTAAGTTACAATAATCGGTATAATTAACTAAAACTTAAAAAGGCTTAAAAACGAATATAATATTATAAACTTACGGTATACGTTATATATGCCGTCGTCCCCGTTATAAATATTTTCCGGCGGAAATTTTTATAAACGCGGAAAATATTTTAACAAAAATTATTTAATTAATAATAACGGAACGAAATTAATAAAGATCAATATACCAAAACGAAAATTTTTCCTTTAAATGTACGGTTACAAAAAGTTTTCCGTAAAAAGATTAACTAACGAATATTAATAAAAATATGTACTAAATATGGTTCAAAATAAGATAAAGGATATATTAAAAACTTTTCAGGTCTTTATAATTAATAAAACAGTTATTATAATAAAACTTATTATAAAAAACTTATTTTCTGGTACCGCCGTTTATGTTACCTTAACGATAAACGATTAAAATAAACCATTAAAATAATTATAAAAATAAATTAAAAAAAGTAAACGTCGAACAGGTTATTTATAAAGCCTATAATAAAGCTAAAATAACTAAAATACCTTTAAATAACCCCTAAAAATAAAAAACTTACGTTAAAACGTTATTTTAATATAACGTAAAATAAATTAAACCCGTTATTATCGAAAATAACGTTTATTATAATTTTATTATAAACGATTTTAACCGTTACCGCGTTTTTAAGGCGTACAAAATTAAGGACGAAATATAATAATATTTTTGCTTTTATAGAACGAACGTAAAAATTAAACTAACCTTAAATAACAAAATTATTAAAACCTTCCGCATTAATAAAAGTAAAATTCGGAATAAATTTATTCGAAATATTTTGTAATACTAAAAGAGTTAATTTTATTAATTCTAACGATTATTATTAATATTAAAACAGTATTCCAAAAAGGAATATTCGTATTATTTAAAATAACGTTCGCGTTATTATCGTCCAGATACGTATTCCGATTTACTTTTAAAATTACGTTATAAAAATAACTGTTTATGGACTTAATCGTACGGGATAATTTATAATCGAAACTAATATACTGCGAAAATATTATAACCGAACGTTAAAATTTAAAAATAAAACAAATAAGCCGGATAATACGTATTTACGAATTATTAACAATCGTTATATAATCCTAATTAACGAAAATTATTGAATTAAAACAGAAAAATTAAAAGTACGTAACGTTAAAAGCCTTTTTTTAAAATATTAAAATAAATATAATTATAAAGTCTGGCTATTAAAAGGCGGTCGTTTTTTAATTACATTATATATACGAATTTACAAAAAAATAATACGTTAAAAAAGAAAAATAAACCACCCGATTTAAAGGATAATATAAGGTTTTTACCTTTTTATATATAACGTAAATTATGTTACCGACCCCAAAAAAAGGGCGCAAGCGTTTATAATTATAATAATAATGTCGTATTAAACGACCAAATAAAGGAAGAAATGAAAACCATAAAACGAAAACCAAACAGACCGAAAAAGTTAAACTAAAGCTATATAAATACAAGGCTCATAACGAAAACCTAAAAATTATAAAAGCCTTAATCTAAAAAATTTCTAATTCTTATTTAAGTATTTATAACCTTAATTTTTTTAACGAATCGCAAAATATCTTTTACAGAATTTTAAATAATTATATTATTATCCGATAAACATACGAATAAATATATATATAAAACGTATATAACAATAAATTAATTATAGTTAAAGTTAATAATAACGGACCCTGTTTTAAAAAAACTATAAAAAGTTTTAAATAAAATATATAATTTAAAATTATTTAAAAAAATTTAATAAAAACTTAAAATAAAAATCTTTCGTCTTTAAGCCGGTAACCGAAACCGTTAAAAGTTATTTAATAAACGTAAATAAGTTATGAAAAAGATTTTTTACATGCGAATTAAAGAAATATAACGCCCGTATTTACGTATAAAACTTTATTTAGCGTAAAGGTATAAATTATAACGAAATAGTTACGAATACCGCCCGCATAATATATTAATATATATTTATGGTATTTTTAACGTTTATAAAATGATATATAAAGCAGATTAATTTTATCGCTATATATTTTAACGGTAACCTTGACGAAAAGATTTTTATAAAACGTTTCCTTATATTTCGGGAATATTTTAATATTTATTTAAACGAAAAATAACGTTTTAATTTTATACCGGAAAAGATTATTAAGTTAATAAACCTTTTTTATAAACTAAAATAAGCAGGTACCGTATGGTAAAAAAAACCCGATCGATATTCGGAAAATACGATTTCTTTTTATTAATATAATAATGCGATAAATATTAACCGGAAAACTTAAAATATTATTATTTTATATATCGACAACTTCCTATTTTTCGGTTCCGATAATAAACGTTTACGATACGTAATAAACGTTATTATAAACGATATATCCATAAATAATTTCGGAACTGTAAATTAATATTTCGGAATACGTATTATTCGGTTATTTAAAACGGGTAACGTTTACCTTAACCAAAAATAATATATTAATAAAACGTTAGCAAATTTAGAAATAAATAATATAAAGATAAAACCGATTACTTTTATTAAAAAGTACTTAAATTATATATTTCGTTATAAAAGTATAATTAAAATAAAATATTTTCGATTACGTAAGTTTTCTTAATAAATTTAACTTTTTTAGTTATATAATATAATCCGATACGGCGTATATTACGTTTATTTACGTACGTTTTATAAGTAATCCGTTTCTGAAATATCGAAAATATATTAAACGTTTCCCGAAATACTTAAAAGGTACCTTAAAGTTATTTATCCGATACCAAAAGCTGGATAAAACGTATTTTTATTATATATATAATAAGTTAAAATTATTTATAATAATTAACGTAAATTTTACGGTCGATTTTAATATAATTATGTTAACCATTAATTACGTTTTATTTATAACAGAAACTTTGGTTACGTAAGTATTAAAATGATAATAAATTACTATAAAATATATTTCGGAAGTTAAACACGTAATATTAAATATAATAATTATTAAGGTAATAAACGTACGAACTTTTTTCGAAAAGTTCGGATTTATATTTAAAAACCTTATTACCGATTTCAAAAATAATAACGGTACGAAAGAATAAGTTAAAAAAATGTAATATTACGGAAAAAACGTTATATATACGTTAAATATTATTATATCTGCTAAAAACTCTAAAAAGGCCGAATAAAGGTCAAATATATTAAAAGCGTAAAAAACCTTCTTAATAAATTTATTAAATTTTTAAATAAAATAATATGCGAAAAATTTATTATTATTTTAAGTTTTAAAAATATTTAAAGGTATATATAAAAAGATAATTTTATATAATAAAAAAATAATCCGGCTGGATTTTCTTTAGACGGAAAAAAGGGTATTCCTTTTTTAAAATCTGTTCCTCGTCCGAAAATAATAACCGCGGTATTTTTTTACGATTACCCGAAAGTATTTATGTACTTATTAACTTTAAGGTTTTAATTTTCCATAAAATTATTTATATATATATTTTGCTTTTTTAATTTTTACGTACCAAATTAAAACTTAATAATCCGGTAACAATTAATTGCGATATATAACTTATAATTAATAAACGTTTCCGAACTTGCCGGATTAAAATTTTTACCTTTTAGCCGCCGGAAAAATAAAGAAACCTAAAAAATAATAACTTTAATTATATATTAATCTGCTAATAAAAAAGGGATGATTTATTTATAATCATAAAACTTTTCAGGTAACGAATTAATATAATATAGCCGTTTTCGTATATTAACGGCTAGGTAATTATAAAACGTTTCGGAAAAGGTAGGACCAGTTATCCGGAATAGCCGTAATAATATGGTAATATAAAAAAGCCGGTTATTTGGTATAACGGTTAAAATATTAATATTATTAATCCGGAAAATAAAGATTTAATTTTGGGTTATATAACAGATTATTTTTTATTATTTTCCTTACGTTATTTATTAATTTTTATTACCTTTTTTACGTAAAGTTAAAATTCGACCCCTAAAACGTATTAAATAAAAAGCTTTTCCTAAAGTTTTAAGGTATACGTATAACGTAAAAAGGCCTATTGGCGTATGGTACGTTATTATATACCTGGTTGGTTGGCCCGTACGAAGCTAACCCTAACGCGTCGTAATAGGGCCATACGCGTCCCACCTGTAGGTAGTACTTTTAGATACATAACAGGGATCAATCTGATCCTTTCTGACACAAGTTAATAATGCCCATATTACGATACCAATAACAGTCAGATAAGCTGCACGTATCTTTATAAAATATAATAAACTATACATAGCTTTACCAAAAAAAAAACGTTTTAAGGATACGGTTATATAAATATATTATTATTTTAAGGATATATACGCTTAAAAACGAAATTAACTTAATGCCATTTTATATCGTAATAGTTTTTTTTAATTATAACTTTTAAACGTTTTGTACCCTTATTTTGGGTTAATATATATAATATTAAAAGTATAAATTTAATATTAAAAAGAAATAATTAAAGCATATTTCGAAATTAATAATTTTTTAAAGTTTCGTTATCGTATTTAAATACTTACGGAAAAACCTTATCCTGGTTTTTAAAACCTTTAAGAGGTATCGGAATACCATAATTAATATATTTTATATTCGATTTCTAAGGTAAATATTCCAAATAAAACCTAAATATCTATCGGTCGTAAATATAACGTATTTATATTCTCCCGGATTCTTTTTAGAATTTATAAAATCGATAATAATTCATTATCCTATTCGGAGGGTTTTTTTTTAGCTTTCGGTATATTTACCTTTTAACTTTTATCTTATTATATACTTAATATTTAACCGTTATTAAACCTTTTAAGCAAACTTTCTTTATATAAAACTGTAATTAAACGATTATTTCGGGTCTTAAATATTTTAATTTTAGGTCTTATATCGTACCGTTACCGGTTTGCGGTAATTTCGTTATATATAAATTAACGTTTCGTTTATAAGTTATTAAGGTTACTTAAGGTATTATTTCGTTAATATTTTTAATAACGAATTAATTAAATTTATTTTTAACCTATCAATTATTTCATTAAGTTTATTTCGAATACATTTATTATTTTTCCGGTTACTTTATTAATACCCCTTTTTCCGGAATTACCGAAAAGATATTAAATTATATGCAAAATCCTTATAAGAAATTACGTTATATAAACGTAACGTTTCCGAACTTATAAGGGTTTAAAATAATGCGTTTATTTTGCCGTATTTATTAATCGGACCGAAATTGTTTCTTACGTATATTCCGTCGTTTTGAATCGTTATTTTGTAATTCAAAAACTTATTAATAAAGTTAAAAATATATATCGTAAGATTTAAATCGACAATAAATAAATTCCTGAAACAGTAAAACATAACGTTTATTAAGTTACGTTAATTAAAAATAAAGAAATATATTAAAACTTATCTTATTCTTATTAAAAATTAATTATTTTTTCCTTTAATAACTAATCGGTAATAATACGTTTTTAAATTAACAATATTATCGTTTAATTAAAACGGAAACTTTTTAAGGGTTTTTTAAGAAACGCATAAAGGTATTAGGGTAATTTATAATATGGGCTTTAATAGGCCTTATAACGCCTATTTTACGAATCCGACTTTTAACGTTTTCGCTTATTATTACTACGATTCGTTTAAAAACCTTTATGATTATTTCATTTCGGCCTTTTTTTTAAAAAAATCTTATTACGTAATTAATTATTAATATCCTTAATTTATTCCTAATTAAGATTATCCTAATCCGAAAGGTTTATAAGAATGCCGTAAAAAGTTAAAAACGTTATTTTGAATTTTTTTATTAATTATTATAAATTTTTTATAATTTAATAATTTAAAAAGTTTACTTTAATTTCTAAAGAATTAAATTTCTTTCGATTTTATTCGGTTTTAAAAGTATAAATAAATGCGATTAATTAAATATAATCGGTATTATTATTTTATATAAGTAATTCGATTAAATAACCGGCATAATTATGACGGCAGCTACCAGGACCAAACCGAGAAGCTGGCAACCGTCATATGGAGCTGATAGCTGCCACATAAACTAGCCACCTGCCATACAGAAAGTGGGGATATTTGTAAAATTTTATGCCTTTCATAACTTTCCTTTTTTTTTTTCTTTTTTTTTTAGCTTAAAATTTTCATTTATAGCCCTAATAAACTAGTTACCATGTTATATTAATACTGGCCGTAATATTATTTTAAGCTTATTTCTTTCTTCGCTGGCCCAGTAATTAATAAATAAGGTACCATATTCTTTTTACGGCGATACGTAACGACGAAAAATAATACATCCTAAACCAGACCTAAAACTAAAACCCAGATTAACTAATATCAAAATTAAATATTTGTTAAAAAAAATTATTTATTAACTAATCGACGTTTAACATAATTTAAATTAATCAGAAATAAAATCGAAAATATAAAAAACGACGAATACCTTAAAAAACGGTAAAAAACGAAATACCGAAAAACGAAACCGAATTTTTAAAGATAAAAAGTTTATTAAACTAAAACTAATATTATAGTTATTTAAAAAATAATCCCGATAAATAGCGAATCGACGTAATAGCTAACGATAACCAAAACGTGCAGGAACAACTTTAAAAATTCTGCGATAAAATCGTTTATTTTAAGCTGGATAAAACCATTATTTCTTTATTCTTTCCGGCGACGTTAACCGCCATTACCGGAAAAATATAATTAATAACGTTTTCAGTAATAGTAATATATTTCGCCTTTCCGATATAATAATATAATCTGTTTTTTACGAATTTATAAAAAATAATACCGTAAATTTTAATTATAGGCGAAAAGAAAATTTATATTAACTACTTATTTAAATTTAACTGTAACAAAATTACATTTAACGTTTAAATCCGTAAAACTAAGAATAGGTTCGAAATAAATAAATTAATTTTTCTGAACGAAAAAATTTATATAATTTATTTCATAAAGGTTTTTTAAAAAAATTAAATAAATAATTAAAATTTCTTACCGATTAATTATAAAACTTTTTTCACGGAATCGAAATAATTTAAGTATTAAAATTATCGTATTATAATTTAAATTAAATTTTTATTACCAAAAAAACTTGCCGTATTTTTAATTTTAAATCTGGCAAAAATTAAAATATTTACGATTTTATTTTTAAATTTCACGTTCTCGCTTAAAAAAATAAAATTACTAAATATAATTAAAAATATATTTTATAAAAATATATTTTCCTATATTTCGATTTATATTTCTTTAAAAATAACCGTAATTTTAATGTTATTTACGAAAAATCTTATAACCGTATTAATATAACCGTTTATAATAATTAATTTACTTATAAAAAACGTTAATAAAACGGTAAATTTTAATTATATAATTTTAATAATAATAAAATAAAAAATAAAAACAAAAATTTGCGTTTAAATAATAATTCCGATAAATCGAAAATTTCGGATAATATTAATAAACTTTTTTCGGAAACCGAAAAAGAAGATTTTTAAAAACTTGGTAAGTATTTTAACTATAATAAAACGGAATCTAAAATTAACGGTTATTTTAATAAAGAAAAAACTATTACGGTAAAACTAATAAAAAATTCGTTTAATTTTAATAAATCGGATAAAAAAATAAAACCGTTAGAAAATTTTCTGATAAATTTTTTAATATTAATAATAACCGAAATAAATAATTTAAAAAAAATATAAAACTTTTATTAAAATTACGTAAATTTAAATAAATAAAATTAATTTATATATTATTTTTTTAATAATATCGGAATATGTACCCGATTTTTTGTTAAAGATTTTTTTACATAAACGAAAAAATAATTATAAATTTATATTATGTGGTTAAAAAAATTAATTTAACTATAAAATTACCGGAAATAATTTACCGATTAAATAAAAGTTTAAATAATTATAATATTTAAAATTAACGAATAATACTTTTCCGATTAAACGTTTTAAATTATAAATAGCAGACATAATATTTTTATCGTTTTTAATAAACTAAAATAATATAACTTATTATTAAATTATAAAAACAAAAATATTATTTAATTTAACGAACTTTTAACTTTAATTAAGTTTTTACCGGTAATTAAATTTTTAATCCAATACTTATTACACGGATACGTTAATTTCAAAATTTAAAAAAACGTTAATTACCGTAACCAAATTCTAAAAAAACCTGATAAATAATTCCAAATTCTTTAACGTTTATGGAAAGAATTTAAAACATTTATTTTAATATCCGTATTTATTATTTCGACGGATAAATTAAATAAAGAAAATATACCGGATATATCTAATATTAAACCGATTATTTCCGTTGTAGAAATTATTAAAAATAATATAATTATCGTTTTTTAACGAATAGATTAAAAATTAATATTTATACGGAACGATAAAATAAATTTCCGTTAGCTTAGTAAATTTATTTTTAAAAAATAAAAATTTAAACGTTATAACGTTAATTATTTCATAAAAATAAAAAATATATGCCAGAGAAAAAATGCCCTTTTCCTGAAATAAAAACACGGAATATATAAAACGAATCCGGGACATTTTATTAAAACCTTTTATATATTTAAAAAAAGAATTTCGAAAAAAAAGAATTTTTTCCCAGATTTTTGATTCTGTTATAACGTGGTTTTAAAATTCGACCGGCCGATATCCGCTTTTAAACCTTTAACGTACCAAATATCCGTTTAATATTTTCGGTTAAAAAAATAATAAATAAATTATTAAAAATAAATTTTATCGCATTATATGCAAGGTTGATATAAGTTCAAGCCTTATTTTCCAGGCTGAGCCAAATATACAGAAAATTATTACACATATAATCTATACGATAGATATTATACCCAATATCTTCGAACACGATAACTGATTAATGGTTTTTATGGTTAAGATAGATTATATACCTCAGTCCCATAGAACCTCACTCTGAAGCAAAACCTTACTCTGAAGCAGAATGCGTGATTGCCGATAAGCTTCGACTCTGATAAACCTTATGCCAGCTGGCTGGTTCCGCATGGTCGCAGTAAACCTTAAGGATAAACCTTAAAAATAAACCTTAAGAATAAACCTTAAGGATAAACCTTAAAGAATAAACCTTAAAAATAAACCTTAAGAATAAACCTTAAGGATTAACCTTAAGGGTAAACCTTAAGTGCGCATAAAAAGCTATACGAACCTTTGTTAGTTTTAATGATTCCTATAGCTTTATTAAGATAATTGAACATAATACGTAACTCCGAATATATAATACCGGTAATCCGTAACCGTAAAATTTCCAAAAAAACCATCTTTTTTACGGTACAAAATCTTAATAAAGTTACTGGATGCGCTAAACCTATTAATATTACCATCGAACCAGAAAGTTTATCCCTAAAGGATCGATTTCGATTTTTAATTTTCGGATACGATTTAATCCGCGAAAATTATAATAATAAATCTTTAACGGAACTTATATCGAATAATATAAAAATTATGGAAATATTATTAACAAAACTGGACAGGAAGAATAAAAACCGGTTCGAAAATTTCGAAGTTTAAATTTTATAATAATGCAAAAAAGATTACGAACGATAATTTGTCCGGGTGCTCCGGATTACGAAAAATCTCCAAAATTCCGATAAAAATTAATAGAAATAATATTTAATTTTGCAAAAGTGATAAGTTTGAATAAAGTACGGGAATTAAGGTAATAATTTATTATTTTATTTAATTATTTATACGGTTACGTCTTCTCGAAGAAGATAAATTTCGGGTACAATTTATTATAATATTTATTAATTAATATAATTCCGTTAAAAATTATATTAAATTTATATATATTAAAAATAAAAATTAAAATAATTTCACGGATGTTAATAAGTATTAAACGTATTAAAAACGTTTAAATATTTACGAAAAAAATTACGTTAAAACTTTAAAAATATGAAACGCTATAAATTAATAAAAAAACGTTATTTAACGGATTTTAAAGTTAACGATAAAATCCTTTTTCGTAAAAAAGATTTTATAACATAAGTACCGATTATTTATTTAAATTTATAATAAAGAAATCTTTTTAAAATTTTAAAAAACCTAAATATAATTTTAATTTTAATTTATTTTATACCGATTAATTATATAAAACTGAGAATAATCCATTATTTTAATAAATTTAAATAATATCGTAATTTAAAAAAATTAATAGTAAATTAAAATTTAAAATAAAATAAATCGATAATTAAAATTTAACAAATATTATAAAAAATTATAATTCCGACAAAATATAATATTCCGTAATTAATTTTAAAAACGTTCCGATCATAATAAAACAATTTTAAACGGAATATCTTAAAATATTTAAATTACCGGTCCGTTTATAAAAATAAATATACGTAACGGCTGCCGATAAAATTAACGAAAACTATTCCGATAATAATAAAGTTACAAAAATAAAAACCGTATTAAAAAAACCATATTTAGAATTAATAAAGACTTATATACTTTTTTTAATCGTATACAAGTTTTTAAAAAAAGGTAATATAACGGCAGCTACCAAAATTAAACCGTAAAACTGGCAACCGTTATATAAAGCTAATAACTGCTATATAAATTAGCCACCTGCCATATATAAAATGGGGATATTTATAAATCTTTACGTACTTTATAATTCTACGTTTCTTTCCTTCTTTCCTTTAGCTTAAAATCTTCGTTTATAGCGCCAATAAACTAGCTACCATATTATATTAATGCTGGCCGTAACAATAATCATTTCGGAAACTTTATAATATTAACTTTAAGCTATAATTCTTTATTATTTTATTATTTATTTATCAAACTTTTTAATTATTCTTAAGGTTTATTCTTAAGGTTTATTATTTAAGGTTTATCCTTAAGGTTTATTCTTAAGGTTTATTCTTAAGGTTTATCCTTAAGGTTTACTGCCTGGCATAAGGTTCATCAGAGTCGAAGCTTATCGGCAACCACGCATGTGAGCCTCCCAAGCCGACATCAGTCGAGAAATTACGTGCTTACGGGGGCCGAACAGTCTGCTTCAGAATGAGGTTCTGTTTCAGAATAAGGTTTTATGGGACTAAGGTATATAATTTATCTTAACCGTAAAAATTATTAATTAGTTACTGTGTTCGAAAATATTAGGTATAATATTTATCGTATGGATTATATGTATAATGATTTTCTGTATATTTGGCTCAGCCTAGAAAATAAGGCTTGAACTTATATTAACCTTGCATTAAACCTTTTAATAATTATCGGGCCTTATTTTAATCGTTTTTATATTCGTATTTAATATTTGTAAATAATTAATTATCGTAAACTTTTCTGGGTCGTTATAATTTAACGTATTAAACTTTAAAATTATTGTTTTAATTTAAATCAATTTATTTAATACCGAAAAAAATTTATTTCAAACTTATTTTATAAACTTATTAAGATTTTTTCGGAAAACTTTTTAATTTCGATTTAAATAGGTATAAATTATAAAATCCTAGTTGTAAGCTTATATATTTTCGTTCGTTATTTCGAAAATATTTATTAAATAACTAATTTAATTAACTTTTTCGATTTATATAATTTTTTAGAAAAAAATTTAATTATTTATATTAATTAACGTAATCGTATTTTTAAATAAAAAATGAAACCGGCCGGTATAAATTTAATAAATTCTAAAAAGCTTTAATTAAAATTAATATATTCCTTTAAATTATATTATTTTTCTTTAATATTAAATGCGTTTTTAATTTAATTTTAATGTTTAAAATTATTATAAATAATTACGGACGTTATTAGTATAATTATTATTATAATTAATAAAGTATTTAAATAATTTTTATTTATATATTACCTATATCGTCTTAATAATAATGCAAATTAAGTGAATAAAACCTTTAATTATTAGATATAAAGGTTATTAATAATATTATAGTGTATAATTAGTTCCAGGCGCTTTAAAACGCGTACTACATTTTAATATAATCTGTCCACGGAACATATATGTTCCGATCAGAGGGAGCCTTTTCGTATATGGAGTGCTAGTGCACCCCTGCTAGCTGACAGATGTCCCCTATATCTGATACATGCCGACGCATTTTTTCCACGGGGCAACGGCTAAGCATTTACCAGAGTGAATATTCTTTAAAGCGGGTGTGGCGGTGTCGACACTAGTGTCATTAGGCCATTAGCCCACTAATCTGAGCCCCGACAAATGTTGTCGATTGCTTACCTCATCGAGATCAGGCCCTATTTTTAAGGTTGGGGCTGCGCCGCAGACGCAGCCGTAGCTAGCGCTTTTAATCAAGAAATAACTGCAAGGGTTAAGTATATCGATTAAACCTTTTTAAAAAGAAATTTTACAAAAATAACAAAACCTTAAAAATAAGGCTTAATATTAAATTATAATTTTTCGGATTCGTTTTAAATAGTTTTATATAAATTTCTAAAAATTATTAATATAAACTTTTTAAAAAAAAAAATAATTTAACGTTATATATTTTATAATTACAAAAAATTAATATAAAATTAAAATTTTTATCTTTTTATATATTTTTAGTCTTAATTAAAACAAAATTAAAATTACGCGCCCGAAATAATAACTAAAAATTTCGTTTTAAATATATTTTAATCTTTTATTTCCTTTTTATTAATACCATAATAACAAAATTTTATAAGGCAAAATAATAATATATAAAAATTAAAATCGGTTAAAATAAACCTTAAAGTATATTTTTTTCCTAATTAACCGAATACGGATAACGTATTAAAAGATTTAAGGTAAATATTTTAAATTTTTAAATACTTACTTTTCCAAAATAAAACGTTTATTTTTATCCGATATTTATATTAAGTTTTTATTAAAATAAACGTAATTAATTTATACGTTAACATTAAATATATAACCGATATTTTTATTAAAACTTTAAACCGTCGGCTTATTCGTTTTATATTAAGTATTATATTTAACGAATAAAACCGTATTTTATATAAAAAAAAAATTACGGTATATAATCTTGTTATCGGAAAATTTAATATCTTTTTCGTTATTAAATAAATTTCGGCAAATCCTTAATTATTTAAACCTTTTTATTAATAAACCTAATTATTATTTAAATTACGCCATTAATTAAGTTAGCCGTAAAATAACGAACTTTTATATTAATAATATTATATTTTATTTTTATCTTAATATTTACGGAAACAAACAAGTGCGATTTAAAAATACTCGAACTTATAATTACCGGATAATTTAATTATATTATTTTTAAACTTATATAATTATCGAACGATTAATTTTAAATTATTATATTAAATTTTATTTTCGAACGACGATATAATTTAATTATTATTAACGAAATATATTTATTATCAAAATTGAAAAAATTCCGGATTAAATAGGTTAATATCCGTAACTTACGTTTTATTTTATTTTTTTACGTATATTAATTTATATATATAGTAATTATTAACGGCGTTATAAAAAAGTTACGACATATAAAGGTTTTAATAAAACCGGAAATTTAATTAATTATAATTATAAAGTAAAAATCCGGCATTTTAATATTAATCGTTCCGAAATCGATATTATTATTTTTCTTATATTTAAAGGTTAATATTTAAATTAAACATATTTAATTTTTTTATTAATTAATACGTCCGAATTATTAAATAATTTTGTAATGGTTAAACTTAATATTTTACATATTTTTATAAAAACTGTTTTTTATGTTAAAAATAAGGCAAAAATTATAAATATCCCAAATTATTTAATTAAAACTATAATAAACCGGAAATATTTATCGAAAATTATCAAAAAAATTATTAAGTTTTATAATTCTGAAATAACTTTCAGAAACCAGATTTACGTATATAACAAATTAAAAAAACTTAATAATTTTATTTATATCGTAATATTTACCGTCGTTTTTGAATTAAATATAAATATTCCGAATAATAATTAAATAATATAATAAAAAATATATAATAACGATTTAATCGAACGGTTCGTAATTATAAATAATTAAATATAATTAATTATAAATAAACCATATTATTTATATCTTATTAAATATTTAATAAGTATAAGATTAAACCGTTTATTATAAAATTAATTAAAATAATAAAGAATATTTAAGCCCGGTAAGTTAAAAACCGTAAAAGTTATTAAAACATAAAAGCCGTAATAAAAATCGTTATCGCGGATTCGGATAAAAAAAAATAATAAGTTATTTATCGCAAATAATTCCGATTAAAATAAAATAATCGTTAAAGTTTAATTTCAACCTTCGGTTAATTAAAATATTATTTACTTTATCCGTAAATTTCTTAAATAAAACAATATTAATTTACGAAATAAGACGAAAATAAAACTTTATTAACGTATACTATTTAACGGTAAATACGGACGTAAAATAATTTTAACCCCTTTAAAAAAACGAAATTATTATATTAGAAAAAGCCGAAATAACCTTATTCCGGCTGGATTTTATTATAACTTATATACGCCTAATTTTATTTATATATCCGAACTTTTAAATCCGAAAAAATCCGTATAAAAATAATTAAACGCCGGTTTATTAAGAACGGTTATATAAAAAATAATCGAATTATAATATAAACGACAAATAAACGAATTATTTTTTATACGTTATTTCCATTCGGCAGTAAAAAAATAAAATATACGTTTATTTTTATTAAATTTAAACTGTTTTTATTTAATATGTTTCCGATTAAATTAAATAAAATAAAAGTTTTTATTTAATTTAAAATATAATTAAATTAATTATGGCGGTTTCCGGGTTTAGCAAATAATAATATTAAAACGTTTTAAAAAACAGTTTTCTTTTACGTTATATTTAATTCATAAAAAAATTATACTTTTTATATTACAAAAAGTACGAAAAACTTTTTATAAATAACGGATTAAGTTTAATTTAAAATAACGGCGCCGTATTTTTATACCCCGGACCGATTTATATAAGTTACGGATTATAACCGCGATATAAATTTAATAAATATCGGAAGAGATCGTATAATTATTACAAACCGCGCCCCGTTTTAATTAAGGGTTATTAACTATAACCGTTCGGTTCAAACTGGTAACTAAAAATTTAACGGTATTCCTAATAGTTTATATACGGACCCGATATACGGTCCATATATTTTCGTAATGCGGAATTACGATTCCGGTTATTACGATACTTATATCCATACGTATAATCCGTAATATAATAAATAATCCTAATTAAAAGCTTACTTCGTTTCCTTTATTTATAACGTCGGGTTAAAACCTATAATTCTTTAATATTTTTAATTTACCAAAACTGTTTTTATTACCGGCTCATTATTTATTTAATTCCTTTATTTTTATTTTGTTACCGGAATCGCCGGCATTATTAAAAAATAACGATACGTAATTTAACGTTACGAATAATATATTAAAAGATAAAACCGAGGTAATAATTATTATCGAAATCGGAAAATTACGTATTAAAAATAAACGGTACTTATTTAACGATAATAATAACCATAATATTAAGTCGAAAATTAAAAAACGAAACCCGGCCGGTCCTAATTAAAACGGATAACAAAAAACGTATTCGGTTCGAAACGGAATTAAGGTTACGGTCGTTAATAAATAAGGTATATTAAAGGTCGAAACATAATATTATAATTTTTCGCGATTTTTAACCGTATATTTTGGAATTCGTTAAAATACGGAGCGTTATAAAAATATTTTTCCAACTTTTTTAAATTCTTACAGAATATTAACGTTACCTTAAAATCCGAAACGATATCCTTTTTACGTTAAAATAACTTAATTACGTAAAATGGTAAAATAATACGACCATATTTATTATTTTATTAATTTTAAATTCGTTAAGTGTTTTATAAATATTAATTTTTCCTAATCCGGATTAATTATATATTATTATAAATATATAATAAACTTTATAAATTAAAAGAATTAACGAATTTTAATATTATACGGTATAAATTATAGTTTATCGTAATTATTAACAAATAATTTTTTTAACTTATAACCTTTTATTTACGATACCGAATTAAAATCTTTTAAATCCGATTTTCCGGTTTTTTTGGAATTTATCGTTTTAATTTTTAAAATATTCCCTTTTTTTTTAACCCTTAAGATACCTTAATTCGGGTTAATTAATTAATCGAAAAAATCGATTATACGGATAAATAAATAATATAAATAATTTTTAGCCAATATCAGAAAAACCATTTTCGTACCATATATATAACTATTCCAGCATCTATTTTTTCTTAAATATTAGTTCGAAATAATTAAAATCCCGGTTTTATAATAAATCAAAAATTTTTACGTTTTATAATTTATTTTTTCGTAATTATAGATATTATCCTTTAAAGCCGGATTTTAATTATTACTTTTTAAAACTTACCGTATACGTTATTTCCTTTTTATTAAAGATTTTTATAATAACGGTTTTTTTAAAATAATTAATTTAAGGTTTTAATTAATACCTTTCGGAACTTATTATTTAAATTATTGTATTTTTATAAAAGATTTCGGTAATTATAAGTTTTTTTAGGCCCGTCGTTTTATAAAGGATATAAATATATTATTTAACGTTAAGTACGCGGAATAAAAATATACCGATATTTCCGGTTTCGGCTTTTAAAACTTTATTTTTTAAAATAACCGACATATAAAGGTATAAAGTTCCGGTTATTTCGTTCTATTTTCTTTTTTTTTTCCGGCGTAACCGGAAAACCGGCTAAACTTTGGAATTTTTCATATCAGAATCCCATATAAGTATACGGTTTATCGGATATTTTAAATAATTACCAAAAACTTTTAATACTAGTACCAAATATATTACGATATCTATGAATCTAATCCTTATATATACTTATGTAACCGTCATAAGCTTACGTATAAAAAAGAACTTTATTTTCGCTTAATATCATAAAAATTATATTTATATAATATATATTACAAAAAATATTATAATTTTATTATCCTAATCGGGACCATATAACTGCCATATTTTAAGTACCGTTTATATTACGTAAATTATTATCTTATATAAATTTTTAAACCCGTTAAACGGCTTAAATTATACGGTATTTGAAATAAAATATATGAATTAAATTTATAATATAAAATTATTTATTTTATGGTTTTAAAAACTTATTCTTTAATAATGCGTAATTTATAATTCGTTAACTTTTTTATAATATAACGAAAAAAACGAATAATATTATATATTATTTCGTAATATCGTTTTTAGATAATAAAAATAAGAATTAAAAGTTATTAAAATATATAAATACGTTTTATATTAACGTTTTATAAATTATATATATATAATCGAAACTTTTAAATATTTATTTACATATTATTTCGCTATTATTATAAATAAGATATACGTTAACGATTATATAATAATAAGTCAATTACTTTTTTAAATATATTTTAAGAAACTTTATTTTATTAAGATTTTTTGGAATTATAACTTTATCGAATATTTACCTGGCGGAAATTATGAATAATTTATTAACTGGCTTAAAATCTAAAAAGGATTTATAAGTAGTTAAAAGGGGGGTATAAAAAATGGCCTCGTAATTAATATACGTCGTATCGAAAGCTAACTTGGTAATAGTTATATTTTTATATACGCGCCAATTTTTTGCCAATTTGCCATAATACGCTAGAATAAAGTTGTTATATTTCGTTCGATTAAACGGCAATAATATTATTATACTAATTATATTATATTAAGTATTATAAAAAGAATATTTATGCATAAAAAATCTGGGAATATTATAAACTTACCGATAATATTCCTAATTAACCAGAATTAAAAACTGGAAAAGAAAATATAAAATGTAATAAACGGGGTAGAATTCGTACGATTGCATAACATTGAATACCAGAAATAAAGCATTTATATTAACAAAATCTGGGGATATTATAAGCCCACCGACGGTATTTTTAGCTATTTAGGATTGGAAATAGGAATAAAGGATGTAAAATATAATAAACTAGGTCAGGTTCGTATGTTAAATGGTATGCGAAAATATTATTAATATTAAAACAAATACGTAACGATTTAAGATATAGAAACGAAGCTTATAAATAATTAATAAATTATAAGCGAATCCGAAAATAATATAAATAATTAAGATTAAAATATATACGAATATTAGGATTATATAGTTATAGATATATAAATAGCTAAATTTATATGGGTTGTTAAATATTAACTTAAATGTTAACGTTAGTTTTTTTAATAACGAAATAATAATATATAAGGAAGGAACTGGTAATTATATATAATTTGTACGAAATTCTTTTTTTGATTTAAATTCCTTAATATAATTTATAAACTTTTTTAATTAATATATATAAAATAATATTATTATAATTATTTAATAAATAATCGATATTATTTATTTTAATATAATTTATTATTATTTTATATATTTTTATATATTTTACCATATTATAATACGTAAAATTAACTTCCTTATAACATAATTATTAATCCGTTATTTTTTTATTTAATTCTTAAAATCCTTTTTATAATTTATTTATAATATAATTATTAATCCGTTATCTTTTTATTTAATGCTTAAAATCCTTTTTATAATATATATTTTTATATATTTTATAATATCGTAAAATATAAACGAACTTAATAATAAACTAAAAGTTTTTTCCTTAATACTGCCGATAATATACCATAAATATATCCCGAAAATTTTAAATTTGCGGCTAAAGATATTAAATTCGATAATAACGCTTTCGTTAATAATCCTGGCGATAATATATTTTAGATATAACCAGAAAACTTTAAATTTCCGGCTAAATAAGTTAAATTCGATAATAACGTTTTCGTTAATATTTTTTTAATAAATAATTTTAAAAACGGATAATAAAATCTTAAATTAAAAAATAATCAAAATTATAATTAAACTTACTTGCAATATAATATAACTTCCGATATTATTTTAATAAAATAATTTCGTATTAATTAAATAATATTCGATTATTTTAAAATTTAAAACGAACTTTACGGAAAATATATATTATACGTAATCGATTTTAAATATTAAATTTATATCATTAAAATATATTAATATGGAAAAAACTTAAAAAATTATAAATATTTTACGTTTTAATATTAAATTAAGCATATATTAATTAAAAAACTTTTACGATTAATAATAGTTTTTAAGTTTTTTAATATTATTAAATGTTTATATTATAAATAAAATTTTATAAAACAAAATACGATATTTATATAAATAGTAAATATTAATAATACCGTTCGATATATTTTTAATAATAACGTTCGATAAAATAAAATTTACGTTATAACAAATTATACCGGCCTTATAAATTATTAAATTATTAAATTAATTATTAATTTTTAATTAATTACGGTTTTCGTAATTTAGCGAAAAGAATATATAAACCGAATATTTTATAAATAATACGAAAAAAGATTTATAAACATATAAACCGGGTTAATTAGCAAAGGAATATATATTATAAAACCGTTTTATAAATATTATAATTTACGTAATTATATGGGCGATAAATATATAAATTACATATAGAAACGTAACAAAAAGTATTTATATATGGCTCTTAAATATTCGGCATTATTATACGATCCGAACGAAAATTTCCAGAAGGATTTAAACGCGGATATTATGCTGAAAACAGGAGTATTTTTGGATTCCGATAGTATAAAAAGGGTGTTTAGTGTGTGGATTATAACAGTATAAAAAAAGAATTAAACGAAAAAATTTAAAAAATACGTAAAAATTTTAATTAATAAATTAATTTTGCGTAAAATATATAAATTAATATGAAATTATACGATATATTTAATTATAAATAATACGATATTATTAATACGTCGGTTTATTTTATTATAAAAAGTTTATATGATATTAATATTAAAAGAATATATAAAAATTACGTACCTAATTAAAATACCGTAATATTTTAATTTTTATTAATATTAGAATTATAATAAAATCTCCGAATTAATTATTATAAAATATAAAAATAATTAAAAAATAAATATTATATTACCATTTCGTTTTTATCCGACGAATTCTTATTTTATTTATTTAACGACGACGAAATGAATAACGGATCGTTTCGATTAAAATTATTTACCGAATTATTTATAATTTATATTATAAAGTTATAAGCCTTTTTTTTATATAAAATATTATAATTATTTAAAATTAAATTATTTTTAACGAATTTATTATCGAAAAACTTCCGGAGAATTATATTAGAATTATTTATAAATTAATTTTTATTTTTTATTATATTTAATTAAGTTTACTTTTGTCGTTAATAACGGTTACGGTATTATTAAAATTAATATATTTAATTTTTATATTTTTACGGCCAGCGGTTAAAATATTTTCGGATTTTTAATTAACTTTTTAAATCTAAAATAAATATCTTTTAATAAATTAAAAATTCCGAAACAAAAAATAAACGCGTTTAAAAATTTCGTTACGAAAATTTCGAATAACGTAACGTTTATTTTGCGAAAAAATATAACGGACATAAAATTTATATTAAAAAAAATATAATATTTAATTAAAAATAAATTTCGGAAAAAAATAAAATTAATATTATATATTTTATGTTTCGACCGGCAGAATTTATTAACAAATTATAAGTTATAATATTTACCCTTTTAATTAAATATTTTTCATATTTATTGCTTAAATTTTATAAAAGTTAAATTTAACGTTAAAATGGAATTAATAAATATTAAATTTAATATTATAAACCGTAATATCTCGTTGCGGATTACCGGTATGGTATAGTTGGAATGGCGCGGCGTGTTCACCTATCTTGATGAAGGTAACTCGAGAAGCTGTGGGAATGATCAAGACTGGCGAGGGCTCGCACAGCCTTTTATGCGCACTTGAGGTTCACCCTTAAGGTTTATCGTTAAGGTTTATCGTTAAGGTTTATTCTTAAGGTTTATCCTTAAGGTTTATTCTTAAGGTTTACTGCGACCATGCGGAACCGTGGAGCCAGCTGGCATAAGGTTCATCAGATTCGAAGCTTATCGGCAACCACGCATCAGTTTGCTTCAGAGTAAGGTTTTATGGGACTGAGGTATATAATCTATCTTAACCGTAAAAACCATTAATTAGTTATCGTGTTCGAAGATACTGGATATAATATCTATCGTGTGGATTATATATGTAATAATTTTCTGTATATTTGGCTCAGCTTGGAAAATAAGGCTTGAACCTATATCAACTTTGTATAAAACGTAATATTTAATCAAAGTAAAATATTTTTTACCGTAATTATTTTAACCGGCCTTATAAAAAAATTAATAATATCGGTATTAACCGTGTAATATAATTAACGTTACCATATTATATAATATACGAAAAGTAAAAATAAATCTAAATGTTTTTAAAAAAATCGGTAATAATTATAAATTTTTTTATTACTAAAAACGGTATTATTTAACGGTCGGTTATTATCCGAAATCGGGTTAAACAAGTTATCGCCTTACGGAATATTATCCGTATTAAAAATATGGCCAGTCCTATAACCAGCCGACAGAAAGGTTACGTTTAATACGCCTTAATTAAAACCGCAGAATTTAAAAAGTAATAAATATAAGTTATATTTTTAAATTAAAAAATAAAATATTTACGAATTATTAATTAAATTATTTATATTACCAAATAACGTATTATTAAAAAAATTTATTTACGTTAAATAAACCGTTATTTATTAACGCGTTTCAATTAAAATTTTATAATACTTTCTTTATTTATTTAACGCAACCAAAATACTTAAAAACTATATTATATGCAATAATTTCAAATTCGGTAACAATTAACTAAAAGCATATATATTTTATAAATTCGGTAAATTAAGCTTTCGAACAAAAATTTTCGATCGAAATATTTTTAATAATTCCGTATATATTAAACGTTTTTTTATTACTTCGTATCGGTTACGTACTTTTTATAAAAATAACGTAAATATGTAAATATTATATATATAAAAAATAAAAAGCTTAAATAAATCAAATTTCGGCAATTTTTAATATAATTATATTATTTTATTTAAAAACTAATAATCCGCTTTTAAAGTTATTTACGTTATATACGTCTTATTAATATTATTAAGTTAATAAATACGTATAAATATAAGCAAAACATTTATTTATATATAAAATATGGCAAAAACGTAAAAAATTATTATTTTCTATTATATAAATCGATTATTTCGGTTTAATTAACTTATATTTTCCGGATATAATTTATTATTTTCTAATTTTTATAAATAAAATAAAAACGTTTCGAAATTTAATAAAATTCGTTTTTTAAAAACCGTAAATTTTTTTAAAAAATTTTCGATAAATATTATAAGTACCGTCGAACGTACCTTCGTTTTAATTAACTATATTTAATAAAATTAAACGACGTTTTAATTTAAAGAAATTTGGAAATTTTTGCTTATTTTATTTATAAAATGTATTAATAAAATTAAAAAATAAAATCCGGATAATATTAATTACGAATTAATAAAACGTATTAAATAATACCAAATATTATTATAACGTTTCGTAAAATTATTTTATTTTATAATATTAATTAAGATAAAATATAAATTATTTTAATTTCTTTTTAAAAATACGATTATAATAACGGATAAAGGCGGTAATAAAATTCTGCATAATTAAACCTTATCGAAACGTATATTACGAATATAATTTTAAACGTTAAAATTATCGTACTAAAATACGATATCGTTTTATTATACCTAATCGTAAAACGTATTTTATCTTAATTAAAATCGTATTATTACTAAAAAAATAACGTAATTATTTTGATTATTTTTAATATCGGGATTATATCCTTATTTAACATAATATAATTTTCGTAAATCTTTAACCACCAGAAAATATCGATCGTATCCCGTAATATATCCGAAAATAATAAAAGTTTATTTAATAAACGGAATAAATAATTACCGTTAATTTTAAAAACGACTTTAATTATAATAATTAAAATTATAAAAGAAATACGTAAAAATATCCGGATCGGTATTACGATAAAATCATTTCGTTTTTCGATTTATATTATACGATTATTATTTTTTTCTTAAATATATAATTATTTATTATAAAAATTTAAATTAATTAAAAATAAACGTTTTTATAAATTATTAACTTTCGTTTAAAATAATATAAATTATTTTAATTTTAAATAATAAATTTTCCAAAAAACGATAAAGATTAAGCCTTTTTACGAAAATTATAACCTTTCCGTATAACGTATTATAATATTTGCTTATAATAAAATTTTAATTAATTAAAATAATATATTCTTATTAATTTTTATATATTAATAACTTATTATATATTCGTTTTTTTTTAATAAAATAAATAACCTATTAATCCGAACAGTTAAATTATAAAATCGGTTATTATTATTATAAAAAATCTAACCGTAAATAAAATTTTCGAATTTTATATCTAACCGTTATTATTACCAAAATATTAATATCCGTTTACATACGTTTTGTTTTATAAAATTTACGTAATAAAATTAAGAAAATTTAATTTTGTCGTATTTTAAAAAAAGGCAAAAATAACGTAATGTATTCGGGTTATAATTAATAAATACGTTAATATTTAAAAATAATAAACAGATTTTAATTAAAATTAAAATAATTTTAATAATAAACTATAATTAAAGGATTTATATAAATATATATATATTTATAAAAAATATTTTCTTCTTAAATTATTACAGATTTTCGTTTTTTTTTAAAATAAAATGTATAAAACGAATCCCTTTTTCGTATAACTTAAATTTAGGCCTTATTGGTTCGTTACGGGGATTTGGGATTTGATTAGTTAATTTTTAGCGTTATGGAGTGGTACTTAAGTAACTTTGAAGAAAATGGAAAACGAGCCAGCGGGGCCTGAGCTAGCTGAGGTAATCGATCGCAGCCTTAATCACCTTTCGTTCCACTCCCTTCGTTCCTTATTACGTTAAAACGAGGGCACATAACATAACTGATGTCCCTATACCGGACAGATCTCCCCTCCATAAGTCCCGACCATCCCCAAATAAGCTAAGTTAGTTAGATCATAACACTCCGCAGGTGCAGCCCTACCTTAAAGACAAAAAGCCTGATTTCAACAAGGCAAATTCTAACCGGGTGGTAATAAAAACTCCTTCCTACGCCATAGTAACATAACATGCTCCGGCATTACTTAGATTAAAGCAGTGACAGTTCTGGCCTAGCCGCGAATACGAAAATGATGAAATCTATATTAATATGTTATAATTGCCTGTTATCAGTTACGCAACCTCGTTATGTTTTACGGAACCATGCGTCCGGACCGTGCCAGGGCTGTGACGTGTTCTAACCAGCGCTTCCAAAGTCGCCACAATTCCTCATTCAAATCGTTCCTTCACTTCTCCCGTTCTTTGCGTTACGTCTTGTACCTGGAATTCTGTATAGGTTTCTTCAAGATTGATCTCTTAAAGAGTTGCGAGAATCCGTCGCACGGAGGCCGCTTACCGGTCACCATCAGCGTCATCTACGCGGTTACCAGTGACACACCCAATATAATCTCTATAACATACACAGTCATATCCGTTCCCGGAGATCTCCGAGCTCTTCCTCAGCAACTCCGCTGCCGCTTAAGTCGACGCGATCCCTTCACGCAAACATTGTCAGTTTTGATCTAGGTTCAAGGCGGGTGTTGCGGAGCAACGTACTTGGGGAGCAGAAGATCCGGCAAGAAGTAACACATCAAGATCGCCACGACAGACGCCCCAAGTGCGGCGTAAGCGAAACTTCTCGTCACGTCGGTGTACTGTCCGAGCCACTTGTCAGTCTTACTCCAGTCCACTTAAGTCCATGACGTCGAAACAGGGCATGAGCATTGACGGCTCACCGCAAGATTGACTGCATCCCGTTCCGGGGTCCCCCAACCCGGTAGCACACCGGTGATCGAGTTATACAACTCATCTACCAACTCCTGAGTCGCATTCCTTCCGAGATATGCCCATAGTGAAGGTCGCAGCATATTGGTGTAAATTCCTCCCGCAATGGCGGACCCGACACTGTAGCCAAGGAATGACATGGAGAGAGTCAGAGAAAGAGCCTGCGAGATCTGAGCGTGTGGTACAACGATTTGCGGAGGTACAAGCAAGGATATTTGCATAATGCCGCTTCCTATGCCCTGGATGACTTGCTGGGTAAACAGCTCGCCGATGCTGTTCTCCTGCCCCCGCAGTCGGCACATAAGTCCGTAGCCGATCAATCGGACCACCGCCCCGCCCATGACCAGCCATTTGTATCGGCCGGTGGCGAGCATGATCCAACCGCCGACGATGCCCATCAAGCATTGGGTTATGCCATTGGTGAAGCTTTGAAACGGTGGGTTAGCCTCTTTCATATGGAATATCCAATGGCACGCGATGAGCATGGGGCAAAGCGTTGCGTACAGAAAGAAAGTCGCAACTCGAACGGACATGTTGTGGCTAACCGTTGCCCACGCATAAAGATACGTGTGCGTAACGCTTAGGCCGAGCGAATCTATAGCGATCAGCAGTATCGATAAAACAATGGTTGCTTTCTTGAAGTAAAATACCGGCAGCATGGGGTTGACCGCCACAAACTTCTCGTAAACTGACAGTGCTAGCAGAATAAGGAAGCCGATGACCATGAGGGCAATGATCCACGGAGTTCCCCAACCGTCTGGCAGAGACCCAGCGATGGTGATGGGAAGAAGCAGCAGGCCGAACCCAGCCACGAAAAGTGCCATGCCGCCTAGGTCAATGTCGGAACAAAAACTCCGGATCGTGGGTTTGTTAGATGGAACAAACCCGTCCTTCTTAACCTTATGCTGGTAATAGATGAGGGCACCGATAATAACGCAGGCTCCGAGGGGCATGAGGATCGCGAACATGCCGACTCCCCAGCGCCAGCCAATCCCTTTGACGACGCTGTCGACGATAAGACCGGACACCCAAGGTGTGATGAGGAAAGGGAAGTAAAAGACTCCGAGGGCGAAACTGTTATCACGTTAGCTCTCGCATATCTATCTCCTCACAAAAACCCTGGAGCTGCCCCCATTTTTGTCTACCTACCCTCTCCAGCGTGGGCTAGTGATGTCGGAAATGATTACAGTCGTCATCACGTTAGTGCCGGACTGCCCAACCCTGTAAAGTATACTGCCGGCTGCGTACGAGCCTATACCCGGAGCCGAAGCCATCAAGACATATGAAATAGTGTACATCGAGACTGTAATGGCTAGGGTGTAGCCTCGGCCGATAACGTTGGAGAGCTTGGCGATCGGGAGCTTCACAACAGCGAAGACGATCATGCTGGCCGTAAACAACGACCCAAGGGTAGACAAGGCACCGAATTCTGACGTGGAGTAGTTGGTGTAGACGTGGAGAGTTGTGTTATCAAGCTCGCTCGTAAATATTAGTTTCATGCCCAGTCCAATGGTGAAGGATAAGGGGGTGTCTTACAAGAGAATCATGATCATTGCCAGGCTAGCGTAAAAGGTTGCAAGTTAGCCCAACCGTGATACCAGCTTCTTTCCCAAGCGGCTCCTACCCAAATATGACAAGCTTGCGTCCTGATGCGCCCCAAATTGTCTGGGATGCCTCTATGAGGGCCACGCCCCTTTCGGTAGGATTCTCCGTCATGGTTGTCTGCGATCGGTGGGCACTCTCCATTTGATGGCGTTCCGTGTCTCGACTTACTCTCGCAGCACGGACTGGGCGGACCCGAGTCTCTAAAAAATGCAAAACTCCTAGCTCTTTAAGGCTTTGCGAAGTGGGTGGTTTTAGTAGTAGAAATGTTTGCCGTTGAAGACGACTGTAAGCTTCTACTTTTACCTGTACAATATATATGAGTCATTGGGCTTTAAAACACCTTTATCACAGCGCCTCCGGCCGATGACTGGGTAAATTAAAGAAGCCTAGTTAAGCAGCCTACCGCTTTAGCGTCAACTTATGTGATGACGGCTTTGCCTTACCGTAAAAAGAAGCAATTATCTATTGGTATTGGCTGACTACAATTAGGCGCGATATTTTAGCCATGGCTGCGCTTGCAATCAGAGGTCGAAGCAATGCAATCCACGCCACGAAGCACCCTCGTGGAGTGGGTTGACGTCCATCCACAACCATACAAAAATATATGGATGGAACGGGCGATTTTTCCATATGGATGGCCACCAGTGGATATACGTGGACGACTTTGGGTATCTTGAGAAACGTTCTTGATGTTAAAGTATGTATATTGAAATGGTGCAGGGTGCAGGGCCAAGGAGGTGGCTCCACTGATCAGTTAGTCAGCACCACTCATGTATTTCTAGGAGCTCTTTTTGCCGGGCGCAACCCCGGGAGATACTTACCATTCAGATATCTATTAATCATCAGATAGATTAGTTTTAATACCAGATTAATTATATTAACTTTAATTTTCTCCAGAACCCTAAGCTTATTCGTAAATTTTTTTTTTAATTTCGTATTAATTAAAATTAACTTTATCCCGCCTTATTTTATTTAGCTGTTAAGGAAAAGAAATTAGTTTTAGTTAGCTGCCGAGGCAGCTTTCGATTTCCCGATTATAAAGCGGAATGGATAAGGTCTTAATCGAAAACGTATAATAATTATACGCGATTACGATTACGATAACTTAAGCGGTATATAATTAACGGCCGTAATTACGATAATAACGTTACTTTTTAAATAATTAATAAAAAAAAGTTATTAAATTAAGGCTTTATACGAAAATAGTTTAATTTAAACGACGGTAAAGGAATACGAACGTATATAAATAACCGGTTTCGGAACATAAATTAATTACTTAAGTTTTAAACCGATTACGTAATTCGGATCGATATACGTATTAATAAAAAAATTACGTAATAAAATAAATTATAAAATTTAATTAATAAGGATAAAAAAAGTTAAAATTACGTTACTGGAAACGTAATTATTAAGATTTGAATTAATTAAAATAAATAAAACGACGATAAAATTAATAATATGGATAACATAACGAATACGAATAAAAAAGGAATAAAGTTATAAAGTTACTTATTTTATATATAAAAAAAATTATCGAAAAAAAATAACGTTTTTTAATATAACGTAAAAATTAAGTACGAAACGTTATAAAATATATTCTAGATCTTTTTGGCCTTAATTAAGTCATATTTTATTTAGTTATTAATAAATAATATTATTTAAAATTTTTTTTATTAAATTTAAATATTATAACGTTTAAGTTAATAATAAAAATATTAATTAATAAATTAAAAAAACGTAATTAAATAATTAACGACGTAATAACGATTAAGATAAAATTATTCGGACGGATAATAAAAAAAAGAAATTATTTACTTTTTAAGTACGAAAAAAAAAATTATATCCAAGATAATTATAACGGATAATTATTTACTTTATACCTAAATATATTTTATTTAAGGTAATTTTTCGAAATTTAAATAATTTAAAATTTAATAATATTAATTAATTTAAAATAAATTTAAATAAATTTGTTAAAAAAATTTTAAAATTTCCCGAAATTATTACCTAATTTAAAAATTTATAATATAAATTATTATTAATATTATATTTTCTTAATTTTTCGAACCTTTTTTTAGGTATAATTATTTAATACCGATTATTAAAAAATTCTTACGATAATAAATTTAACGAAATTAAACTTTAAAATAATAATAATTAAACCGGATCTTTAAAATAAATTAAGGATATAAATATTTAAATAAAATTCGGTATCGTAATTAACGTACTTAAAAAACGAAATTTTATATTAACCTAAAAGTCGTTAAAATTATTTATAAACCTTACGGTACTTATACCAAACGTTTTATTTTTCGATACGATTAATTAATAAAAATTTAATTTTTTTACGGATATTATAAATAAATTTTCATTTCTTATGGTTTTTTTGGATTTTTCCGTTTTCCTTAATTTTTGCTTTTTAGGTACCGAAATTATAAATTAGCTTCAGGAAATTAATAAATTATTTAAAAAATATAAACTTTCCGAAATTAAAATAATTAATAAGGTACCTTATTAAACCGATAATTTTGTTATAAAAAATTAAATTAAAACTATTCTTGATAAAATTACCGATTAAAATAAAATTATTTAAATTATTTTAAAAAATCTTAAGTTATAAAACTTTAAATAAATTCGGACGGTAAAAAATCGATTAAGAATTTTAACGAAATAAATTTAACGTAAAAAATTTAATTAAGTATACTATTATCATTTAAAGTACGTTATTAAAATACGAAATATTATTAAAAAATTTAAGTTAAAAGGGAAAATAATTAATAAAAATAAATATATCGAAAGTTTGTTAAAAAATATATCTGTTAAAAATTTTGAAAAAGTGTTTAAAAATTCGTCCATAAAGCTTAAGGATTTATATGCGATAATTTACGATAATATATATTTATTAATTAAAAATTAGGTTATTAATAAAGCTAGGTTTTTTAAACATAAAAACCGTATACGATTTTAAGTAAGTATTTAATTTAATTTTGGCCGAAAAAATAAAAACCGGTTTTATTCGATTTAATAAATTAAATAATTTCGTTAAAAAAGTCCGCTTTTATAATAAACGGTATTTAATTAAAGCGATTAAGTATTTAAGATTATTAAAGTTTTTTAGGATTTAAAAATTATATAAATACGATAAATTTAAAACTTTAAAACTTTTAAAAAAAAGATATAAAATCGAAAAGTTTTCCGGATTTTATAATATTACGTTCCGCCTGGATAAAAGTTATTTTGGCCCCAGATATATAATATAAATCCGTTAATTAATATAATTAATTTCCAACCGGATAAATATAATCGATATAATTTTTATCGTAAATAAGATAAATACCGAGGACGAAAAGGTTGCCGAAAAGGTTATTGAGGCCAAAATAAACGTTATAATAACTATAATTAAGGTATTTATTAATTTTATTAAAAGCTAGGATATAATATATAAAAATACCGCTTATTTATTAATATGAAAATTACAGGATTAATTTTATTTGCCGACGACAAATATATTATTTTCCTTAAAACTTTTAAATCTCCTTCGAGAAGACGTAACCGTGTAGATAATTAGATAAAATGATAGATTGCTACCCCAATTCCTGTGCTTTACCCCATCCCTTTTGCAGACTGCCTAGCCCCGCTCTTATCCACGTCGATTCTTGTCGGAATTCTGGAGGTTCTTCGCAATCCGGAACAGCCGGGCAAACCATCGTTCGTAATCCTTTAATTTGTATTATTTCAAAATCTAAACTTTAAAGTTTTTAAATCCGTTATTATTATTATTTTTTAGTTTTTTTAATAATATTTCCATAATACCTATATTTTTCGTCATAAATATTATTAAAGATCGATTACCGTTATTTTCCTAAATTAAATCGTATCCGAAAATTAAAAACCGAATTCGTTTTTTTTGGGATAAGTTTTTTAAATCGACGGTATTATCGATCGTTTTGGCCCGTCCAGTAATTTTATGGAGGTTTTGGATTATGAATAAGACGATTTTTTGGTAAATCCTTTTATTGCGGATTACCGGTATAATATAGTTGGAATGGTACGGTATATTTAGCTGCCTTGATAAAGATAACTCGAGAAGTTGTGGGAATAATTAAGCCGTAAAACTGGCAAGGGTTCGTATAGCCTTTTATACGTACTTAAGGTTTACCCTTAAGGTTTATCATTAAGGTTTATTTTTAAGGTTTATTCTTAAGGTTTATCCTTAAGGTTTATCCTTAAGGTTTATTCTTAAGGTTTATTCTTAAGGTTTATCCTTAAGGTTTATTTTTAAGGTTTACTGCCTGGCATAAGTGTTATGACCAGAGCCCTTGGCACAGTAACAGACGGTCGGAAGTTATGGGACGAACTCCCGATATGGGGCCAGGGTTACGTAACGGGCTCGATGGGTTTAAAGGATCTAATTGGACCTAAGGGGACTTGGTACGTCGAGCCAGTCGAACCGGGTAACGGTTCGAAGTGGTTCGATAGGCTTAAAGGGACTTAATTACAAAAAAAAAAAAAAATTTAAATCGAATTAATTAAGCCAAAAATAATATATATACGTTCGTTATTTTCTTATAATTTAAATAATATTAAATTATAATATAATTTAATTATTTAAATTATTTTTAATATTTATTATTATTAAACGTAATTATATTTTTAATTTATTATTTAAATTTTTATAATATTATTATTAATATAAACCGTATAATTAAACTTTAATAATTAATTAAGTTAATTAACCGTTATACGTTATAAATTTTTATTTAATAATATTATTAAATTTTAAATAATATTTTCGATATTATATTTTTTAAATAATAATTTATTAACTTTATTTATATAATTTTAAAAAATATTATAGTTTCGAACGACGAAAAAATTTTATAAAAATTAAACCTTACCAAAAAATAAATATTTTAATAATTAAATGTAATTAATAAACGTATTATTTAATCCGAAAAAAATAATACCGGTTTTATTATTTTATTTAAAATTATTTAAAAAAAACTTAAGGGAAAAAATAAGGACCTTATAACCGTAAGTTTTTTTTAAAAAAAATCGATTTATTTAATTAATTCGTATTAAAAAACTAAAAAAAATATTAAAATTACTTAAACCAAAATCGTTCGATAAATTTTTTATTTAATATTAAATTTATTTTAATTACTTTTTTATTTAATTCGTAACTTTAAGATTAAAAATTAAATTTGCGATTAATTATTTTAAAGAAAATATAATTACGCAATTTAAATTAATTTTTAAAAAAAATACGTTATTTTTATATCAAAATTACGGTTATTTAAAGTACGGGTAATATATAATAATTATAAAAAATTCGAAAATATATTACGAAAGATTTTCGGTATAATAAATAAAAAAATAAAAATTAAAACGTAATTTAAAAATTTAATTTAAAAAAAGTCCGTATTTAATTATAACACTACGTTTATTTAATTAACTTTAAAAATAAATTAAAAATAAAAAATTTTAATAATTAAATTTTTGAAAAATTTAAAAAAAAAAAAATTAAAAAAAAACTTTTTAAAAATAATTAATTTAAACTTTTAACCGATTATATTATAATAATAATTAAATTTAACGACCAATAATACGCTTAAAAAACCAAAAACGTTAAATATAATAATAAAACCAATTATTTTATTTATTTTAATATTTTACGAAAAAATAATATATTTTACGGTATATATTTAAAACTTATAAAATTAAAAACCGTATAAAAAAAAGATTAAAATTAAATTAAATATTATAATTACGATAAAATAAGTTACATAAAAAGTTAATATAAGGCTTTTAAAAAATAACGTAACGGTTAAATTCCGATATTTAAAAAATAACTAAAAAATAAAAAGGCCGTGATTTTCGGTATAAATAAAAAAAGGAAATATTTTAATTTATTTTTAAAAATACGAAAAAAGTTACAAAAAATTAAAATACTTTTTTAAACCGTAATTATACGGTAATATACCGTTATATCTGGTTTAATAATTACTTAATAATTATAAAAATACGAAAAATAAAAAGAATTAATACCGGAAAAATTAATATCCCATATATAACAAAAAAAATAATAACGATAAAAATAATAAAAATTAAATAAATAAATTAAAAAATATTAAAATTAAAACGAAACTTTATACCTAAAAAAATCCGATTAATATAAACAATTATATATTATTTATTATAAAAAGACTTATTATTTACGATACGAAAAATAATAAAAATATATTTAATAAGAATTTACGTATATATATAAATAAAAATTCGACTTTTATATCTAAACCGGAAATAACTTTAAAAACCAATAATAATATAAACATTTACGTATTATAACCATACAAAACGATATCGATATTATTATAATATCGGAAAATTAACCGGAAAAAAAAATTACCTTAAATAAAACCTTATATATTATTACGAATAATAAAATTATAAAACGTAAAAAAAGTAAATTTATTAAATAATAATAAAAATATAACGGAAACTAATAAATAATTTATATTTCCGACGTATTTATACCGATAATTCCGAAAAAAAATAAAAAAAAAATAAAAAAATATTTAATAAAAATAACTTAATATTATATTTAATATCAGAAATACCAAAAATATCGGGATTAACCGGTAATAATAATAAACAAAAAATGGGTTATAATAATAAATTAATTAAAAAAAATGAAAACCTTTAAAAAATAAATTATTAACTTAACAAATTAAATAAAACGATATAAAGAAAAAATCTTTAAATTAAAAACTTAATTATACCGATAAAAAAAAATTAAAATAATTATAAATATAAATTTTTTAAAAAAAACGTTATTTATAAAAAAATTATAAATTAATAAAAATAAAAAGAATTAATATATACCCCTTAACAAAACTTTATATATAAAAATAAAAAAAATAAAAATTCCTTTTATTATAATTAAAATACGAATTAAAAAAAAATGGTATACCGTTATAATAAATTACGGAACCGATCCGAATTATATTAAACCGGAAATAATTAATAAATTACGATTATTATAAAAAAATAAAACCAAATTTTATAAAGTTAAAAATATAAAAAATATTAAATTTACTTATAATAACGGATAAATTAACCGCAAAATTAATTATTTCGACATTTATATTTAAAAACGAAAATAAATTATTAATTTCGATATTATTTTAATACGAAATTATAATATAATTTTCGGTAAAAAATAATTATATGAATAAAATTTTTTAATTAATTAAAAAATTAATTAAATAAAATTTGTTTTATTTTTTATTAACGAAAAAAATTTTAAAAAAAAATTTATTATTTAATCGATAACGACGATAACAAATATAAATATAAAGATATAACAAAAACCTTATTACTTAAAAAAATACGATATATATAAAAAAAAACGAAGTAAATATATATAACGTATTATTATTACGATTAAAATACGGTTATACGAAATAAACGATAATTTATAATATTAATCTTAAAAGTTAAAAAAAATAATTAAAATATTATTATAATATTATAAATATAAATAATTTTTTAAAAAATAAATCGAAATAAAATTATTAAAATATAATAAATAAAATTATAAAATAATTTTAAAAAATAATAAAACGATTATTTTATATTTAAAATATAATTTAAATTAACAAAAATTATATATATTACGAAAATATTTCGAAAATAAATTATATAAAAAATATATTAAACGTTTTAAATTATTAATAAAATATTTTATATTTTTCGTATAAAAAAAAATAAAAAATTACGATTAATAATTAATTATAAATAATTAAATAATATTACGGTTAAAAATTATATATTTTTATTCCTAATTACCGAAATAAAAAATTACTTTTATAAAATTAAATAATTTATTACTTTAAACTTACAAAACGGATATAATTTAATTTATATTAAACCAGAAAATAAACAAAAAATAATTTTTAAAACTAAATACGGATTATACGAATATTTAATAATACCGTTTAAGTTTATTAACGTATCCGTAACGTTTTAAAAAATAATTAACTATATATTACTTAAATATTTTAATATTTTTATTATTTATTATTTCGATAATATTTTTATTTATTTAAATTCGGGAAAAAATATAAAAAAAATATTTATAAAATTTTTTAAATTTTATAAAATATTAATCTTTTAATTAATACCGAAAAAAACGAATTTTATAAATAAAAAATACCGTATTTAAAATATATTATTATTCCGGCATATATTAAAATAAACTTTTAAAAAATAATAATAATTTAAAAATAAAAAATATTTATTATAATTATCGAAATTTAAATTTTTTTTAAATTCGTTCATTATTACGGCAAATTTATTTATAACTTTAATAAAATCGTAATATTTTTATTTAACCTAATTAAAAAAAAAATTTTAATAAATAACTAAAATAAATTTTTTTTTAATAAATTAAAAACGTAATTAGTAATAAGTTAATATTAATTATATATAATTTAAATCGTTCCGTAAAATTAAAAACCGATATTTTAAATTATATATTAAATATAATAATTAAATATAAAAATAATTAAAATAATTTATATCTTATTACGTTTTATTTTTATAAATTAAAAAAAATTAAATTAAATTATATTATTTTAAATAAAAGTTTTTTAATAATCGTTAACGTTTTTAAAAAATTTAAATAATACTTTAAAAAAAATTTATATTAAGTTAAAATATATATAAATTATAAAAACTGTATTCGGTTTATTATTATCCGAAAATTAACGAAATAATAATTCCGTTACGTATAATATTTTTCGGAATTTAATTTTATTATTATTTATAAAAAAAATTAAAAAAATAATAAAATAAATATTTTTAAAAAATAATTAAAATTAAAAAAAATGTTTTTAAATTTTTATATTAAATATTCGATTTAATAAAAAAAAATATATAAAATTATAATAAATCGTAATAATTAAAAAAATAATATTTAACGTATATTAAAAAATTTAATAATATAATAATTAATTATTAAAAAACGAAAAAATTAATAAAACCTAAATACCAAAAAATATTAAAAAAAATTAACGCGTAAAATATATAAATATTAATTATACGGATACCTTAAAATTTATAAAACCTTAAAACGATTATAATATATATATTATTTTTTTTAAAATAAAATTAATAATAAAAAAATATTTACGAAAATATAATTTATATAACAAAATTAAAATATAATATTATAAATTATAAGGAAAATTATAATTATTATTAATTACGAAACAATTATAAAATTTAATTATTTTTAATTTAATTATTAAATTATTATTATCGGAAAATTTAATAATAAATATATATTATAATAATATTTTTATAATTATAAATGAATTTATAAAACTTTTTTATGTTTTATTATTTAACGATAATATAAACGTAAAATAATTAATATATATTTTTTTTAAATATTTTATTAATATATACGGATTTTTAATAAAAATTATATTAAATAAAAATATTATATTTGTTTTAAAATTTTAATAAAACTTTATAATATAATCAAACTTAAATTATACATTTTTTAATATTTTTAAATTATAAATAAATAATTAAGTAAAAAAAATTAATTAAATATTTAAAATTTATTTACGGTATTATATTAATTATAAATAAAATAATTAAATCAAAAAATTATTAATAATTTAATTAACTTATAATATAAATTATTACGAAAATATTAAAATAATATTAATTAATATTAATTTCGGTTTTATATTAAAAATTTATTAAAACTTATAAAAAAAAGGATTAATTAATATTAAAATAATTTTTATTTTAAAATAATTTAAATAATTATATACAAAAATAAAAATAAAACTTAAATTCGTACGTATTTAAATGCAAAAATATTATAACCAAATAAAATTAAAAAAATTAACTTTTTTAAAAAAAAAAAATTTATTTAATTACTAAAAATATTTAAATTAAACGATTTAACAAAAAAATCGATTTTAAGTACATTAAATTATATAAAATCGTAAAAAAAATTTTAAAAAATAATTATTAATTAAAATTACCTTTTAAAATTAAATTTTATTCCGTTTTTTATATTTTTTTATTAAAATTAATAACGGACATAATTTAAATTAATACGGAACGAAAAAAAAATAATAAAAACTGTATTAATATAAAAGGTTAAAAAAATCCTTAATATTAAAAAAAAACAGCAAAAAATAATATTTAATTAAATAAAAGAATTACCTAAAATCAAAAAATATATAAAAATTTGCAAAAAATCTTCCGGAAATCTAGTATTTATTAAAAAACTTTTATTAATAACGGCGAAAATATTAAGGTTAAAAAAGTTTTAATTTACGTTATTTAAATCGGATTAAGTAACCGTATTTATAATAGGAAAAAACGAAATTATTTCGGCCTTTAATTTACGTTATTTTTTTTTAAACGTTTAAATTTTTTTTTTCGTTTCCGTATTTTTAATACTTTTACGTAATATTTTAATTTCCCGTTTACGTAAAATTTTTTTTAATTATGTAATTAAATTAAATAATTAAATAATTTATTAAAATATTATTATAATTTATTAAAACGTTATTAAATAAAAAATAATTTTTTTTAATAAAACATTTTTAAAATTCGAAATAAGTTTTTTCCGTAATTAAACGCTTATATTCGATTTCGAAAAAATTAAATAAATTACAAAAATTATTATATGCGAAATAATAAATATATTTTTTAAAATTAAAATAAACCTTATAAACCTTTTTTTTACGTTTATAACGTAAACAAAAAAATACGGATATATTAAAACTAAACGTATCGATTTTTTTAAAAAAAATTAAAACGTTATTATGCTTATAAAATTTTTATTTTTTAATACGGTTAAATATAACGATTAAAAACGAACCAAAAATAAAATATATAAAAAAAAAATTATTTATCAAATAAATACGATAAATAAATTAATCTTTAAAAATAAAAATCCTAAAAAAAGGAAATCGTATTATAATTAAAATTTTTAATATAATAATAAATAATCGGAAATTATAAAACGAACTTCCGATATAGGGCTAAGGTTACGTAACGGGTTCGATGGGCTCGAAAAACCTAATTAAACCTAAAAAAATTTAATACGTCGAACTAATCGAACCGGGTAACGGTTCGAAATAATTCGATAAATTCGAAGGGACTTAATTACCAAAAAAAAAATAAAGTTAAATTAAATTAATCGAACCAAAAGTAACATATATACGTCCGTTACTTTCTTATAATTTAAATATTACCAGTTTATAATATAACTTGGTTACTTAAATTACCTTTAACATCTGTTATTACCAGACGTAATTATACCTTTAGTTTATTATTCAGATTCCCATAATATTACTGCCAACATAAACCGTACGACTAGGGTTTAATAGTTGGTTAAGCCAGTCAGCCGTTATAATAAGGTTCATCAGAGTCGAAGCTTATTAGCAATTACGTATCAGTCTGCTTTAAAGTGAGGTTCTATGGGACTGAGGTATATAATCTATCTTAACCGTAAAAACTATTAATTAATTATCGTATTCGAAGATATTAGGTATAGTATTTATCGTGTAAATTATATGTATAATGATTTTCTGTATATTTGGCTCAGTTTGGAAAATAAGGTTTGAACTTATATCAACCTTGTAAAATTTTTAAAAATAAAGCGATATTAAGTATAATTTAAATTTTTTAAATCCTGAAAAATTAAACTATCAAGTAGCAAATCCCGATTTGGAAAAAGATTTCAAAATAAATTTATAATTTACCAGCTTGTTTTGTTCGATATAAGGAAAAAATGCGGTATTTTAATCGGCGAAATGACATTTTCCGTAACGCGGATAATTTACAAACTGGCCCCGATTAAGATATTAATAATCCAATTAAACCTTTAAAATATATTACGATCTTAAAGTTAAACCGATAAAAAACCGATATTAATTAATTTAAAGTAACCGAAATTAATATAACTTATTTCATGAATTAAAACAGAAAACCGTTTTATAAAAAAGTATTTTTACGTAATTGGTTATAAAACGATTTTATTAAAAATAAAGGTACCCGATATCTGGAAAAAATCCGAACTTTAAAAATCGACGACTTTAATTAGCCGATTATACTTATTAATATTATGATAACCAAACGTTTTAAAAAGGAAGAAAAGGAATCCGGAAGCATAAAAAAAATAAAACCGAAATAAAAATTAACGAAAATAATATAATATACGAAATCTTTTTTTAATATAAAAATCGGTATTTAAATAAATAATATTTTTCCGATACCTGTTAATATCTTAAATTTAAACGGTATTAATTAATTTAATAATACCTTTATTTATAAAAATTTAATCGATAAATATATAATTAAAATTTAAAAAAAGAAAATCCGAAAAAACGTTAAAAGATTTTTTAAAATTATTTGGTCCGAATTAATTAAGGTTTACCTAGATTTTGGTAAAATTTTTAAAAACTTTATACCTATTAAAACTTTAAAGGTATTTAATTATAAAAATTAAGAAATAATTAAAATAACCAAGGCCGAAATACGAAAATTAAAAATTTTAAACCCGAAAAAACCTGTTAAAATTTTTATTATAAATATCGATTATAAAATAAAAAGCCAAAAAGAAGTTAATATTTTGTCGGTTTAATAATGTAGTCCAGCCGAATATATTATCCCGTTATTTAGGTTAGCAGTTCGAATAGGTTATAAAAGTAATAAAGATTTAATTAATAAAATTATCGATATTAGAACCGAATTTAACGTTATTATCGTATCGTACGTTAAACGATACGGATTAATTATGCAATAAATCCGCGTATTATTTATAGGTTTTAATTTTAAAACTTTTTTTTTTCGAAAATATAATTAAAATTTCCGTTTAATTAATGGGCCGATTAATTACTATTCCTTTATTTATCGTCGATAATTATTATATTACGTAATTATTAATTTTTAAACTTAATTTTATTGTTAAATCGAAAATAATATTTAATATGGACCTTAAAATAATAATAAAAACCTCAAAATTCGGTTTGATAAAAATTATTATTTTGTTAATTTTAGCCGAAAAAGTTATTCGTAATATCCGGATTAATAAAAAACTAGAAAAAAAGTAGCCGGTAAATTTATAAACCGTTTTATTAACGAAAACAGGCTTAAAAACGAAAAAGTAAATAAACGTTTTAAAAATTTTATATTTTTTCGATTAATAATATTTATATTAATTAAAACCCGATAATTATTTAAAAAGTTATAAGTAACTAATTGGAATCCGGAAATATTATTTTAAGTTAATTTAACGATAAAAAGTTTATATACGTTTTATACGGAATTTTATAAAATAAAATACGTAATAAAATTAATAATAAGTAATCGCTATAAATTAATATTATATATAAACCGAAATAAAATAAAAACACTTTTATTAATATTATATTACTTAATAAATTAATATTACTTAAAAATTCCGACTAAAAAATTAAAAAGTTGGAAAAAATACGATATATTATTAATTAATCCGGAAAAAAATTAAATAAACCCGGTATTTTATTAACCGTTTTATTTCCTAAATTCGTTAATATATTACGAAATATTTAATTTACCGATAAAAAAAATAAGATTATCCTTAATTAATTAAGTAATAAATTTATTCGTATAAAAAAAACTTTTTTAAAAAAAAATTTATATTAAAAGGAAATTATCTTAACTTAAAATTAAAAAAAAATACAGTAGGATTAAATAATATATTATACTAAATTATAAAATTCGGACGATCCCTTATAAGGTATAATAAATTAAGGGTATTATTATATTAATTAATATAAAAAATAAATTAATTAACATATTACGAATCCGAATTTAAAAAAACGTATTCGAATAAGTTTAAACGGCGTATAAAAATATTTGGTTTTTTATAGAAAAAAAATATAATAAGTTATAATTAATTAATTCCGGAATAAAGTTAAATATAATTATTTTACGAAATACGTTTATGTTAAATAATTACGATAAATTTTTCGAAAAACTTATGATATATTTTTTAATAATTTTAATAAAAAGATTTTCCGGTTATAATTAAGTTATTTTAGCCTTAATTAATAAAAATTATATAACTTTTTCGATACCGTTAAAACTTTTAAAAATAATTATTTTATTTTAAAAGGTTATTAATTTTATAACTTATTTTTATTACGTAATAAAAAAAAGTTTAAACGATTTAATATCCGATATAATATATTTATTCGTTAATTACTTCGATATTAAAGGTTTGAAAATTAAATATAATAACGAAAAAACTTTTTTAAAAATCCGGAAATTCGTTTATAAATATATCGTTAACATAAATAAAATTTCTTTTAATTACGAATTTACCGGAATTTTGATTAATATAAAAAAGTTTTAATAATATTAAAAAATTACCGTTATAATCGGATCTTTTTACTGATTAATTAATTGCTAACCCGATATTATTAAGGTAATTAAAATCCTGGAAATTAAGTTATATAAAAACGTTTTAAAAATTAAAACTTTTTTAAATATTACCGTTTATTACCGAATTTTTATTACGTATTATATTTTAAAAATTAAATTCTTTACAAATTTATTCCGGAAAAATAAGCCTTCTATTTAAAGCCTTAATTAAAACCTGGTAATAAAAACTTTAAAAAAAAACTTACGATAAGCCCGATTTTAATTATTTTAAATTATAATCCTGATATAAAGAAATTATTATAAAAACCGACGTAAACAAAATTACTTATAAAAATATTTTTAATTAATTAATTAATAAAATCGAATATTTCGAACGTTATAAAAATAATACTTAAAAGAACGTTAAATTAAATTATAATATTAATAAATTATAATATTAAATTATATTTAAAACTTTAAAGAAATTACGGAATTATATTTATAACGTTCGATTTTTATTAAAAATTAACGTTAAGGTATTAATTAATTAAATTAATAACTTTTTAAATTTTTTGTTTAATATTACGGTTATTCGTTAAATTACCTAAATAAAAATATTCGATTTCGAAATTAAATATATTTCCGGAAAAAAAATTTAACTGTAAACGGTTTATTTCGAAAATTATTTAAAACTTTTAATATATTAAACGATTAATAAAAGGAAAAAGTTAACGATTTTCTTAATATTTAATTAAACGTTATTCGGTTTAACTTTATTTTAATTAAAATATTATTAATACTTTCCAAAATAAAATAAGAACTGTTTATTAAGAATTGGTTTAAAAAATTACAGAAATATATTAAATTCTTAATAATATTAAAGGTTTTTAATCGCTTTCGTAAAGTTCCGAAAAAGAAAAAAATAACCTTTAAAATAAAAACTTTAAAATATTTTATTTAAAACAGAATCTTTTAGCGCAAAATAAATAAACGGTACGGTAACCGTAAAATTATTAATTCTAAATAAAAAGGTTTTACGGTAGTTAAATAATATTATAAAAATTACGGCCATAAAGGGCGGAATTTAACCTATCGTCGTATAATAACTTTATATTATTAATGCGGAATATTTAGTTATATTTAAAAGGTAATATTTATATATATTAAATATTAAAAAATAACCGATTAACGTTTCGAAAAAGCTTATAAATTTTCGAAACTTATTAATATAATTATTATTTAAATAATTAATATATAATTTATAATGATGGATAATAATTATAAATTTACGGTCGAAATTAAATACGAATTATCCGATTATTTGGAAATAAAAGTCCTATATTTAATTACGTTAATAACGATTAAGAAATTTTTAAATAAATATATTTTTTACCGGGACGGTATTCCGATTAAGATTAAAATTAATAAAAATTCCGAAAATAAAAACGAAATAATTAAAGTTTATAATATATTCGGAATTTAACGAAAAATTAAAGCCGCATATATTACCTAACAATAAGGCTTAATCGAAAAAAATATATCCCGATCGTTAAAGATTTAATAAAAACGATAAATAAAACTGGCAAAAAATGTATTAAATTTTTATTTAAAATGGTCTTTGCCGATAATATTATTATAAAAAGTTACGGCTTTAATTTTTATAAATTAATATACGGACAAAAAGCGTTTTTACCGATTAAAATAGTTTTGCCGATATAGCGTAATATAAATTAAAACTTTAATATTTCGAAAAAAGATTTAATTACGTAACGGATTTAACTTTTAAAAGAAATTTAAAAACGTAACTAAAATTATTAAGGTTATTATTAATTAACGTCGTAAAGTTATGAAATTTATAAATTAAAAAAACGTAAATGAAATAAAAGATAAACTTTTATAAATAAACGACTTAGTATTATTATATAATATATTATTATATAAACGACTTAGTATTATTATATAATATATTATTATATATTAATATATTTAAGGATATAAAATTAAAATACCGTTAAATTAACCCGTATTTAATTAATAATATTATTAATTAAGCTATTTATTATTTAAAAAAAGTTATTAGAACGAAATTATAAGGTATTTTTTTTATTAATAAATTAAAATAATTTATAAAAAATAAAAAAAGATATTAAAAACCGGTTAATTTACAAAAAAACGATTAAACGAAACCGTTTATTAATTAACTTAACGGTATAATATTAAATATTTTAACCGTTATAAATATTAAATTATTAAATAATTAATAACCTAAAACCTTAAAGTTTATAAGGATAAATATTAAGGTATATATATTTAACGGTTAACTTAAAAATTACGTAATTATGGACGACGAAAATATAATTAAAATAAATTAATTTAATAAACGAAAAAATTAACGAAATTAATTAAAAAAAATTAAAATATAAAAAAAAACGTTTTTTTTAAATTTTTTAAAATTATGTTAATTATTATTATGGACGACGATTACTTTCCGTTATTTATAATTAATCCGCCGAATAATAAATATTCGATATTAAAGATCCGAAATATAAATTTTAATTTTTTTCCGGAATTATTATTTAATAAATTTTTATATTATTAAATAAGTATTATTATAAATATTTTTTTAATTTATAAAGACCGAAAATAATTAACTTTAAATACTTTAAACCGATCGTTACGAAAGGTATATTTGTAACCTTTAATAAATCCGACATAATTATTATAAAATCCTTTATAAATATCCGGGATTAATTACTATTTATAAAAAAGAAATATATCGTATTAATTAAAGTTTTCCGATATTTTATATTATCGTTCGTGAAGTTTATAAGGTATAAGGTTAAAAAGGCCGTATATTTAAATAAATAAATCGGTAACATATCGAAAATTCTTAGTAAATAATGCCATAAAAAAATTAATAAAATTAATTCGAAAGATTTCGATAAGAATTAAATAAAACCGTTTATTTTTACTTTAAAGGAACCTAATTATATCGGATTAAACGTTTACGGCAGCTTAAAAGTTTTCGCCTTTAATTTATTAACGTATATACCGACCTTTAACTGGACCCCCGACGAAAAAGATGGATATAGCTTTAAGTATCTGGTAACGATTAATATAAATTAGGTAATAGGGGTAATAAAGGTATATATTTCGATATATTTAAAAGGTACGAATTCTATATTATTATAATTATTTTAAAATTTTATTATATTCCGTTAATAGGTAAAAATAATACGAAAAAGATGCGATATTTTAATATTAATATAAAGCTTTAAGATATAATTAATAATACGGTTATCCGTTTAAATAATTAAAGCCGTCGAAAAAGATTTTACCGTAATATTACGAAACGGAAATATTTTAAAATGAACAGGTATTATGGATATTAATTAATAACTACCGGATAATTATTCGATAATACCGAAGATTAAGTTAGGCCTAAAATTAAAATTTATTTTAATCGTTTAACGTATTTCTTTTAAAACAGGAAAAAAATAAGGTTTAAAAAGTTACGGATTATCCATTATCGGAATATAAGGTAATATATAATACTAATCGTATTTAATATTACGAAACCGGTATTAAAAAAAAACGTTAAGTTATAAACAAATTATTAACGGTATATAAGATTATTAAATTTACGGATATCGTTAAGGTTAATAAAAGGTTTAAAACGACGATTAATACCTAAAGCCTAATTAATACGACGGAATATAGCCGAAAAAAATATTAAGGTATTAAAAACCGTTAATAATTTTTAACGTTAGGTAAAAATAAAATTTAAGCTTTATATATTCTGGGCAACCTTTTAACCGATCGGTATAAAATTATTAAAAACAGGAAAGGGATTATTAAGATTAAGATATAATTTTAAGGATAACTTTTTTAAAAAGTTAATTAATTTATTTAAGTTTATATTATTACAAAAAGTTTAAGGATTACGTAAATTTAACGGTTAACGAAAATTTATGATTATATTAATTAATAAAATAAAGATAATTAACAATATATTTAGGTATATAAAAAGCTTAAGAATTGGTATAATTTGGAGAAAAAAGTTAATATAGTTATGGAAAAAAAAGGTTACAAAAAGAATATGGGTACAAAAATTAAAAAATACGCGATTAATTAAAGAACGTTATAACGACTGTTTCCTTCTTTTTTTACTTAATATCGGATGGAATTTTTAGGAATTCTTTCGGCATATAGGTTTTTTTTAAACAGAAAATTAATACATTAATTTTGAAAGTATTTAATTAATTATTCGCATAATACGTTATTATTTCCTGACGTATTTTTACTTTTATATAATTTCTAACCTTAATACTAAAATTACTTATACCTATATATTTTAATATATATATATATATTTATATATTACGAATTATTTCCTACCCGCTATTAGTACCCCTAAATTATTAAATACCGTCCTTATTTTACTAATATTTTTTGATTAGTTTATAAATCGTCGCTATATTATCGTCCAAAAAGCGTACCGTATATAATTAAAAAAAATGTTCCAAAAAATTAAATACTTCGAATTCTGGAAAACTTACCTAATTAGTTAATGTACCTATATAGAAAAAAGATAACATAATACGTTTGCTTTAAAAAATGCATAATAATATTATTATTCCTTATCTTATTAAATTAGCTACTTTTAAGTATTGTTTTAATCGGATTATTTTTATTATCCTTTATAATAAAAATAATCGATGTTTATAAAAAAAGATTATCTTATTTCCGTTTTGGATAATAAAGGATTAAAACGATTTAATAACCGTACCGTTATAACGTAGCTTTATAATTATAATAAATAATATTTTCCTTCGTTTTAAATATATTATTATCTTAACCTAAATAATTCCTTATAATGTACTTTAGAAATATATGGTTATTATTTTAAAAACCGGACGAATAATCGGTAATAATAAGATTAGATTAATTTTTAATTAATTCGAAAAATAAATCTAGTCGAAAAATCTAAAATATATTTAAATTATTATCCATATAAAACTGTATACCGACGATATTTCCTTAAGTTACTGGATCGGGATATTATATATCCGATCGAAGCGTTTACTTTTAATATTTAATATTTACCCAGATTTTAAGCGCTTTTAACAGTTGTTTCGATTATATCGAAAAACGTAAAATAAATCTAATATCGACGACCTCCCCCTTATCCGTATTATGATCGTTATAATGCTTACCTAAATCCATTTTTATATTTATAACTTATAGGTTAATTATATACTTTTTATTATTACCCGTAATTTTACGTAATAAGGGAATTATTTAATAATTAAAACGATTAAATAAGGCGAAAATTAAATAAAAACCGAAATAACCGACATAATTAAATGATACGTTGGCCTGAAATTAATAAAATTTAACGTTAAAAAGAACGTAAAATATTAGCCCGGAAAATTCCCATCCTTATTAGCCGAAATTTAAGATAATAAGTCCGATATTAATTAATTTCCGGAAAAATTTTTTGTTATCGAACTTTAATTTATATATTTTCGACTTATTAATAATATTAAGGGATTATTTCGTAAAGTACGCGAAACGCTTAAATTTTTATTAGTTCTTTTTATTAATTAACCTTAACGACGAATCGTAAAAATTTTTAATATAATTATACCCCTTTTTTTATCTATTCCGACCAAATTTTCGATTTTTAAAATTATTTAACTTAATCCGATATTTAAAAAGTTAACTTTTAATATAAAATATATAATTAACGGGCCTTAAGTAATTAACGCGTAAAAGTTATAGTTCGTAATTAATATATTATACCGTATATGTTATAACCTAAGGGCTTGGCCCAAAGACAAACGGTCGGAAAGTTTGAGACTTGTTTCCGACGTGGGTCCAGATCACGTGACCGGCTTAAAGGTTTTAAAGGCCTTGGCGCCTTAAGCCCTTTAAGCCTATAATGGGCTTAAAGGTTTTAACGAACTTAAAAGTTTAAGCCGTTTAAATACCTTAAGCGAAAAATAATATATATACGTTCGTTATTTTTTTATAATCTAAATAGTACCAGTTTATAATATAATTTAATTATCCAAATTACTTTTAATATTTATTATTACCAGACGTAACTATATTTTTAATTTATTGTTTAAATTCTTACAGTATTATTACTAACATAAACCGTACGATTAAGGTTTAATAGTTAATTAAACTAATTAACCGTTATACGTTATAAGCTTTTATTTAATAATATAATTAAATTTTAAATAATACGTTATATGGCTAATATATCGGATAATATCCAGAAGCTTATTATATAATAATATAAAAATATAATTAAAAAGCTTAAAAAGGTTATTTAACGCCTTAAGGTTTAGGTTAATACTATCCGAATTAACGAAGTTAAAATTAAACTTAAGAAATCCGAATTTTACGACGGAAAAGGTAACGTATAAAGCTTTTTTATCCAGGTACGTATTTACTTCCGTTTCGAAGGGATTATTAATAAAGCCGACAAAATTCTTATAATCGCGGCATTTTTTAAAGGAGATACCCTGGATTGGTTTAAACCTACCTTACGAAACTACCTGGAAAATGGAAAGTCGGATTAGTAACAAGTTACCAAAATCCTTTTTTAATATTATATTAATTTTAAAAAGAAATTAAAAGCTAATTTCGGAAACCCAAACGAAAAAAAAACCGTAATATAAAAAATCCTCGATTTAAAGTAAAAGGAATTAACGTCCAAATACGTAATAATATTTAAAAACCTAATAGTTAAAATAAGATAAGTAAACAAAAAAAACGATAATTTAATCGATATTTTTTATAAAAGTTTAAAAGATAACGTTAAAATAAAATCGTTAAAATGGTACGTTTTATTACCCTAAACAAATATATCGTAAAGGTAATTAAAATCGACAACCGATAATATAAGCAACGATAAGAACGAAAAAAATAATTTATTCCCAAATTTAGGTTTACGGAAGCTAATTAAATTAAGAAATACAATATACCTTCTACCGTTTATAAAACGGTACCAAAATCCATAAAGTTAGGAATTATCCAGAAAAAAGATTGGAACTAAATTAGGTACTATAATTATAATAAGACGGGTTATATAAAAAATTAATACAAAGCCTTTAAAAAATAACGTAACAATTAAACCCTAATATTTAAAGGACAACCAGGAGATAAAAATAATAAGGTTATTACGTTCGGTATGGTTAAAAAAAAAAAACCCTAACCTACCCCCGGAAATGCGGAAAGAATTACGAAAAGCTAAAATATTTTTCCAGGCCGTAATCATCCGATAATATACCGTTACGATTAAGTTAACGGTTACCTAATAATTACGGAAATACGAAAGATAAAAAAACTTAATACCGGAAATACCAATATCCTATATATAATAAAAAAAATAATAACGACAAAAATAATAGGAATTAAATAAATGGATTAAGAAATATTAAGGTTAAAACGAAACTTTATATCCAAAAAAACCCGATCGATATAAAAAATTATATATTATTTATTGCAAAAAAACTTATTATTTACGATACGAAAAATAACAGAAATATATCTAATAACGATTTATACGTATATATAAATAAGGATTTAATTTTTATACGTAAATTAGAAATAATCCTAAGGATTAAAAATAATACAAATATTTACGTATTCAGATTACCTAAAATACCATCGACAAATTTGCGGCCAAAAAGAACTAACCGGAAGAAAAAAATTACCCCAAATAAGACCTCATATATTAATACGAATAATATAACCATAAAATATAGGAAAAATGGGTTTATTAAATAATAATAAAAACCCAAAACGAAATATTAAATAATTTTTATTTCCGTAAAAGTTATGCTAAAAACCAGGAAAAAAAAAAGGTATAAAAGGAAATTAACGAACGGTTAACCGAAATAGCTTAATACCAAACCTAATATTAAAAATACCAAAAATGTTAAAATTAACTAACTATAACGACGGACGATAAATAGGCCGTAATAATAAATTAGTTAAAAAAACAAAAACCCTTAAAAAATAAGTTATTAACCTAAAAGATTAAATTAAACGATATAAAAAAAAGATTTTCGAATTAAAAATTTAACTGCGCCGACAAAAAGGATAATTAAAATAGTTATAAATATAATTCCTAAAAAAAAAACGTTATTTATAAAAAAGTTACAAACTGGCAAAAATAAAAGGAATTAATATATATTTTTTAAAAAAGCTTTATATACGATAATAAAAAAAATAAAAATTTTTCTTATTATAATTAAAATACGAATTAGGAAAAAATGGTATACCGTTATAATAAATTACGGAACCGACCCGAATTATATTAAACCGGAAGTAATTAATAAGTTACGTTTATTATAAAAAAATAAAACCGAACCTTATAAAGTTAAAAATATTAAAAGTACCAAATTTACCTATAATAACGGATAAATTAACCGCAAAATTAATTATTTCGAAACCTATATATTTAAGGACGAAAATAAATTATTAATTTCGATATTATCTTAATACGGAATTACGATATAATCTTCGGCAAAAAATAACTATATTAATATAATCCCTTAATTAATTAAAAAATTAACCAGGTAAAATTCGTTTTATTTTTTATTAACAAAAACGACTTAAAAAAAAGATTTTATTATTTAACTAATAATAACGACGGCAAATATAAACATAAAGATACGATAAAAACCTTATTACCTAAAAAAATACGATACATACAAAAAAAAAGGCAAAATAAATATATATAACGCATTATTACCATAATCAAAATACGGTTATACGAAGTAAACGACGATTTATAATATTAACTTTAAAAGCTAAAAATAATAATTAAAATATTACCATAATATTATAAATACGAAAAACTTTTTAAAAAATAAATCGAAATAAAATTATTAAAACATAATAAATAAAATTACGAAATAATCTTAAAAAATAACAAAATAATTACTTTTTATTCCATATATAACTTAAATTAATAAAAATTATACGTATTACGAAAATACTTCGAAGATAAGTTACGTAAGGAATATATTAAACGTTTTAAATTATTAACAAAATACCTTATATTTTTCGTACTAAAAAAAAATAAAAAATTTCGATTAATAATCGATTACCGATAACTAAACGATATTACTATTAAAAATTATACCCCCTTACCTTTAATTACCGAAATAAAAAATTATTTTTACGGAACAAAATAATTTATTACCTTAAATTTACGAAACGGATATAATTTGATCTGTATTAAGCCAGGAAACGAATAAAAAATAACCTTTAAAACTAAATACGGATTATACGAATATTTGGTAATATTATTTAAGTTTACTAACGTACCTATAACGTTTTAAAAAATGGTTAATTACGTATTACGTAAATATCTTAATATTTTTATTATTTACTATTTCGATAATATTTTTATTTACTTAAATTCGAAAAAAAAATACGAAAAATACGTCCACAAAATTCTTTAAACCTTACAAAACGCTAATTTATTAATTAACGCCGAAAAAAGTAAGTTTTATAAATAAAAAATACAGTACTTAAAATACGTAATTATCCCGGAATATATTAAAATAAATTTTAAAAAAATAACGGCAGTTTAAGAATAAAAGATACTTATTACAATTACCGAAATTTAAATTTTTTTCGGATTTACTAATTATTATTAAAAATTCGTTCGTAACTTTAACAAAATCGCGATAGCTTTATTTAACCTAATTAAAAAAAGGATTAAGTTTTAATAAATAACCGAAATAAAAAAAAATTTAACAAATTAAAAACGTAATTACTAATAAATTAGTACTAATTATGTACGATCCGAAACGTTCCGTAAAATTAAAAACCGATATTTCGAACTATATATTAAACGCGATAACCGGATATAAAGATAATTAAGGTAACCTATACCTTATTACATTTTATTTTTACAAATTAAAAAAAATCGAACTAAATTATATTATTCCGGATAAAAAGTTTATAACCATTATTAACGCCTTTAAGAAATTTAGATATTATTTTAAAGGAAACTTATATTAAATTAAGATATACATAAACCATAAAAACCTTACCCGATTTATTACCATCCGAAAATTAACAAAACGATAACTCCGTTATATAAAATACTTTTCGGAATTTATCTTTATTAATATCTATAAAAAAGGATCGGAAAATGGTAAAACGGACGTTTTTAATAAACGATTAAACCTAGAAAAAAAAGTTCTTAAAGTTCTATACCAGATATTTAATTTAACGAAAAAAAGATATATAAAAATACGACAAATTATAACAATTAAAAAAACGATACCAAATCTATATTAATAAATTTAATAATATAACAATCAATTACCAAAAAAAAAACCGATAAAATCCAAATACTAAAAAAATACCAAAAAAATTAATACGCGAAATATACAAATACTAGTTACATAAATATCCCGGAATTTATAAAACTTTAAAACAATTATAACGAACGTATTATTTCCCCAAAATAAGGTTAATAATAAAAAAAGTTTTACGAAGGTACAACTTATATAACAAAACCAAAATACGATATTATAAATTATACGGAAAATTATAACCATTACTAATTACAAAACGACCATAAAATTTAGTTACTTTTAATTTTATTATTAAATTACCATTATCAAAAAACCCAATAACGGATATATATTATAACAATATTTTTATAATCGTAAATCGATTTATAAAATTTTCTTATTTTCTATTATTTAATAAAAATATAAACGTAAAATAATTAACGTATATCTTTTTTAAATACCGTATTAATATATACGAACTTTTAATAAAAATTGTATTAAATAAAGGTATTATATTTATTTCAAAATTTTAACAAAACCTTATAGCATAATTAAAATTAAACCATTAACTTTTAAACGTTTTTAAATCATAAACGGATGGCCAAATAAAAAAAATTAACCAAACGTTCGAAACCTACTTACGATATTATATTAATTACGAACAAAATAACTGGATTAAAAAATTACCGATAATTTAATTAACTTATAACATAAATTATTACGAAAATATTAAAATAATACTAACTAATACCAATTTTGGTTTTATACCAAAAGTTTACCGAAACTTACAAAAAAAAATTAATTAATATTAAAATAATTCTGATTTTAAAATAATTTAAATAATTACATACAAAAATAAAAACAAAACTTAAATTCGTACGTAATTAAATACAAAAATATTATAACCAAAAAAGGTTAAAAAAATTAACCTTTTAAAAAAAGAAAATAATTTATTTAATTACCAAAAATATCCAAACTAAACGACCAAATAAAAAACTTAATTTTAAATATATCGGACCATATAAAATCGCAAAAAAGATTTCGAAAAATAATTACTAATTAAAATTACCTCCCAAAATTAAGCTCCACCCCGTTTTCTATATTTCCCTATTAAAATTAGCAACAGATATAATTTAAATTAATACGGAATAAAAAAAAGTAACAAAAAACGTACTAATATAAAAGGTTAAAAAAATCTTCGAAACTAAAAAAAAAAATGGAAAAAGGTAATACTTAGTTAAATAAAAAAATTGCCTAAAGTTAAAAAATATATAAAAGCTTATAAAAAACCTTACGGAAATCTAGCGCTTATTAAAAAACTTTTACCAATAATATCGGCAACGTTAGAATTAAATATATCCTAATTTAATAACTAATTAGCAAAAAGAACGGCTTATACCGAAACGGCCAGTTCGGTTTTTAACTATTATTACGCCCTTTTTAATCGTTCAAATTTCTCCATCGCTTCCGTACTCCGAATACTACAACGTAATATTTTAATTCTACGACGGTATAAAACCTTACGCTATTTTTAAAAACGATCCAATTTATTAATAATAAAACGGAAAATTTTTCGTACTTATTTTTTTTCGCATTTTAACCGTTCTTTTTTATCCAAAAATCGTTAATACTTAAAAATAAAAGAACTAAATAAATTATAAAAATTACCATATTCGATATAACGAAAATATTTTCCGGAATCAGAATAAACCTTATAAATCTTCCCTTCGAATTTATAACGAAAATACGAAGTATAAAAGGATATAATAAAACTAAAAATTTTAATTCGTTTCGATTAAATTAAAACATTATTACGTTTAAATAATTTTTATTTTTTAATACGGTTAAATATAATAACCAAAATAACCCGAAAATAATATATAAAAAAAAAAGTTACTTACCAAATAAATATAATAAACAAATTAATTTTTGGGGATAAAAATCTTAAAAGAAAAAGATCGTATTATAACTTAAAAATTTAACCTAAAAACAAACGGTCGAAAAGTTTAAAATTTGTTTTTAACGTAAGTTTAAATTACGTAACCGGCTTAAAAGTTTTAAAAACCTTAACGCCTTAAGTCCCTTAAGCCTATAATAAGTTTAAAAGTTTTAACGAACTTAAGGATTTAAACCGTTTAAATACCTTAAGCCAAAAATAATATATATACGTTCGTTATTTTTCTATAATCTAGATAGCACCAGTTTATAATATAACTTGGTTACCCAGATTACTTTTAACATCTACTATTACCAGACGTAACTATATCTTTAATCTATTACTTAAATTCCTACAGCATTACTGCCAACATAAACCGTACGACTAGGGTTTAATAGTTGGTTAAGCCAGTCAGCCGTCACAGTATAAATAAATAAGGAATATTTTCGAAAATACGGAACGGAAACCCGAACTTTATTTCCCTTAAGGATAGCCGGATTAATTTAAATATAAAGTATTAATCGTTAAAAAATTATTAAAGGACCAAATTTAAAAAGAGCAGGAAAAAACTAAATAGCGGAAGGATTTAACGAAATATAAAGGACGAAATCCTAAATTAAAAATATTAAAAAATAAGTTCCGTAAACGTTAAATTAACTAATCGGTTAAATTTATATATATTTACTTCGTTTAAAGCGTCCGGAATTGTTGCGTTAAATTTTTATATATTTTTTAAAATAGATTGAAAACGATTTTATCTTAAAAAAAAAGGTTAAAATGGTACAGGATATAAGGTTAAAAAAAAAGTTGCATTAATTAATTAATCAATACCATTCATGTATTTTTAGGAGCTTTTTTCGCCGGGCGTAACCCCGGAAAATATTTACCACTTAGATATTTATTAATTATCAAATAAATTGGTTTTAATACCAGATCAATTATATTAACTTTAATTTTCTCCAGAACCCTGGGCTTACTCGTAACATTCTTTTTGATTTCGTATTAATCAGAACTGAATCTGTCCCGCCCCATTTTAATATATAGCTAGCTTTAAAAAAGGTCGCTTTTTTCTGTAACGAATAACGAATTCTTTTTATCGTTAAATATTTTATCTTTTAATACGGCGTTAATTTAATTCGTTACTTGCTTTTTAATTCTTTTATTAATTATAACTTAAAATTTCGTTATTTTTCGGATTTTATCCGGAAATATAAATAATATATCGAAATTATTAATTATTTTAACTTTATATTATAAACGTAACATTTAATATATTTCGATTAATATATTATTTAACCTATTACGTAATTCGTTAATTATTAAATTAATGGTTAAAAAAACGTGTATATTTTATTAATATAAGTTATATCGTACGAAAGTTAAAAATTATACGAAAAAGGCGAAAATATTTAACGTTTTTATATATTTAATATACGATAAGGTTTTAAAGCTTCCGATTCCCAGGTTCGAAATTTACGTACCAAGCCTTATATTTACCGAAAATATCGCAAATTTCGATATTAACCGAATCGTTTAATCTTTTAAGATTAAAATTATATCATAATTATTCGAAATATTATTATAATTTATTATCATAACGTTTCGTTTTTTTAATTAACCGTATTTATTCCGCCCGTAATAATAGCTTTATATAAACGTATCCTTTTAACCATATATTTTTTATTTACGAACGTATTAAATTTATTTAAAATAATCGGCCCAATGTTTTTCGAATTATTTTTACCGATATATAAAATAAAGTATAAGGGTAATAATATATATCGGAATCTTTTCCAGTTTAATATAATATTCGTTTAATATTAATTAAATTAAATTAAAATTCGAAATTATATATCGGAAATTCAGAAAGTTTTTAACGTATATTTTAAACCTTTTTAATATATTAAAAAAAGTTCTAAATTTAGGATTATATCTTATATATTACCGTATAAGCCGATTTATTTACGTTTTCGTAACCGCATCTTTATAATATTTAAAAATATCTGCCGTAAATTTCAGAATTTCTTAATTATAATTTATTAGCTGGTTTTTTACCTATAAAATAAAAGAAATAATAATACCCTTTCGTATTTACCTTTTCCGGATATAATTTTCTATCTTTTATTATGCTTATATTTAAAAATTAATATATTAAAAAAGGGGCATAATATAAACGTTCGGCAAATTATATATAATTACGAAAACTAATACGTTACGTTATTAAATTTTATATTAAACAACTTTTACGTTCGGATCTGTAAATTATTAAAAGTAATAATTTAATCCGTTTAAATAATCCGTAACATATTTATAAGCTTATCGGATCGGTAAATAATAATAATTAAGTTATAAAGTTTTCCGGTAAGGCCCTTTTTATGTTAAAATTTATATTCGATAATAATAAACGTTTTTTTACCGTAAATAAAAATTTCGAACGTTTTAATATCGTAACTAAATAATAACGTTTTCGTAAAAAAATTAAGCGTATAGTTTATATAACGGCCACGGCAGTAAGTTCCGTTAAAGTTAAGTTTGTTATTAATTATTTTTATGTTATAACCCAGCTAGCCTTGGCTACCCCAAACGGTCGGAGCTGTAGCTGTGCAAGTCCCGACCGCTGTTTCAGGATTACGTAACTAGTAGTAATCGAACGAAATCGTTTCGATCACCCTTAACTAAGCAACAAATGGTCGAACGTAATCGGTTCGATTACGTTCGATCATGGAAAATAAGGAAATATATATACGTTCGTTATTTTCTTATAGTTTAAATAATATTAGCTTATAATATAACTTAGTTACCCAAATTACTTTTAATACTTATTATTACCAAACATAATTATATTCCTAATTTATCGTTTAAATTCCCATAATATTTTTACCAACATAAACCGTATGATTAAGGTTTAATAATTAATTAAGCCAATTAACCGTTATACGTTACAAGCTTTTGTTTAATAATATAATCAGACTTTAAGCAATATGTCATACTGTTAACATATCGGATAACCAAAAACTTATTACGTAACAGTATAAGGATACGATTAGGAAGCTCGAGGAGGTTATTTAGCGCTTTAAGGTTTAGGTTAATACCATCCGGACCAACGAAACCAAAATTAAGCCCAAAAAACCCGAACCTTATAACGGAAAAACCAATATACAAAGTTTCCTTATCCAGGTACGTATTTATTTCCGTTTCGAAAGGATTACTAATAAGGCCGACAAAATCCTTACGGTCGTAACGTTCTATAACGAACCTGTTATACATCCACCTGGAGGTATAAGCAGTATCCGAAATAGGGGTTTTTAATTTGTAGCTAATAATAACATAATAAATAAGGTATTCGTTAAAGAAATTTGCGGATTTTTCCTTTAATCGGAAAACGGTATAGTTACCTTTAATTAAAGATTTAAATTAATTGCTAAGGAACGAAATTAATTAGGTATTATTTATAAAGGAAACCGATTATTATATATTTATCTTAAATTTTAATAAGTATACCTAGGATTTATATAATTTATATAATCTGGCAAATTATTTAGATTATTTAGATTATTTAGTTCTTAGCAGGAAAAGTTAAATTTTTCTTTATCCGAAATTTAGCCGCTTAAAGCTTGCGTTAGGCTTTAAAAAACATTTTTTTTATATTATAATATTATTTCCCTTTTTTAAGGATTTTTATTTTAAAAATAAAAACCGTAAATATCCTTTTTATTTTAATAAAGAAGTTTTTTAAGTTCCTTCCGGTTAATTTTATTATAATAAATTATGTTTAAAAGGAAAAAGGAAAAAGAAAACCGCGTTTGTATTAGTAAGAATTTTATATTATCCGTATAAAGAATATTAAAGAGTTTAGTTTAAAATTTTTTTTTATATGAATTATATTTATTTTAAAAAAAGCGAATATTTTTACGTAATAGTTATTTTAAGTTATAATTATTATATTCGTTATTAACGTTTAATGTATAACTTATTAAAAATAAACTTTTTATTAAAAATTAAAAAAGAATATAATTGGTTATAAAAAAAGTAACGTAAGGTAAAAAACGCTTTAATTACTTTTTTTAATCGTTTAAAACGATTACGTTTTTAATAAAATATTTTTTAAAAAAAAGGTTATTATTATTTTAAAAGAAGGATTTAAACGGGATTAATAAGAAAATTAAGAAAGGGTGGAAAAAAAGTAACGTCGTATAAAGGCGGAATAGGTATAGCTTATTTTTAAGATAAATATTATAATAAAAGCGTTTATTTTTTCGGATGGAATATTTTAAATTTGGATTTAAGCGGGGGACCGTTATTATTTGTAACCTTGGCCGTATTAAAAACGGTCGGTTAGGATTTTGTCGGTAAAAATCCTTAATTAAGTTTATCGTATTTATTAAATATTTAAATAATTTCTATATATTATTTTTAAGTAAATAATTTATTTATTTTACCAGATATTAAAGGTCCTTTTTAATTATTTTAAAATTTAATATTTTTTCGATTTCGTATTTATTATTATTTTTTTCGATTTTAAGGTTTTTTTAAACGGGGTATTTTTTAAAGCTGGTTTTAATAAGGAAATATGGAATATAAAATATATTTTTATAGTTTTGGGTAATAATAGTTTATAATTAATTTTTAAAATACCTTTTTCGATTTTAAACAGATTAAATTTTTTAAATTTAAGTTTATTATTAAACTTTTTCGTTTTAATTTAAGCAAGGTTTAACGTTACGTTTTATTTTTAACGTAATAAATAATTTTTTTTTTAAAATTAGTTTTTTAATTTTTTTTACTTTAATATTAGGCAATTTTTTGTTATAAAAATTATAATTTAATTTAAAGTTAGGCCTATATCGTTTTAAATTTTATTATTAATATTTTTGTTTATAAAATTATTATAATAATAATCGGTATTTAACGTATTAATTATTCTGGTCGTTAAGTTATTACGTCGTATTTATATATAATTATATATAATAATATATTTATATTTTCGTTAACGGACGTAATCAAAATTATTTACGTAAATAATAAAAGTTTAACTTAATTATTTTATTAATAATTAATATAATTTTAAAGGTATTATTTGAAAATTTGATTTAATCGTTTTATTTAACTATTTGTTTAAAAGTAATAAATTATTAAAAACTTAAGTTAATATTAATTTGTTTAAAAAACCTGGTACCGAATTTGGATATAAAAAGTTTTTTTCGATTAAAATCTTTTTTTTTAATATTTTATACTTATCGAAATAATATCGAATAAAGGCGTAAGTTAATTATTTTATTATTACGGTTTTTTTAAAAGATAAAAAGTATTTATATTTAATAAGTTTATTAATAATTATTTATATTATATTATATTTAATTTTAATAATAAGGTTTTTCGATATAAAAAAGTTAATAATAAAGATTTAAGTTATAATATTTTACGTTTTATTAAGTATAGTTATAAGTTATAATAAATTATATAGCTTATAACAAATTATTTTAATTTTGTTATAACCGTTATAATATTTAATTATTTATTTAATTATTTGGTAAAATTTTAAAAAGTTATATTTTTTTTAAAATCGTTTAATGGTTTTAAATAATTTTTGGTAGCCGTTTAAAAAGTTTTCGTAAATTTTTTAATAAACTTTTTTATTATTAACGGGGGATGTAAATTTTGCGACGAAATAATAAGTAGTTTTTATCGTTTTTTTAAGTTATTTAATTCCTTTTACTTTTTTAACTTATAAAAGTTTTTAAAATAAATTAATTTTTCCGGAGTCGATTATTTTAAGGTTATATATAATTATATTATTTTATTATTTTTATAATATAATACTTATATATATTATTTAAAAAATTTTAAATCGTAATTTCATTTTTAACTTAAAATATGCGTTTAAATATTTTTTTTACTTTTAATATAATAAATTTTAAACTTAAAGTTAAATAAGAAAAATATTTAATTTTTAAAAAGTTTATTTATTTTTTAAGTAATTATAAATTAAATAAAATTTTTATAGTTTAAATAAATATTAAACTGTTTTTTGATTTTATTAAGGAATAATTTTTATTTTTTAAATATTAAAATAATCGTTAAAATTTTTTAATCGTAAATAGGGTATTTAAATTTTATATCCTTAAAAGTTTTAAAAAAGTACGTTACTAGGTATTATTTTCTGTTATTTTTTAATAGTTCGAAAATTATTTTTAAAGTATAATTTAAAACATTTATTTCAAATCGTTTTTTTATTATAATTTGATAACTTAATTACCGGGGCGTTAATAATTTTATTTTTAACTTTTTAAAAAGTTTTTTTTTCTCTTTTTTTAAAAATTTAAACTTTTTTTTAATATACTTTTTAGTAATAAGTTTAATTAAGGGATTAATAAGTTTGCCCTAATTTTAGATTAAAGGTCGTATAACCGGTAAATTTTAAAAATTAACGGATATTAACAATAATAATTTTATTAAAACTTGGCTAATTCTTAATAGTTTTTAATTTAAAACTTTGGATTTAAATTTGTTCCGGAATAATAATAAAATTTAAAAAATTTATTTTTTAAATATGTTAAACGTTTTTTTAACGTTTATTAATAAATTAACTTTTTTAATTATTTTTAATATTTAAATATTATATTTTTTATATTTTTCCAGAATTTTTAAATAAATAAAAATCTCGTTTAAGTAAAGAAAAATAAATTTATTTAAAAATTTCCGGAAGATAATAATAAGTATATATTAAAAGCTAGTTGGAATATTAATTAAACCTTATAGTATAATTTTGTACTTATAATATCCATAAATAATTTTAAAGGTAGTTTTTTATTTTTTATTTTTAATTATTCGAATTAAATAATAACCGTCCCGTAAGGTTAAAATTATAACTTATTTAATTTTATTAATATTAAAATATATTTATTTTTAAAAATAATATCGTTTAATTATCGATAATTATATATTTATTTATATATTAAATTTTTATTTTTATCGATTTTAAATTTGTTATTTTTTGTTTTAATATTATTATAATTTAATATCTTATAAATAATTCGAATTTTTAAATATAACTTTTTTTTAAGTTTCGTTAAAAACTTTTTTAAAAAACATTAAATTTTTTAAAGTTTATATAATAAATTTGGTAAAGTTTTAAATAAATTTTTTTAATAAAAGTTTTATAATTTTATTAATTATAATTAAATAATTTTTTCCGGATTTACTTTTTAAATAAACTTTTAAACCGTCGATATTTAAAAAATATTATTATTATAAAATTAAAAATTTTAACTTTTTTATTTATATAATAAATTTTATAAAAATTTATCTTAAACTTATTTTATAAAAATTTTTATTTTTTTTATTAATCCGTAAATTATTAAAATAAAATTATTGCATTTTAAAAATAATATCGTATTTTAAAATATCGGTAATATCGAAAATAATTCGTTTTAAATATTTTTATATTTAAATTATAAAAATTTTTATTTTAAAAAAATTCGGTCGTTATCGTAAATGCATAAGTTTGTATTAATTATTCGTAATTTATATAATTATTATTTATATTTTTAAGAGATTTAATATTTTTTAATTACTTTAAGAAAAATTTTTTTTTCCTTTCGGAATTAATTATAACGTTAAACATTTTATTTTTATAATAAACTGGAATTTTAATTTAATTTCGTATTTTTTTTATATATGGTTTTATATATAAAGGTTCCTTAATAACTTATTTGGGAAAACCTTTATAATTTTTTAATTAATATATCTTAAAAATTAAAAAACGTTTTTATTTACGTATTTTCTTAATTACAATTTTAGTATAATAATTTTTTATATATTTAAACCATTTTTTATTACCGAACTAATGTTTAAAAATAACCATTTTTTTTAACTTTTCTTTAAATTTTGTTTTTTTTTAAATTATACGGTTAAAAAGATATATTTTCGTAAGAGATATTTTTATAATTACGAAATCGTATTTGTTAGAAAATATTAGCGCGTAATATAAATATTTTTACGTTATGGCTTTTTAACTTTATTTTAAATTAAGTATAAGTAATAAAATTTAAGGTAATTTAGTTATTAAGGAATTTGTATATATTTATATTTATTATCTAATTCTGTAAGGTTTATACTTAAGGTTTATTCTTAAGGTCTATCTTTAAGGTTTATTCTTAAGGTTTACTGCGACCATGCGGAACCGTGGCTGGCATAAGGTTCATCAAAGTCGAAGCTTATCGGCAACCACGCATCAGTCTGTTTCAGAGTAAGGTTCTATGGGACTGAGCTATATAATCTATCTTAACCGTGAAAACCATTAATCAGTTATCGTGTTCGAAGATACTGGGTATAGTATCTATCGTGTGGATTATATGTGTAATAATTTTCTGTATATATGGCTCAGCTTGGAAAATAAGGCTTGAACCTATATTAACTTTATATTATTTAATTCTGTAAATATTTTTTTATTATATTCTGGCTTAAAGTTATTATTTTTTTAGGTTTGTTAATAAATAAGGTAATTATAATTATAATAAGTAATAAAATATAAAAATCCGTAATTATTTATTAGGGATTTAAGGTATATTATATATTTCGGAAGAATATAATATTTAGGGGATAATTATTTATGGTTACGGAAATCTTTTTATAATTAACCGTTTTAGTTATATATTTTATACCTTTATATATTAAGGAGGTAAATATATTTTAATATAATAATTATTTTAAAATTCGTTCGTTTTTGATAATATTTATAAACTTTAGCCGTAATATTTTTACAAATTATATAATTTTTATAATTTGGATCGTTATTTTTAACCTTATTAATTATAATAATTATAAATTCTTAATCGGTAGAAATAAAACTTATTTCCTTTTTATTTTTTTTTCTTACTGTTTATATTTCGTTCGATTATGCGGATTTTCATTTTAAGCTGGAAGAATTTTTTTTTTAAAAATTCCCTTTTTTCGTTAGAAAATAATATTCGTTTTTAAAATGGCCTTTTTTGTTATAATTAAAATATTTAATTTTAAACTTATTTTTTTAAATTCCGTTAAAATAATATTAATTTTCTTTAAGATTTATCCTTTATTTTTTTTTTGGTTATTAAAACGTTTGTTATTATTTCCTTTACAGGTTTTTTTTTAAGGTACCGATTAAAAATACGTCGGTCGGAAATAATAATTTTGTTTATATAATTTTCGAAAGGTCCGATATTGGGTACCTTAAATATGTTATTTTTAATTTGCTTTTTTAAACTATTATAATAAGCAAAAAATAATATATTTTGTAAAAGTTTGGAAATAGCCCTTAACTTATTAAATTTAATCACATAATTAACTATTAAAATGGTTTACTTAAATTTATATATTTATTTAATTATATGTTATTATTAATTTATATTTTCATATAAAGTTTATATTTATTTTTTAAAATTATTATAACTATTAAAAATATAATTAATAATATTTAGCCAGTTGTCGGGGAAATTTATTACATAACTTTTAAAAATAAGTTCGAATTAATCGAATATTTCTTTAACGAATAGTTACGAAATGGTTATTACTTTTTAATGCTTTTCCGTTAAAAAGTTTTTGTATCATTTAAGGTATAATCTGGCTTTAACCCAAAATCCTTTTACGTTAATAAATTTATTATAAGGTTTGAAAGTAATTAACTTATAACCTTTAATATTAGGTATTCCATAGTAGGTAGAAGGGGATATAATTCCTTTTTGGTTTCGATTAAATAAGGGAAAAATTAAAGTTTTTGGACGGAAGGTAGTTTTTAAAAAAGGTATAAGAGTTTTTTTTTTAATTGTTTTGTAAGCTTAACGTTTTTGTATTTAAGTTTTATAATTTTTTCGGTTATAAGGTTTAACTGCTTATGGATTATAAGCTTTTTTTCCTTTCTTTTCTTTATTTTTTCCTTTATTCTTTTTTTGTCAGATTCCTTAACCTGGATTTTGATAGTTTTTTTTTGTTTTTTTAAGGTAAGAGTAGGTTGCTGTTAAAAAAAAAGATTTTTTTTAGCCCTTAACTTTGGTAATTATAATTATTATATTATTTATTAATTAAAAAACTTTTTTAATAAAAAATAAATTATTTAATTAAGGTATTAATTTTTTATTAATTAATAATAAAGATCGAATATATTATTTATTTATTAAACGTCGTTTTATAATATCGTTTTTATTAAATTTAAGAAAGTTTATATTTAATTAAACCTTAAAATATTCGTTAATTATTAATAAAAAAATTATTAAAATATAACGAATTTATTATATATTTATTTAAAGGTATAATAATACCCGAAATAAGGATTTTTAATTTATAAGTAATAATAATATAATAAATAAAATATTCGTTAAAAAAATTTATAAATCTTTTCCTTTATTAAAAAACGGTATAATTATTTTTAATTAAAGATTTAAATTAATAATTAAAAAACAAAAGTAAATAAATATTATTTATAAAGGAAACCGATTATTATATATTTATTTTAAATTTTAATAAGTATACCTAAGATTTATATAATTTATATAATCTGGTAAATTACCTAAATTACCTAGATCACCTAATTTTTGGCGGGAAAAGCCAAGCTTTTCCTTATCCGAAATTTAGCCGCCTGGCGCCTGCGCCAGGCTCTAAAGGACGGTTTCTTTAAGATAGGAACCCCTGTTCCTGTACTGTAACACGTTCCTTAAGGTAAATAAAAAAACGATAACTTAATTGATATCTTTTAAAAAGGTTTAAAGGATAACGTTAAGGATGAAATTAATAAAATAAGGTAGCTTATTACTTTAAATAAATATATCGTAAAAATAATTAAAATCGATAACCGATAATATAAACGACGACAGGAACGAAAGGGATAATTTGTTCCTAAACCTAAGTTTACGGAAATTAACTAAAGCAAAAAGCGCGATATATTTTTTACCGCCTACGGAATAATACCAGGATTTATGGAATTAAAAATAGCCTAAAAAAAGATTAAAGCCAAGTTAAATATTATAATTATAATAAAATAGGCTACATAAAAACTTAATATAGGGCCCCTAAGAAATAAGAACATAACGGTTAAACCCCAATACCCGAAGGATAGCTAAAAGATAAAAAGGCCGTAATTTTCGGTATGGTTAAAAAAAAAACCCTAACTTACCCCCAAAAATACGGAAAGGGTTGCGAAAAACTAAAACACTTTTCCAGGCCGCAATTACCCGACGGCGCAATGCCACATCCGGCTTAACAGTAACCTAATGGCTGCAGGAATACGAAAAATAAAAGGAGTTAACGCCAGAAAATTTAATATCTCGTAGATAACGGAAAAAACAATAACGATAAAAATAATGGGAATTAAATAAATAAATTAAAGAATACTAAGGTTAAAACGAAGCCCTATATCCATAAAAGCCCGATTAATATGGAAAATTATACGCTATCCTTTACAAAAAAACTTACTACTTACGATACGAAAAATAACGGAAATATATCTAATAACGACTTACGCACATATACAAATAAGAATTCGATTTCTATATCCAAACCGGAAACGACTTTAAAAACCAGAGATGGTATAAATACTTACGTACCATAGCTATATAAAACGATATCAACGTTATTATAACGTTAAAAAGTTGGCCTAAGGGAAAAAGTTATCCCGTATAAAATCTTACGTATTATTACGAATAATATAACCATAAAACGTAAAAGAAATGGATCTACCAAAGAGTAATAAAGGCCCAGCGGGAAGTGGTAAATAACTTATATTTCCGACGTACTTACGTTAATAACCTTAAAGAGAAAAAAGAAACAAAAAAAGAAATCGGAAAACGCCTGATAAAAATAACCTAATATTATGCCCAGTATTAAGAACGTTAAGGGCATTAAAATTAACCGATAATAACGATAAACGAAAAGTGGGCTATAATAATAAATTAGTCGGAAAAAGCCGAAACCCTTAAAGAATAAATTACTAGCCTAACGAATTAAATAAAAAGATATAAAAAGAAAATCCTCGAAATGGAAATTTAGTTACGCCGACAAAAAAGGTAGCTAAAGTAATTATAAACAAAGCCCCTAAAAGGAAAACGTTACCTATAAAGGAGCCATAGGCTGGCAAGAACAAAAGGAATTAGCATACATCCCTTAAAAAAAGTTTATACAACATAAAAAAAGGACAAAAATTCCTTTTATTACAATTAAAATACGAATTAAGAAGAAATAATATACCGCTATAATAAAATACGCAACCAACCCGAATTAGATCAAACCGGAAGTAATTAACAAATTACGTTTATTATGAAAAAATAAAACCGAACTTCACGAAATTAAAAATGCAAAAAATATTAAATTTATTTATGATAACAGATAAATTAACCGCAAAATTAATTACCTCAAAACTTATATATAAAGACGAAAATAAACTATTAAATTTAGTATTATCTTAATACGGAATTACGACATAATTTTCGACAAAAAATAACTATACCAATATAACCCCTTAATTAATTAAAGTATTAGCCAAATAAAATTTATTTTACCCTCCATTAACGAAAACGACTTAAAAAAAATCTTATTACTTAATTAACGACGATAATAATAAATACAGACATAAGGACACGACAAAAACCTTATTATCCAAAAAAATACGATACGTATAAAAAAAAGGCGAAATAAATATATACGACGTATTATTACCATAATTAAAACACGGCTATACGAAATAAACGATAATTTATAACATTAACCTTAAAAGCCAAAAAAAAAATTAAAATATTACCATAATATTACAAATACGAACGATTTTTTAGGAAATAAATCGAAATAAAATTATTATAATATAATAAATAAAACTATAAAATAATCTTAAAAGATAACAAAATAATTACCTTTTATCTTATATATAATTTAAATTAATAAAGATTATACGTATTACGAAAGTATTTCGAAAATAAATTAAGTAAAAAATATATTAAACGGTTCAAATTATTAACGGAATATCTTATATTTTTCGTATTAAAAAAAAATAAAGAATTACGGCTAATAATTAATTACCGATAATTAAACGATATTACAGTTAAAAATCGTATATATATTTATCCTTAATTATTAAAATAAAAAATCGTTTTTACGAAACTAGATAATTTATTACCTTAAATTTACGAAACGGATATAATTTAATTCGCATTAAACCAGAAAACGAATAAAAAATAACTTTTAAAATTAAATACGGATTATACGAATATTTAATAATACCGTTCGGATTTATTAACGCACCCGTAACGTTCAAAAAAATAATTAACTACGTATTACGCAAATACCTTAATATTCTTTTGTTTATTATTACGATAATATTTTTATTTATTTAAATTCGAAAAAAAATACGAAAAATACGTCCATAAATTTCTTTAAACCTTATAAAACATTAATCTTCTAATTAACGCCGAAAAAAACGAATTCTATAAACAAAAAATACCGTATTTAAAATACGTTATTACCCCGGAATATATTAAAATAAATCCTAAAAAAATAATAATAATCCAAAAATAAAAAATACTTATTATAATTACCGAAATCTAAGTTTTCCTTAAATTCGTTAATTATTACCGAAAATTTGTTCGTAACTTTAACAAAATCGCAATATTTTTATTTAACCAAACCAAAAAAAATTTTTTTTCCAGTAAACAGCCGAAATAAAAAAAGTTTTTTAAAGGATCAAAAATGTAATTATTAACGAATTAATACTAATTATATACGATCTAAATCGTCCCGTAAAATTAAAAAGCGATATTTCGGATTATACGTTAAACGTAATAATCGGGCATAAAAATAATTAAGGTAACTTATACCTTATTATATTTTACTCCTACAAATTAAAAAGAACCGAATTAAATTATGCCATCCTAAATAAAAAAATTCCTAACCATTATTAACGCCTTTACAAAATTTAAATATTACCTTAAAGAAAACTTATATTAGGTTATGATATACATAAATTATAAAAACCTTACCCGATTTATTATTACCCGAAAATTAACAAAACGATAACTTCGTTACATAAAATACCTTTCGGAATTTAATTTTATCGTTATCCATAAAAGAGAATCAGAAAATAATAAAGTAAATACTTTCAGCAAACGACCAGACCTAAAAAAAAAGGTCCTTAAAGTCCCATATCAGATATTAGACCTAACAAAAAAAGGACACATAAAATTACGATAAATCGCAGTAATTAAAAAAATAATAGCTAACTTATATCAAAAAATCCAACAATATAACGATCAGCCATTAAAAAAGGACAAAACCGACAAAACCCAAATACCAAAAATGTACCAAAAAAAGTTAATATACGAAATATACGAATACCAGTTATACGGATACCCTAGGGTCCATAAAACCCTAGAACGGTTATAACGTACGTATTATTTCCCTAAAATAAAGTTAGTAATAAAGAAAATCTTAAAAAATGCGACCTATATAACAAAATTAAAACACGACGCTATAAACTATACGGAAAGTTATAACAATTACCAGTTACAAAGTAACCATAAAATTTAATTGTTTTTAATTTTATTATTAAATTACCACTATTAAAAAACCTAATAATGGGCTTATATGTAACGAACCTGTTATATATCCAGCTGGAGGTATAGGTAGTATCTAAAATGGGGGTTTTTGATTTGCAGGTAATAATAGCGCAATAAATGGGGTGTTCGTTAAAAAGACTTACGGATTTTTCCTTGAATCGGAAAACGGTGTAATTGTTTCTAATTAAAGATTTAGATTAATTGTTAAGGAGCGAAATGATATAGATGCTATTTATACAGGAAACCGTCCGTTATATATCTATCTGGATTTAATAAGTGTATCGTAAATTTGTGGGATTTGTTAGATTTAGTCCTAGATTTACCAGATCCTTTAGATTACCATATTTTCGCGCGGGGAAAGTTAAGTTTTCCTTACCCGAAGATTAACCGTAAGGAGCTTATATCAGGTTCCGGAAGCCGGTTTTCTTTAAGATAGGAACTTTTGTTTTTGTACTATAATATTATTTCTTTTTTCCAAAAGTTTTTATTCCAAAGATAAAAACCGTAGGTAATTTTTTGGGTTTTTTGTTGGAAGGGTTTTTCGTAATTTTTTAGCTGATTTTATTATGATAGGTCGAAAAGAAAAGCGAAAAAAAAGTTACGTAAAAATTAACGTAATATTTCCTATATTCGTATTGATTTAATTAAAATTTTTAGAATTAAAGCTTTTTTTTGTTCTAATTATATTTAGTTTGTCGAAACCGGTTAAATTTTTTTTTGGAATATTTAAGTTATAATTAATATATGCGTTATTAACGTTTTTCTATAATACGGAAACTATAAATTCGTTAAAGAAAATAAACGAGATTTAATAACGATTATAACAAAAGTAACGGAAGGTTGAAAATAGCTTCCTGGAATATTAGGAAATTATAAAAAAGGAGTTAAATAAATTGCGATGCCGGCAAAAAAAAAGCAAAAAAAACTTATTAGAAAGTTAAAACGTTTACATTTTTAGTAGGACCTTTTTAAAAAGAAAACTTTAAAAATATTAAAGGAAGGTTTAGAGTTAGATTAATTAAAAGAATAGGAAAAGTTGGAAAAGGAATAACGTCGTATGAAGGCGGAATAAACGCGGTTTATTTTTAAGATAAATACGGTAGTAAAAGTATTTATTTTTTTCGGTTGGAATGCCGAAAGTTTGGATTTAGGTAAAGGTCCGTTATTGCTTACGATTTTGGCTGCATTAAAGACGGTCGGTTAGGATTTTGCCAGTAAAATCTTTTATTAAGTTTATTATATTTGTTAAATATTTAAGTAATTTTTATATATTATTTTCCGGTAGGTAAATTTTTTATTTGACTAAATACTGCATTTTATTTTTAATTATTTTAAAGTTTAATATTTTTTCGATTTCGAAGTTTTCTTTTAACGGGACGTTTTTTAGGGCTGGTTTTAATAAAAAAATATGGAATATAAGGTATATTTTTATAGTTTTAGGTAACGATAGTTTATAATTAGTTTTTGAAATATTTTTTTTAATTTTAAACGGGCCAAACTTTTAAAATTAAGTTTGTTATTAGGGCTTTTCGTTTTAATTTAAGAAAGGTTTAATATTACGTTTTATTTTTAACGTAATAATAAGTAAATTTTGTTTTTTTTCGTTAAAATTAATTCCTTATTTTTTTTATAATATTAAGCTATTTTCTGTTACAAAAATTATAATTTTATTTAAAATTAGATTTATATAGTTTTAATTACTGTTATTATTATGTTTGTTTATAAGGTTATTATAATAATAATTAATATTTTATGTATTAATTATTTTAATTATTAAATTATTACGTTATATTTATATATAATTATATAAAATAATATATTTATATTTTCGTTAACGGACGTATTATAAGTTATTTGGGTAAATAATAAAAGTTTAACTTAATTCTTTTGTTAATAATTTGCATAATTTCAGAAATATTATTTTAAGGTTTAGTTTAATCGTTTCGTTTAATTATTTATTTAAAGGTAATAAGTTATTTAAACCTTTAGTATAATATTAATTTATTTAAAAAAGTTAATACCGAATTTAAATATAAAAAGTTAATTTCGATTAAAAATAATCCTTTTTAATATTTTATATTTATTAAAATAATATTGAATAAAAGTATAAGTTAATTATTTTACCGTTATACTTTTTTTAAAAAATAAGAAATATTTATATTTAATAAATTTATTAATAATTACTTATACCGTATTATATTTAATTTTAATAACGGGATTTTTCGAGATAAAAAATTAATAAAAAAATTTTAAATTATAATATTTTATATTTTATTAAATATATTAATAAGTTATAATAAGCCATTCGGTTTATAACGAATTATTTTAATTTTATTATAAACTTTATAATTTTTAATTATTTGTTTAATTATACGCCGGAGTTTTGGAAAGTTATATTTTTTTTATAATTGTTTAATAGTTTTAAATATTTTTTGGTATTTATATAAGGGATTTTCGTAAAATTCTTTAACGAATCCCTTTTGTTTTTAATGGGGGATATAAATTTTGCCGCGGAATAATAATTGGTGTTTGTTAATTTTTTTAATTATTTAATTTTTTTTTCTTTTTTAAGTTATAAAAGTTTTTAAATTGGGTTAGTTTTTTTGAAATAAGCTGTTTTAAAGTTATATATAATTATATTATCTTATCGTCCTTATGGTATAATATTTATATATATCGTTTGGAAACTTTAAAGTTATAATTTACTTTTCCATTTAAAATATCCGTTTAAATATTTTTTTTATTTTTAATATTATAAATCTTAAAATTAAACTTAAATAATAAAATTATTTAATCTTTATAATATTTATTTAAATTTTTAATAGTTATAAATTAAATAAAACTTTTATAATTTAAATAAGTATCGAATAATTTCTTAATTTTATTAAGGAATAATTTATATTTTTTTAAGTATTAAAATAATCGTTAGCAACTTTTTGTCGTAAATAAGATATTTAAATTTTAAGTTTTTAAAAGTTTTAAAAAAGTACGTTATTAAATTTTATTTTTTATTATTTTTTAATTATTTTAAAATTATTTTAATAGTATAATTTAAAACTTTTATTTTAAATCGTTTTTTTATTATAGTTTGGTAATTTAATTCCCGGGGTATTAATAATTTTGTTTTTAATTTTTTAAACAATCTTTTTTGTTTCCTTTAAAAGTTTGAACTTTCTTTTTAACATATTTTTTGGTAATAATTCTGGTTAAGAAATTGGTAAGTTTGCCTTAATTTTGGACCAAAAAATATATATAGTTAATAAATCCTAAAAATTAAAGGATATTAATAATAATAATTTTATTTAAGATCGGTTAATTTTTAATAATTTTTAATTTAAAATTTTGGATTTAAATTTGTTTAAAGGTAATAATAAAACTTAAAAAGTTTAGCTTTTAAATATATTAAACGTTTTTTTCCGCGTTTATTAATAAATTAACTTTTTTAAAGGTTTTTAAAATTTAAGTAACGTATTTTTTATAGTTTTTTAAAATTTTTAAATAAATAAAAATATCGTTTAAATAAACGAAAACAAATTTATTTAAAAATTTCCGTAGGATAATAATAAATATATTCTAAAAGCTGATTGGAACGTTAATTAGTTTTTATAATATAACTTTATATTCGTAATATTTATAAATAGTTTTAAAAACAGTTTTTTATTTTTCGTTTTTGGTTATTCGAATTAGGTAATAATCGTTTAATAGGTTTAAAGTTATAAATTATTTAATTTTATTAATATTTTCCTTTATAATATTTATTAACGTTAAAGGATATTTATTTTTAATAATAATATCGTTAAATTGTTTATAGTTATGGATTCGTCGGTATATTAGATTTTTATTTTTATCGATTTTGACTTTATTATTTTTTATTTTTAATATTATTATAATTGCATATTTTATAAATAATTCGGATTTTTAAATATAATTTTTTTTAAAGTTTCGTTAAAAGTTTTTTTAAAAAGTTTTAGTTTTTTTAGGGTTTATATAATAAATTTAATAAAGCTTTAAGTAATATCTTTTTTTGATAAAAATTTTATGATTTTATTAGTTATAGTTAGGTAAATTCTTTCGGATTCGTTTTTTAAATAATATTTTAAACCGTCGATATTTAAGGGATATTATTAATATTAGGTTAAAAACCTTAGTTTTTTAATTACGTAATAGATTTTATGGAATCTTTTTAAAAATTATTTTATAAAAACGTTTAATGTTTTTAGTTAATCTATAAATTATTAAAACAAAGTTACGGTATTTTTAAGATAATATTATGTCTTAAGATTTCGACGATATCGAAAATGATCCGTTTTAAATATTTTTATATTTAGATTACAAATTCCTTTATCTTCCGGACGATTCGATTATTATCGTAAGTAGATAGGTTTTTATCGATTATTCGTAATTTGTATAATTATTATTTGTACTTTTAAGGTATTTAATACTTTTCGGTTACCTTAAGGGAAATAAAGTTTCCTTTTATTCCGGAGTTAATTATAACGTTAAATATTTTGTTTTTATGGTAAATCGGGATTTCGATCTAATTTCGTAATCCCTTTTTTGCTTTACATAAGGTTTTATATATAGGGGCTTTTCGGTACCTTATTTTCGAAGGTTTTTGTAATTTTTTAATTAATATATCCTGGGGGATAAAAGATGTTTTTATTCGCGTGTTTCTTTAGCCGTATGTTTGGTATAATAGTTTTCCATATATTTGAACGATTTCCTATTGCCAAATTGGTATTTAAAGATAATTATCTTTCTTTTCTAGCTTTTTTTTAGGTTTTGTATTTTGCAAATTATAAGGTTAAAAGGGTAAATTTCCGAAAGGGATATTCCTATAACTAAAAGTTCGTATTTATTATATAATATTAGTAAATAATATAAATACCTTTACGTTATAACCTTCCGGCTTTGTTTTAATTTAGGATGTAAGTAATAAAATTTAAGGTAATTTGGTTATTAAAGGGTTTTTATGTATCTATATTTATCGTCTGGTTTTGTAAACGTTTTTTCGTTATATTCTAGCTAAACGTTATTATCCTTTTTAATTCGTTAATAAGTAAGGTAGTTATAATTATTATAAGCAGTAAAATATAAAAGCTTATAATTATTTTTTAAAAGTTTTAGGTATATTATACATTTTGGAAAAATAATATACTTAAGGGATAATTATTTATGGCTACCGGAATCTTTTCGTAGTTAACCGTTTTAGTTATATATCTTACATTTTTATATATCGAGGTAACAAATATATTTTAGCATAATAGCTACCCTAAAGGCTATTCGTTTTGGATAGTATTTATAAACTTTAGCCGTAGCATTTTTGCAAATGGCATAATTTTCATAATTTAAGTCGCTGTTTTTAACCCTATTAGTCGTAATAATAGTAAACTTTTAATCGGCGGAAATAAAGCTTACTTCCTTTTTATTCTTTTTTTCGTTATTTATGTTTCGTTCGGTTACGCGAACCTTTTTTTTAGGTTATAAATTTTTTTTTAAAGGTTTCCTTTTTTCGCTAAAAAATTATATTCGTTTTCGAAATAATTTTTCTTATTATAATTAAACCATTTAATTTTGAATTTATTTTTTGGGGATTTTGTTAAAATAATATTAACTTTTTTCTGGAATTTATGCTTTATTTTTTTTTTTTGCTATTAAAACGTTTATCGTTATTTCGTTTACCGGTACCCTTTTTTTCAAAATATCGATCAAAAATACGTCGGTCGGCGATAATAACTTTATTTATATAATCTTTAAAAGGATTTATCTTAAGTACCCTAAATATTTCATCTTTAACCTAAAGCTTTAGGCCGTCGTAATAAGGGAAAAATAATACATCCTGTAAAAATTTGGAAATAATTATAAAACAGTTAAATTTAATCGTATACTTAGCTATTAATATAATTTTGCTAAAATATATATATTTATTTAATTATATGTTATTATTTATCCATATTTTCGTATAAAGTTTGTATTCGTTTTTTAAAGTTATCGTAATTATTAAAAATATAATTAGTACTATTTAAGTAATTGTCGGAATAATTTATTAGGTAATTTTTAAAAATAGGTTCAAACTAATTAAATATTTTTCCAGCTAATAGTTACGAAATAATTATTACCTTTTTATATTTTTCCGTTAAAGAACTTTCGTTAACCGTAAAGACCATTAATTAGTCATCGTGTTCGAAGATACTGGGTATAGTATTTATCGTGTGGATTATATGTGCAATGATTTTCTGTATATTTGGCTCAGCCTGGAAAATAAGGCTTGAACCTATATCAACCTTATAAAGAACTTTCGTTCCATTTAAGGTAAAATCTGGCCTCGATTAAAAATCCTTTTATACCCGTAAATTTATCATAAAGTTTGGAAATAATTAACTTATAACCTTTAATATTAGGTATTTTATAATAGGCAGGAAAAAATTTAATTTCTTTTTAATTTCGATTAAATAAAGGGGGTGTTAAAGCTTTTGGACGAAAAGTAATTTTTAAAAAAGATCTAAATTTTTTTTTAAAGTTATCGGACGAATTTGGCGTTTTTTTTTTAAGTTTTATAACTTTTTTGGCTATAAGGTCCAATCGTTTATTAGGCGTAAGTTTCTTTTTTTTTCCCTTTTTAATTTTTACGCCTTATTTTTTCTTTCCCTTTTAATCGGACTTTTCGGGCTGGATTTCGATAAGTTTTTAGGGGGTAGGGATAAATTATTATTAGAAAAAAAAACTTTTTAAGCCCTTAACTTTGATGGTTATAGGTACCATGTTATCGATTAATTAAAAAATCTTTTTAATAAGAGGTAAATTATTTAATCCGGTTATTAATTTTTTACTAGCTAATAACGGAAATTAAATATATTATTTATCCGTTAAACGTTATTTTATAATATCGTTTTTATTAAGTTTAAAAAAGCTTATACCTAATTGGGCCTTACATTATTCGTTAGCTATTAATTAAAAAATTATTAAAATATAACGAACCTATTATATATTTACCTAAAAGTATAAGCAGTATCCGAAATAAAGGCTCTTATTTTGTAAATAATAATAACGTAATAAATAAGGTATTCGTTAAAAGAATTTGCGGACTTTTCTTTTAATCGGAAAACGGTATAATTATTTTTAATTAAAAACTTAAATTAATAATTAAGGAACGAAATTAAATAAATATTATTTATATAAAAAACCGACCGTTATATATTTATCTGGATTTAATAAATACATCGTAAATCTGTAAGATTTGTTAAATCTGGTTCCAGATCTACCAGATCTTCCTAATTACTATATTTGGCGCGGGGAAAGCCAAATTTTCCTTATCCGAAGATTAACCGTAAGGAGCCTATACCAGGCTCCGGAGGCCGGTTTTCTTTAAGATAGGAACCCCTGTTCTTATATTGTAATAATATATTACGATAATATCTTTATAATCATAAACCGATTTACAAAATTTTCCTATTTTTTATTATTTAATAAGGATATAAACGTAAAATAATTAACGTATATTTTTTTTAAATACCTTATTAATATATAGGGTCTTTTTATCGAAATCGTATCGGATAAAGGTATTATATTTATTTCGAAGTTTTAGTAAAACCTTATAGCATAATTAAACCTAAACCAGAAACTTTTAAGCGTTTTTAAACCATAAACGGATAACTAAATAAAAAGAATAAATTAAATATTTGAAATTTACTTACGGTATTATATTAAATATAAATAAAATAATTAAGTAAAAAAATTATTAATAATATAATTAACCTATAATATAAATTATTACGAACATATTAAAATAAGACTAATTAACGCCAATTTCGGTTTCACGCTAAAAATTTACTGAAATTTACAAAAAAAAGGATTAATTAATATTAAAATAATTATATATAAAAATAAAAACAAAACTTAAATTCGTACGTACCTAAATGCAAAAATATTATAACCAGTAAAGGTTAAAAATATTAACCTTTTGAAAAAAGAAATAATTTACTTAATTACTTAAAATATCCAAAACAAATAATTTAACAAAAAATTCGATTTTAAATATATCGAACCGTATAAAGTTGTAAAAAAAATCTTAAAAAAGTAATTACCAGTTAAAACTGTCTTTTAAAGTTAAACTTTACCCCGTTTTTTATATTTCCCTATTAAAATTAATAACAAATATAATTTAAATCTATACGGGATAAAAAAAAAAGGTAACGGAAAACGTACCGGTATAAAAAATAAAGAAAATCCTTAATATTAAAAATAAGGATAAAAATTATAATATTTAATTAAATAAAAGGATTACCTAAAGTTAAAAAATATATAGAAGCTTACGGATAACCTTACGGAAACTTAGCGCTTTTTAAAATTTTTTTACTAATAACGTCGGAAAACTTAAAAATAACGTTCCAATTTACGTTATTAAATTACGAAGGGTTAAAGGCGGGATTAATCCAGTTAACCGATTACATTTCGGCTTCGGACCTTTCCTGCCGTTTTAGTTCGTTTAAATTTTTTATCCTGCAGCAAATTATTTCAGTAGCCTTTTTACGTAACATTTTTTTCTGTCGACGAAAGCGTTATAAATGGGTTAACGTTTTAAAAAAGGATATTTCAGTATTTTCCTTTTTTTTTTAATACGATCCTTTTTTCGAAAAACGCGAAATATTACTTATAAATCCATATTATCAAAATCGTAATAAAAGTATTTTTTTTCGATATAAAAATTATAACGAAATTTACCTTTTATAATGATATAATCGGAACGATTAATACGAAAATAAACCGAATAACGAAATATATTTATGCCAACTTTATTTATAAAAAGAACAAAGTTTTTATAATAATCCGGGTTAAAATTAGCTTACTTTTTTTTACTTTTACGGATACGATTAAATATAACGACAAATAGCAACATAAAACATAAAAAGTAAAAAGGAAAATTACTTATTATGTAATAAAATAAACTAATTAATCTTTAAGGGCAAAATCTTAAAAGGGAAAAATCGTATTATAAACCAGCTAGCCTTAATTACCCCAAGCGGTCAGATCTACAACTATGTAAATCCCGACCGCTATCTTAAGATTACGTAACCAATAATAATCGAACGAAATCGTTTCGATTACCCTCGACCAAATAACAAATAATCGAACGTAATCGGTTCGACCACGCACGATTATAAAAAATAAAGAAACATATATACGCTTATTATTTTCCCATAATCTAAATAACACCAGCTCATAATACAATTTAATTACCCAGATTACCTTTAATATCTGCTATTACCAAACGTAATTATACTCCCAATCTATCGCTCAGATTCCCACAATATTACTGCCAACATAAACCGTACGACTAGGGTTTAATATTTGGTTAAGCCAGTTAGCCGTCACATTTTATTATTATATCGTTATTTTTCGCATTATCGAAAATAAAGTAACCGATTTTTTATTTAATTTCGTAAATATCGATTACGTTAAAAATCTTTGCAACTATATTAACGCCTATATAACGTAAGGTTATATTAGGTAGCTTTAAGGTTAGCTTATACGGCTAATTTTTTTTATTGCAAAAAAAAAATTTATAAAATAAATAATAATTATTTAACCTTTCACCGTTAAAAGCAATATAAATAAAATCCGGCAAACGTAATAATACTTTTACGATTTATTACTTATATTCGTAAAAAACGTTAATAATAAATACTTTCGTAATAATTACGGAAATATACATATTTTAATTTTTTATATAAGGCTTAAAATATTCGAAAATAATTCGTAACTCTTTTTCCTTAACGATAATAAACGGATAATTTCTTTCGACGATCCAGTTAATTAAAAGGCGGCGGAATTACTTTTTATCGAAATTTTTTATTAACGTATTCGTAAAATTTTATTTACGGGGATTATAAATATTAAGCCCGAAATAATCGGAAATAAAAAAAGATCGGGATTTTTTCGCGTTATTTTCGTACGCGTTTTAACCTAACTTTAATATTACGATTTCGTTTTTTTAAAAAAAGATTATAATCTTATGCGCGTAATAAAAATAATTTATATAATTTTATATACCGCATATTAAAAAGTGGGCAAATTTAAAGTTCCGTTTATAAACGCAAACCTTATATATTTACTTACGTTTTCCGGTACGTTAAATATCGTATCCGAATTATTACGATTATATCGTTATATCCTTTATCGGTTTAAATATCGTAAACTTTAAAAATACGGCCTAAAAACGGCGTTTAAGGTTTTATCGTTAATAATAAGCGTTAAAGTTATAAAAAGGACCGGAACAGGCGTACCGTTAAAGGTAAATATTTCGGAAGACGACGGAAAGGATTATATATCGTCGTTAAGGATAATAATAAAACTTAAAGCGTTATATTTTAAAGTTATAATAACGGTAATATATTCGTTATAAGGTTAAATAGGTTATAAATTAACTAAATCGCTATAAAGTGCATATTATTATTACGTTAATCGAAAAACTTGTAAAATGCATAAATCTTTTAATTTAAAAGTTTTAAATATTATTTTGCAGGTTAATAACAATTATATTAATTTCTTAATAAATAATTAGTAATATAATATAAGAATTACCAAACTAATAAGGGCCAGGTAAGAAATAAAAAGTAATTACATAAATATTAAAATATTAAAATATTATTTTTACGAAAAACCGTACGTTATTTCGGAAAATTAAAAATATAGCGAAAACGTACTTAAAATATATAGGCCCCTAATATTACGTTTAATAACCTTATTACCTTATTAAGTAACCTTATTAATAGCTTTATATTTTAACCTATCCGATTTTAATTATACTTTAAAATTAAAGCTAAATAAAATCGAAAAAAAAGGACTTTACCGTTAAGTTATTCCGATCGAAGGTTTTATGATAATATTATTTTTACTATCGTAACTATTATATATTACTAAAAAAGCCGAATTATCGTAAAGTTAACATATTTTCCATTTAAAAACCTATTAAAATAACATATTTATTAATACGTAACTTATATTTAACGATATAATTATTTCCTTAAGTTAAGCCCGGCATTAAAATAACTGCAAAAAAGTAAGGAGTTTAAATATATTACTTTTATTATTAAGCGACAAATATATCCAAAGTTATAAGGGAATAATAGGTTAAGATGTTAGGCGTTTCCGGGTAGATAGGACACTTTATACGGCGGTATAGATAACTACCTGTTAATATTATTACGGCCAGCATGAATATAGCATGGTACCTAGTTTATTGGCGCTATGAACGAAGATTTTAAGCTAAAGAAAGAAAAAAAGAAAAAAAAACGCAGAGTTACAAAATACGTAAAGATTTACAAATATCCCCACTCTCTATGTAGCAGGAGGCTAGTTTATATAGCAGCTGTCAACTCCATATAACGGTTGCCAGCCTCACAGTTTGATCCTGGTAACTGCCGTTATATTACCCCCTTTCAGAAACTTATATACGATCCAAAGAAATATGCAAATTTTTATTAGTTATAAGTACCGTTTTTCCCATATTAATCCGGTTTTTATTTTTACGGGCTTATTATTATCGAAATAATTTTTGTTAGTTTCGTCGGTAGCCGTTATACGTATTTATTTTTATAAGCTGATTAATAATTTAAATATTTTAAGATATTCCGTATCGAACCGTTTTATTATAATCGAAACGTTTTTAAAATTAATTCCGGGATATTATGTTTCGTTAAAATCGTAATTTTTTTATTTAGCTTAATATTATACCTTTTTATTACGTTCGTTAAATTTTAATTATTCGATTTATTTTATTTTAAATTTTAACATATTATTAATTTTTTCGGATAATAATAATATTTAAGTTTATTAAAATAATAAATTATTATTAGTTTTACGTAACCGATCGGCTTAAAATAAATTAATTATCTTATAATTTAATAACAAATTAAAAATAAAGTTATAGCCTTATTTTTCCAAAATTTTAAAAAATTTATATAAATAATCGATATTTACGATACGAAATTTTTTTTACGCTAAAAAATTTTATCGTTAATTTTAAAATCGATTAAATAATATTTCTTATTAATTTACGTTATTTAATATTTTTATATTTTTAATATAACTTTTTTTATAAACGTTTAAACGTTTTTAAATCGTTTAATAATTATTAATATTTATTAAATTAATTCGGTTTTTATTTTTATTATATTTAAAGGTAATAAAAATAAATTCTAGATATTTTTATTTAATATAACTTTTAACGGAATTATATTAATCGATAAATATTATAATAAATTATACGTAAAACTTAATGCCGGTATATATACGTTTTAATTATTTTGGCATTTATTAATATAAAAATATAAATATTAATTTAACTTCTGGTTTATAAATTTAATAATTTTTAAATTTACGGATATAAGGTATTTTCGTAATAATACTTTATACCGGTAAGTTCGTTTAATTTAATTAAAAATTAAAGATTAAAAATATCTTACGTTATTATTAATTTAAATAACGAATATTTTAAAAAACGATATAAATATCGGTAATATCGGTTAATTAAAATTTCGTTAACATTAAATTTTTTATTTAATAAATATTTATATATAATTATAAACGTAACGGTTTTTCGGTATATTTTTTCCGTGAATAATAATATATTTTTACATATTATTCGGAATAAAAAAAGGATAAAAAAATTCCGGAATTTTATTTCGAAATGTTTTATTCCGACGGTAATTATAATAATTCCGGATATATTATTGGATATTTTATTTAAGCCGAAATAAAATATATTTCCGTATTAATATTTTAATTATTTTATTTTAACCAAAATACGTAAATATTTTAAATACGTAATCTTTACGGATAAATACGATACGGAAAAGAAATATAACCGTTAATTATTTTTTCGGATATACTTAATTTATTATTTTTTTTGTTTAGATTTTACGTTTCGTTTTTACGACGGCTAAAGTTAACCAAATTGGTATTTTACGGGATATTTTCGATGCGTACCTTAAGTATTTCGTTAATAATAACTAAAAAAAATTTTAATCGTTTTAACGGAATTAAAAATGTAAATTTTTTTTCGGGCCTTAACGGCAAATAAATCGACCGTTTTTCGTAATAAGGTATTTACAGCGATATTTTCTTTATTAGGTCGATATTAAAAGGTAATATCGAAATTAAAAAAAAATTAATTTATCGGATTTAACGTGTAAAAAAAACACGTTTATTTATAAAATATATTAAGGTTTAATAATTAACTATAATAAAAAGCTTTTATTTTTAAAGTTTAAACGTAATAATATTTAAAAGTTTAAATTATATCGAATAATTTACGGTTTTAAATAAGATATTTCTTTATTAAAGTTATAATTTTCGAAAAAGATTTTATTAATTTTTATTTATAATCGTTTTATTATTATTAAATAATATTTCCGGTTACGTTACGGAATACGTTTATTTTTATTTTAATCGGTTAATTAAATCGAAAAAAAAATAAAGATTGGAACTTTATAAACGAACCGTTTTATTTTTTCGAACGTTCGTTTTTATGCGGATTTTATTACGAAAAAAGTGTTTTTTATAATAAACGGTTTAATAATTCGGTTATAGCGTTTTTATAATGATAAAATATTTATACGTAATTATAAAATCTTATAAATAAACGGATTACGGTACGCTTATTAAAATTTTCGAACTTTTATTTTTAAATTATTTTAATTTTGACCAAATTAATAAAAATATTAAGGCCGGTTTTTATAATAAAACCGAAATAATCTATTTTTTAAAGTTAAATCGGAATTTTTTAATAATTTTTTAAAATTTAATTTTATATAACTAATAAAAAACTTTTTCGTAATATTTTTAATATTTTTTTACAGATAAAATAAATTAAAGCGTTATCCGTATAAACGTTAACGTAATAATCGAAAAATATATTTAATTAGGTATTAATAAACGATTATTATGTAACGAATCTGTTATATATCCACCTGGAGGTATAAGCAGGATCTGAAATGGGGGTTCTTAATTTGTAGGTAATAATAACATAATAAATAAGATATTCGTTAAAAAGATATGCGGATTTTTTCCTTAATCGGAAAACGGTATAATTACTTTTAATTAAAGATTTATATTAATAATTAAGGAACGAAATTAAATAGGTTTTATTTATAAAAAGAACCGATTATTATATATTTATTTCGAATTTTAATAAATATACCTGGAATTTATATAATTTATATAATTTAACAAATTATTTAAATTTCCTAGATTATTTAATTTCTAGCGGGAAAAGCCAAATTTTTCTTTATCCGAAATTTAGCGGCCTAAAATTTGCGTTAAATTTAAAAAAACGGTTTCTTTAAGATAAAAACTTTATTTTTATATTATAATACCATTTTCCTTTTTTAAGGATTTTTATCCTAAAAATAAAAACCGTAAATATTTTGTTTGTTTTAATAAAAAGGTTTTTTAAGTTTTTTCCGGTTAACTTTATTATAACAGGTTATATTTAAAAGGAAAAAAAAAGAAAATCGCGTTTATATTAATAAAAATTTTATGCTACCCGTATAAAAAATATTAAAGAATTTGGTTCAAAAATTATCCTTTATACGAATTATATTTATTTTAAGAAAACCGAATGTTTTTAAATAATAATTATTTTAAATTATAACTTTTATATTCGTTATTAGCGCTTAATATATAACGTATTAAAAATAAATTTTTTATTAAAAATTAAAAAAAAATATAACCGGTTATAAAAAAATAACGTAAGATAAAAAATACTTTAATTATTTTTTTAATCGCTTAAAACGATTACGTTTTTAATAAAATATCTTTTAAAAAAAAGCCGTTATTATTTAAAAAAAGAATTTAAACGGAATTAATAAGAAAATTAAATAAGGGTGGAAGAAAAATAACGTCGCATAAAGGCGAAATAGGTATAACTTGCTTTTAAGATAAATATTATAATAAAGGCGTTTATTTTTTTCGGGTAAAACGCCTTAAATTTGGATTTAAGTAAGTAACCGGTATTACCTGCGACCTTAGCCGTATTAAAAACGGTTAATTAGGATTTTGTCCATAGAAATCCTTAATTAAGTTTATCGTATTCGTTAAATATTTAAATGGTTTTTATATATTATCTTTAAGTAAGTAATTTATCCATTTTACCAGATATTACATCTTATTTTTGATTATTTAAAAATCCAGTATTTTTTTAATTTCGTATTCGTTATCGTTTCTTTCGATTTTAAGGTTTTTTTTAAGTAAGATACTTTTTAAGGCTAGTTTTAATAAGGAAATATTTAATATAAGGTATATTTTTATAGTTTTAAGTAATAATAATTTATAATTAGTTTTTAAAATAAATTTTTCGATTTTAAACGGATTAAATCTTTTGAAATTAAGTTTGTTACTGGACCTTTTCGTTTTAATTTAGGTAAGATTTAACGTTACGTTTTATTTTTAATATAATAAATAATTTTCTTTTATTAAAATTAACTTTTTAATTTGTTTTTATTATAATATTAAATTATTTTTTGTTATAAAAATTGTAATTTAATTTAAAATCGGGCTTTTATCGTTTTGATTTTTGTTATTAATATTCTTATTCGTTAAATTATTATAATAATAATTAATACTTTATGTATTAATTATTTTAATCGTTAAATTATTATATCGTATCTATATATAACTATATGTAATAATAAGCTTATATTTTCGTTAACGGACGTATTATAAGTTATTTACGTAAGTAATAAAAGTTTAATTTAATTATTTTATTAATAATTAACGTAATTTCGAAAATATAATTTTAAGGTTTAATTTAATCGTTTTATTTAATTATTTTTTAAAGGTAATAAGTTATTAAAAATTTAAATTTAATATTAATTGGCTTAAAAACATTAGTACCGAATTTAAATATAAAAAGCTTATTTCGATTAAAAATATTTTTTCTGGTATTTTATATTTATCAAAATAATATCGAATAAAAGCGTAAATTAATTATTTTGTTATTATTTTTTTAAAGGGTAAAAAGTATTTATATTTAATAAGTTTATTAATACTTACTTATATTATATTATATTTAATTTTAATAACGGGATTTTTCGATATAAAAAATTAATAATAAAATTCCAAATTATATTATTTTACGTTTTATTAGGTATGTTTGTAAGTTATAATAAGCTATACGGCTTATGGCAAATTATTTTAGCTTTATTATAAACTTTGTAATTTTTAATTACTTATTTAATTATTTAGCAAAATTCTAGAAAATTATATTTTTTTTAAAGTTATTTAATAATTTTAAATATTCCTTAATATTCGTAAAAAGGGTTGTCGTAAAATTTTTTAATAAATTCTCTTTATTGCTAGCGGGGGATATAAATTTTGCCGCGGAATAATAAGTGGTTTTTATCGTTTCCTTTAAGTTATTTAATTTTTTTGTATTTTTTTAAGTTATAAAAATTTTTAAATTAAGTCAATTTTTCCGGAATCGGTTATTTTAAGGTTATATATAATTATATTATTTTATCGTCCTTATGATATAATATTTATATATATTATTTAAAAACTTTTAAATCGTAATTTTTTTTCCGCTTAAAATATCCGTTTAAATATTTTTTTTACCTTTAATTTTGTAAATTTTAAAATTAAACTTAAATTTTAAAATTATTTAATTTTTATAACGTTTATTTAATTTTTGGGTAATTATAAATCGAATAAGATTTTTATAATTTAAATAAATATTAAACGGTTTTTTATTTTTATTAAAAAATAATTTTTATTTTTTAAATATTAAAATAATCGTTAATAATTTTTATCGTAAATAACGTATTTAAGTTTTGTATTGTTAAAAGTTTTAAAAAAGTATATTATTAAGTTCCATTTTCCGTTAGTTTTTAATTATTCGAAAATTATTTTAAGGGCATAATTTAAAGCGTTTATTTTAAGTCGTTTTCTTTTATTATGGTTTGGTAACTTAATTACCGGGGCGTTAATAATTTTATTTTTAATTTTTTTTTAAAAATTCGAACTTTTTTTTAATATATTCTTTAATAGTAAATTTGGTTAAGGGATTAATAAATTTACCGTAATCCTAAATTAAAGGTTGTATATAGCCGGTAAATCCTAAATATTAAAGGATATTAATAATAATAATTTTATTAAGGATTAGTTAATTTTTAATAGTTTTTAATTTAAAATTTTGGGTTTAAATTTGTTCCGGGGTAATAGTAAAATTTAAAAAAATTTAATTTTTAAATTTATTAAACGTTTTTTTAACCTTTATTAATAAGTTAACTTTTTCGAGTACTTTTAATACTTAAGTAATATACTTTATATATTTTTTTAAATTTTTTAAATAAATAAAAATATCGTTTAAAGAAACGAAAACGAATTTATTTAAAAATTTCCGTAAAATAATAATAAATATATATTAAAAGCTGGTTAAGGTATTAATTAAGTTTTATAATATAACTTTATATTTATAATATCTATAAATAATTTTTAAGGCAGTTTTTTATTTTTCGTTTTTAATTATTTAAATTAGGTAATAATTGTCCGATAAATATAAAGTTATAAATTATTTAATTTTATTAATATTTTTTATAATATTTATTAATATTAAAAGATATTTATTTTTAATAATAATATTATTTAATTATTAATAATTATATATTTATTTATATATTAAATTTTTATTTTTATTAATTTTAATTTTATTATTTATTATTTTTAATATTATTATAACTAGATATTTTATAAATAATTCGGATTTTTAAATATAACTTTTTTTAAGTTTCGTTAAAATTTTTTTTAAAAAGTTTTAATTTTTTTAAGGTTTATATAATAAATTTGGTAAAGTTTTAGGTAAAATTTTTTTAATATAAATTTTTTAATTTTATTAATTATAATTAAATAAATTTTTTTAAATTCGTTTTTTAAATAATCTTTTAAATTATCGATATTTAAAGGGTATTATTATTATAAAGTTAAAAACTTTAACTTTTTTAATTATATAATAAATTTTATATAATTTGTTTTAAAATTATTTTATAAAACCGTTTATTTTTTTTAATTCAACCGTAAATTGTTAAAATAAAATTACGGTATTTTAAAAATAATATTAAATCTTAAAATATCGGTAATATCGAAAATAATTCGTTTTAAATATTTTTATATTTAAATTATAAATTTTATTATTTTTCGGGAAATTTAACCGTTCTCGTAAATAAATAAGTTTTTATTAACTATTCGTAATTTATAAAATTATTATTTATATTTTTAAGAGATTTAATATTTTTTAATTATTTTAGGAAAAATAAATCTTTTTTTATTCCGGAATCGATTATAACGTTAAATATATTATTTTTATAATAAAATAAAATTTCGATTTAATTTCGTATTTTTTCTTCCTTTTATAAGGTTTTATATATAAAAGCTTTTCGGGATTTTATTTTCGAAAATTCTTATAATTCTTTAATTAATATATCTTAAATGCTAAAAAACGTTTTTATTTACGTATTTTTTTAGCCGTATACTTAGTATAATAATTTTTTATATATTTAAACCATTTTTTATTACCGAATTAATATTTAAAAATAAACTGTTTTTTTTAAATTTTATTTTTTTTAAATTATAAGATTAAAAGGATATATTTCCGAAAAGCGTATTTTTATAGTTAAAAAATCGTATTTGTCGTAAGATACTAGCGTATAATATAAATATCCTTACGTTATAATGTTTTAACTTTATTTTGATTTAAGGTATAAGTCATAAAACTTAAGATAATCTGGCCATTAAGGGATTTTATATATTTATATTTATTATCTAATTTTGTAAACGTTTTTTTGTTATTTCGTGGTTAAAAGTCGTTATTTTTTTTAGTTCGTTAATACATAAGGTAATTATAATTATAATAAATAATAAAATATAAAAATTTATAATTATTTATTAAAGGTTTAGGGTATATTATATATTCCGGAAAAATATAATACTTAGGAAATAATTATTTATGGTTACCGAAATCTTTTCGTAATTAATTATTTTGGTCGTATATTTTATACTTTTATATAATAAAATGGTAAATATATTTAAACGTAATAATTATTTTAAATTTCGTTCGTTTTAAATAATATTTATAAATTTTTACCCTAATATTTTTATAAATTATATAATTTTTATTATTTAAATCGTTATTTTTAATTTTATTAATCGTAATAATTATAAATTTTTAACTAGCGGAAATAAGGTTTAATTCCTTTTTAATTTTCTTTTTGTTATTTATATTTTATTCGGCCGCGTAAAATTTCTTTTTTGGTAAAGTATTTTTTTAAAGGTTCCTTTTTTTAAAAAAAATAATATTCGTTTTTAAAATGGCTTTTTTTGCAATAATTAAAATATTTAATTTTGGATTTATTTTTTTAAATTCCTTAAAAATAATATTAATTTCTTTTTAGAATTTATTTTTTATTTTTTTCTTATTATTAAAACGTTTGTTATTATTTCGTTTGCCGGTTTCTTTTTTTTAAGTTATCGATTAACAATACGTCGGTCGGAAATAATAATTTTATCTGTATAATTTTCGAAAGGTCCGATTTTGGGTAGCTTAAATATTTTATTCTTAATTTATTCTTTGAAGTTATTATAATAAAAGGAATAATACGTTTTATAAAAATTTAAAAATAGCTGTTAACTTATTAAATTTAGTTATATATTTAACTGTTAAAATAGTTTGTTTAAATTTATATATTTATTTAATTATATGTTATTATTTATTTATATTTCCGTATAAAATTTATATTCGTTCCTTAAAATTATCGTAATTGTTAAAAATGCAATTAGTAATATTTAGCTAATCTTCGGGGGAATTTATTAAATAGTTTTTAAAAATAAGTTCGAATTAATTAAGTATTTTTTTAACAAATAGTTACGAAATGGTTATTATTTTTTGGTATTTTTCTATTAAAAAGTTTTCGTATTATTTAAGATATAGTTTGGTTTTAATTAGGAATTTTTTTACGTTAATAGATCTATTATAGGGTTTGGAAATAATTAGTTTATAACCTTTAATGTTAAATATTTTATAGTAGGTAAAAGGGGGTATAATTTTTTAGGGGTTTTAACCAAATCAAGGGGGAGTTGGAATTTTTGGACGGAGGGTAGTTTTTAAAAAGGATATAAGGGGTTTTTTTTTTTTAAATTATTTCGTAGGTCTGGCGTTTTTTTTGCTTAAGTTTTATAACTTTTTCGGCTATAAGGTCCAACCGTTTATTAATTATAACTTTTTTTTTCCATTTTTATTTTTGGTTCTTTTTTTTCCTTTTGGTCGGATTTTTTAGCCTGGATTTCGATAGTTTCCTTTATTTCTTTTAAGGTAGGGGTAAGTTGTTATTAGGAAAAAACACATTTTTTTTGGCCTTTAATTTTAATAGTTATAGGTATTATATTGTCGATTAATTAAAAAACTTTTTTAATAAGGAATAAATTATTTAATTTGGTTATTAATTTTTTATTAATTAATAATATAAATCGAATATATTATTTATTTACTAAATATCGTTTTATAATATTATTTTTATTAAATTTAAAAAAATTAATATTTAATTAAGCCTTATATTATTTTTTAATTATTAATTAAAAAGTTATTAAAATATAACGAATTTATTATATATTAACCTAAAAATATAAATAATATCCGAAATAAGGGTTTTTAATTTATAAGTAATAATAACATAATAAATAAAGTATTTATTAAAAAAATTTACGGATTTTTTTTTAATCAAAAAACGGTATAATTATTTTTAATTAAAAATTTAAATTAATAATTAAGAAATAAAATTAAATTAGTATTATTTATAAAAAAAATTAATTATTATATATCCATTTCGAATTTTAATAAATATGCCTAAGATCTATATAATTTATGTAATTTGGTAGATTACTTAGATTACCTAAATTACCTAATTCTTGTCGGGAAAAGCTAAGCTTTTCCTTATCCGAAATTTAGCCGCCTGGAGCCTGCGCCAGGCTCCAAAGGACGGTTTCTCCAAGATAGGAACCCCTGTTCCTGTACTGTAACATATTATTATATAAAATTTATTTTTAATTTAAATAAAAATATTTTTTATTAAAATATTTTTTAACGGATTTTAAATATTATTAAATATTCCGATTTAATAACGATACGAAATTTATAAAACATTTAAATAATATTAATTTTAATAAAACGTTTAATATTTCGATAATTAAATATAATACCGTTAAAGAAAAAAGTTGCAATGAAACGATTTTTTAAATATTAATCTTTTAATAATAATTAATATAAAACCGGCATTCCGACGAATATAATTTTGGGATAAATAGAATTAAAACGGTATTTTTTAAATATATAATGTAATAAATTTTATTTTAATAAAATTTATTTTTCCAGCAAAAGGTATTAAACGGATATCCGGTAAGTTAAGAGTTTAAAGGCAGATATCGGCCGGTCGAATTTTAAAATTATATTATCACCGAATCGGAAATTTGGAAAAATGTTAACTTTCTTTTTCGAAAAAAACGTTTTTAAGTTAACGAAAAATTTAATAAAAATTTCCGGATTCGTTTTACGTATTCTGGATTTTTATTTTCGGAAAAGAGGAATTTTTTATTATCGTAAGTTTTTTTTTTATAAAACGGTTAACGTTATACCGTTTAATTTTTATTTTTAAAAAAACAGTTTTTTAAGGTAACGGAAATCAGTTCTTAATTTATTTATTAATAAGGTAATAATTACCTTATTTTTAATAAAGTCCATAATAAAACTATTTAATTAAATATTATATATATCCGGTATATTTGTTTTTAATATATCCGATAAAATAATAAATGCGAATATTAAAATAATTTTTTTTTCGAAATTTTTTTATAAACGTTAAAAAATTTAATATTATTTATCGGCTTTCTTTATATTATAATTACGATAATTAATATTTTCTTGAATTTTAAAATCGATATATCCGTTTAATAAATATCGGATTGAAAATTTAATTACCGATAAAAACCTAATTAAAATTAAAAGGTTATTAAATTAAAAATTACTTTTATTTTTATAATTTAATAATAAACCGTATTTTTTTTATTTAATTAAAACCGATAAAAATATCGTATCCGGCATTTATAATTTAAAAAATTTAAATAAAAAAACGTCGGTCGTTCATTTCGAATATTATAATTATTTCAATTTTTATTTAACCGGTAAGTTAATTCCGGTAATTTTATAATTAAATTAATTGTTTTAACCAGATAATATGAATTTATAATCGTTTTTTTATTTATTTAATAAAAACTATTAAAAAAAAATCGGCTTTATATTCCTGTATTATAAAAAATAATAATACGTAAATTAACATTATTTTGTTAAATTTACGTTATTTTAATAAAAGTATTATATTTTTTAAAATTATTTATTTCCGTTATAATTAATATAAGAAAGATTATCGTCAAACTTTTTAACGGTTTTATTTTTTTTCCGATTTATCGGAATTAAACGAATCTTTTATTATTTTTATCGCAATAACCTTTTTTTTATTAAAATAATCGTTAACTTTATATTCCGTTTTATTATAATTAAAATAGGTACCGGTTTTTTAATAAACCTGTTTTTTAATTTTCGATAAAAGTTTACCGGTATTATTCGAAGTTTTAAATTTACCGGAATTATTATTCGAACGGAAATTTTTATTTTTATTTTTCGGTTTATTATTATTAAGATTATATAATTAGGATTTTACGTTTTTATTAACAATTTTTATAAGTAAATTAATTATTATAAACGATTATAACGACGTAATTATAAGATTCTTCGTAAATAACGTCAAAATTATAATTATTTTAAAAAAGAACGTAAATTAAAATTTAAAAAAACTGATTTTTATAAAACTTGTTTTTATTTATTTTCGGTAATTTTAACCTTTTAAATAAAATCGATAAATTTAAAAATAAAATCATAAATATTTTAATTTTTGCCGGATTTAAAGGTAAAAATACGGAAAGTTTTTTTAATAATAAAAACTTAATTCAGATTATAATACGATAATTTTAATATTTAGATTATTTCGGTTACGTAAAAAAGTTATATAATTAATTAATAACGAATTTTAATTATTTATTCGGCTTTTTCTTCTAAAAAGTTTATTAAATAAATTATACGAATTCTTTCGTTCCGAAAAGTCGATTTATTTATTTCGAATTTATTTACGATTTTATAAATTTAAACGTTAAATTTAATTTTATTACCGTTAAATTTAATTAAATCGTTAACGTCATTTCTTTTTCCTAGTTATAATTCGAATTTACGTTATTATTCTTTACAATTTTACGGAAAACGCGTTATATTATTATACCGATAAAACGAAACGTATTACTATTACCGAAAACGTTATTAATTATGTTTTTCCGGTAAGGGCGGTTAACGTCGTCGGAAGAAATAAGGGAATAATAGCTTTATTCAACTTAAAAATAAGTAATTTCGTCGTAAAATTTTTACAGTTTTTTTTTAAATGTTCTGGTTATTATCAGTTATTTCGTCGATCGGCTATATATTGGAATCGGGTTTTAAATAGTTGTAGTTTTAGTTTGGTAAACCTTTTATTTTTAAAAACTAATTTCGTTTTTTGGTACGTTACTTTTTGCCGTTTTTTTAAAATATTTATCGGTTTTTATATTTTAGTTTAAACTTTAAAGGGGTATTTAGTTTTTTGCACTTTTGATTTTACCTTTAATTAATTTAAATTATTTTAAACGTTAATTAGCTAATAAGTAATTTCTTTTAACAGATATCTAGTTTTAATGCTGGTTAATTTAGGTTTTGGTTTTGGACGCGTTATTTTTTTTATCGCGCGTCTCGACGTAAAAAATATGATACCTTATTTATTAATCGTTAAGCCAGCGAAAGGAAAGGAATAAGCTTAGAATAATGTTACGGCGAGCATTAATATAATATGGTAGTTAGTTTATTGGCGCTATGAACGGAAATTTAAGCTGAAAAAAAGAAAAAAAGGAAAGAAATGCAGAGCTGCAAAATACGTAAAGATCTATAAATATCCCTACTTTCTGTATGGCAGGTAGCTAGTTCATGTGGCAGCTGTCAGCTCCATATAACGGTTGCCAACCTTACGGTTTGATCCTGGTGGCTGCCGTTATAAATATCACCACTTATATAACTAGGCTTTACTAATAGCGGGACCTATAACGCCATAAGGACCACTTATTATGGACACGATATCCATCTACGAAAGCTTTAAATAGATGGACGTCCATTTTAGGAAGGGCTAAATGGGTGGCGTGGGCTTGGCAATTGCGCAATCCACTTTGCAATCCGTAGACTTCGGTGGAATTGCTTCGACCTCTGCTTGCAATCGATGGGCACTTTTTATTTGGCAACATTTCGTGTCTTAACTTAAGGGAAAACGTTTACCAACGGGCCACCCCATTAACGGGTCACTTTACCTCTGCGTAACGCGTTAATTTACTTCCTAATTTGTTTCCTTATGAAAGGCTTTTTAATAAGACCTTAAAAATTCAAAAGGGTATTATTTATTAACTAAGATTTACGTTTTCAAGCGATATTTAATTTTCACATTAATTCCGGACGGCGTAATATAATAAATACAAAGGTTAATTATTTATTAAATTTAATTATCCGGTTTATATTAATAAGTATGTTATAAAAAGTTTAAATAATTAAAAAAATAATTACTAATAATAAATATAAAAAGAAATTTAAGTAATTATATTATAAGTTAAAATTATTTAAATAATAAAAAATAACGAATATAACGTCCTGTTAAAATAACCGGGCTATAAAAATAAAGGGACGCTTTTTGGCACTTCGTAATACAAATTCGGGAAACTTAATAATGATATATCCTATTAATATAAATTAATCGGATTTTCCGGCATTAAATATCTTTATAAATTCATAATAAGTACGCATATTATGTCCGGGCTAATCGTAGACGCCATATTTCCGTTCATTCGTCTTAACCATTTTACAACGACTCCCTCCAGCTACTGTTAGTTGTATTGTTATAACCTCTTTCTTTTAAACTAGAAAAGCTTATTTTTTTCATATAATAAATATTCGTGTTTTAAATTTCTTTTTTCTCCGGCAATTGCTTAAAATATGGTTCGTTTCACGTAATTAGGCGTTTTTCTCCAAAATATTCGTATAAAAATAATAAGTTACTCTTTATTAAATAGTTAACCGATTTACCGCTCTTATTAACGAAGTGCCTTAATAATTTATAATTTCTTTAAAAGTAAGGATTTTATTTTATTATTTTCTTAATATTCTTAAAGGCTTTTGCGACCAAAGATCGAATGGAACCGGTGGAAGTTAACGCGGAAGCGGTTAACGGAAGTATAATTATAAAAAGTTTTAATTCGAAAAAAAACTTTAATAAAATAGGATAAATTAAAACCAACATTTATAAATTTACATTACGATTATTAAACGTTATAATAACTTTAAACGCGTTGTAAAAACTGGCGAAAAAATGTTTTTGATAATATAAGTATAATAACATTATATTAAATTTTCAATATACCGTAAATAATTACGTTATATAATAAAAAGAATAAGATTTTTTACTAAGTTAAAACCGATATGTAAAATAGGCGAGTATATAAAGCATACTCAGGTCGTAGGTCGCGTAATATTTTTCGAATCTTATCAAATAATAAGTTTCGTACCCGACGAAAATAAGGAAATATTTCGAAATTTTTATATATGACTAAATAAATTTATTGTCCTATTATGGTTATATAATCTAATTTTTAAATCGGCTGCTATTAATGATTTATTCTGGTATTAGGATTTAAGATAATTATAACTCCTTATAATAATAAATAATAATATAATCTACTTTTAAAAATAATTCTTTAAAGAATTATATTTTAGTCTTATTCCTTTATTACGTTTATAAGAACTTGTTTAAGTTCCTAGGTATTAACAAGTGTTATATCCATTATTATAAACGGTTTTATTAAAATTAGAAATATTTTCTTTTACGATACCTTATTGTACGATAATAACCCGAATAAGGTCGAACTATTTACGAAATAAGTCTGGATCTTAATATAAAATCATTTAATAATTAATTTTCCGATTAAATGTTATGACTAGAAGTGTTATAACCCAACACCTTTTGGGCCCCATACACGATCAAAACAAGGATTCTTTAACAGAGGTTACGTGGTATCACGTACAGTGATCCAAGATCATTAAGATCATTAAGCGAATATAATGATCTAAGATTATCGGGATTACTAAGCAAATACAATAATCCGGGATTATTGGAACCATTAAGCCAAAATAATGATCCAGGATTATTAGGATGCTTGAATAAATATAATAATCCAGGCATTATATAAATAATCCGGCAGGATATAAATACATTTATTACCTTTCTTATAATCCAGATAGCACCAGCTTATAATATAATTTGATTATCCAGATTACCTTTAATATCCGCTATTACCAGATATAATTATATCTTAAAATTATTACTTAGATTTTTACAATATTGTTATTAATATAACCTGTACGATTAAGTTTAATAATTAATTAAATTAATTACTGTTATACGTTATAAGCTTTTATTTAGTAATACCGTTAAGCTTTAAGTATTATACTATACCGTTAATATATTAACCAGTATTTAGGAACTTACGATTTAATAATATCAAGATAAAATTAAGGAACTCGAAAAAAATTTCTAACGCCTTAAGTGTTACAGTACAGGGACAGGGGTTCCTGTCTTTGGGGAGACCTGCCTTTGGAGCCTAGTACGGGCTCCGTGCGGCTGAACTCCGGGTAAGGAAAGCTTGGCTTTCCTTGCCAAGGTTTAGAGTGATTTATTAGATTTACTGGATTTACTGAATTTGTTCCAGATTACGTAGATTATATAGATCAAACAGATTTACGAGATATTTACTCGTTGGAAATGGATACATAATGAACGGTTTTTTATATAGATAACAGTGTTTATTTAGTTTCGCTTTTTAGCTATTAATTTAAGTTTTTAATTAAAGGTATCGTTTTCCGATTTAGGGAAAAGTCCGTAAACCTTTTTAACAAATACCTTATTTATTATGTTATTGTTACCTATAAATTAAAATCCTTTATTTCGGATATTGTTTATATTTCTAGGTTGATGTATAATAGGTTCGTTATATTTTAATAGTTTTTTAATTAATGGCTAATGAATGGTTTAAGGCCTAATTAGGTATAAACTTTTTTAAACTTAATAAAAACGATATTATAAAACGACGTTTAGTAGATAGATAGCATATTTAATCCGCGTTATTAGTTAGTAAAGGATTAGGAACGAGATTAGATAATCTACCCCTTATTAAAGAAGTTTTATATTTAATCGATAATATGGTATATATAATTATTAAAGCCAAAGGTTAAATTTTTTTTTTAATAGTAACTTACCCCTGCCTTTAAGAAATTTATTAAGGTCCAGCTTAAGGAATCCGACTAAAAGGAGGAGGTTAAGAAGGTTTACGGTCTGGAGATAGGAAAAGGAAAAAAAAGAAAGCTTATAATTAACGAACGATTAAACCTTGTAACGCGAGAACTTATAAGGCTTAAATAAAAAAATTCCAAATTTGCCTGACGATTAAAGAAAGTTTTTGTACCCCTTTTAGGAATTATTTTCCGTTTAAGAACCTTAATTTTCCTATTTTTTGGTCAAGACCAAAAAGGAATTGTACCTCCTTTTGCTTATTATGGAATGTCCGATATTAAAGGCTATAAGCTAATCCCCCTTAAGCCTTATGATAAATTTATGGATGTGGAAGGATTTTTAATTAAGGCCACATTTTATCTTAAGTAGTACGAGAATTTTTTTACGGAGGAATATTAGAAAGTGATAGCTATTTTGCAATTATTTGTTAGAAGGGTACTTAATTAGTTCGAATCTATCTTTAAGGATTATTTAATAAATTACCTCGACGACTGCCTAAATACCATTAATTATATTTTCAGTAATTATAAAACCTTTAAAAAACGAATGCAGGCTTTATTCGGAAATATTAATAAGTAGTAATATGTAATTAAATAAATATATAAATTTTAGTAAATTAGGTTAATAGTTAAATATATGGTTATATTTAAGTAATTAGCAGCTAGTTTTAGATCTTTATAAAATGTATTATTTTTCTCGTATTATAACGGCTTAAAGCCTTAAGTTAAGGATAAAATATTTAAAGTACTTAAAATAAGTTTTTTCGAAAATTATATAAATAAGGTTATTGTTACCGACCGACGTATTTTTAATCGGTACCTCGAAAAGAAGGATACCGGTAGACGAAATGGCAACAAACGCTTTAATAGTAATAAGAAGATAAAGGATAAATTTCAGAAAAAAGCTAATATTATTTTAAGGGAATTTAAGAAAAATAAATTTAAAGTTAAAGATTTTAATTATAAGAAAAAGGGTTATTTTAAAAGTAAGTATTATTTTTTACTTAAAAGAAATTTTAAAAAAAAAAATTTTTAGCCTAAAAAAAAGGTTCGCGTAATCGAACGAGATATAAATTGCGAAAGAAAGGATGAAAAAGAAGTAAATTTTATTTCCGCCGATTAAAAGTTTATTATTGTTACGATTAGTGGGGATAAAAATAACGACCCAAATTATGAAGATTATGTTATTTATAACAATATTATGGTTAAGATTTGTAAATATTATTTAAAACGAACGGCCTTTAGGGTAGCTATTACGTTAAAATATATTTATTACCTTAATATATAGGAATGTAAAAGATACGACCAATAGAGTTAGTTACAGAAAGATTTTAATAGTTATAGATAGTTATCCTCCGAATATTATATTTTTTTCCGAATATATAATATATTTTTTAAACTTTTTGCAGATAATTATAGTTTTTGTATTTTATTACCTGTTACGATTATAGCTACCTTATTTATTTACGGGCTAAGAAAGATAACGATTTTTGGCTAAGATATAACGAAAAAACGTTTATAAAGCCGGATAATAAATATAGATATATAAAAACCTTCTAAATAGCCAAATTACCTTAGGTTTTGCTACTTATATCCTGAAACAAAATAAAGCCAGAAGGCCATAACGTAAAAATATTTGTATTATTTACTAATATTATATAATAAATACGAATTTTTAGTTATAGAAATGCCCTTTTCGGGGATTTATTTTTTTAATCTTATAATTTGTAAAAAACGAAATCTAAGGACAAATTAAAAGGACATAGTCGTATTTAAGTGCTAGTTTGGTAAAAAAAAAAATGGTTTAAATATATGGAATGGATAATTATTATACCAAGTATGCAATTAAAAAGGTACGAAAATGGAAACGTTTTCTGGTCCTTAAAATATATTAATTAAAAAAGTATAAAAGCTTTCAAAAATCAGGTATTAAGGAGCTTTTATATATAAGACTTTATGCAATGTAAGGAAAGCAATACGGAGTTAAATTGAGATTTTTATTTATTACGGAAATTCAATATTTAACGTTATAATTAATTCCGGTATAAAAGGAAACTTTATTTGTTTTAAGATAGTTAAAAAATACCAGATTTCTTAAAAGCATAAATAGCAGTTATATAAATTACGAATAGTTAATAAAAGCTTATTTATTTACGATAATAGCCTAATTTTTCGAGAAATTAAGAAATTCGTAATCCAAATATAAGGATATTTAAAAAAGGTTACCTTTAATATCGACGGAATTTTAAAATACGGTATTATTTTAAGAATACCGTAATTTCGTTTTAGTAATTTATAAATTAATTAAAAAAAATAAACATTTTTATAGGGTAATTTTAAAAAAGAATTTTATAAAATTTATTATATAATTAAAAAAGTTAAAGTTTTTAACTTAATGGTAACGGTATCTTTTAAATATTAACGATTTAAAAGGTTATTTAAGGAACGAATTCGAAAAAAGTTATTTAATTATAATTAATAGTATTATAAAATTCCTATTACGGAAGGATACTACTTAAAGCTTTATTAAATTTATTATGTAAACCTTAAAAAGGTTAAGATTTTTTGGAAAAGTTTCTAACGAGATTTTAAAAAGGCTTATATTTAAAAATCCGAATCCCTTATAAGATATTTAATTATAATTATACCGAAAATAAAAAACTACAAAATTAAGATCGATAAAAATAAAGATTTAATATATTAACGAATTTATAATTATCGATAATTAAATAATATTATTATTAAAAATGGATATTTTTTAACGTTAATAAATATTATAAGAAAAAATATTAATAAAGTTAAATAATTTATAATCCTAAATTTATTAAACGGTTATTATTTAATTTAAATAACTAAAGGCAAAAAGTAAAAAATTACATTAAAAATTATTTATAAATATTACAAATATAAAGGTATATTATATGGGTTAATTAATATTCCAATTAACTTTTAGTATATATTTATTATTATTTAGGAAAACTTTTTAAATAAATTTATTTTCGTTTATTTAAACGATATTTTTATTTATTTAAAAATTATAAAAAATTATAAAAAATATATTTTTTAAATAATAAAGATATTTAAAAAAGTGGATTTTTTAATAAACGTTAATAAAAGGGTTTGGTATATTTAAAAGCTAAATTTTTTAAGTTTTATTATTACTTTTAAATAAATCCAAATCCAAAATTTTATATTAAAAGCCGTTAAAAATTAATTTATTCTAAATAAAGTTAATATTATTAATATTCGTTAATTTTTGGAATTTACCGGTTACGTACGATTTTTGCTCCAGGATTACGGCAAATTTGCTAATTTTTAACTAAACTTATTATTAAAAAATATGTTTAAAAAAAGTTTAAATTTCCGAAAAAAACAAAAAATGTTTTTTAAGAAATTAAAAATAAAATTATTAACGTTCCGGTAATTAAATTATTAAATTATAACAAAAAGAAACGATTTAAAATAAATATTTTAAATTACGCCTTTAAAAAAGTTTTAAAGTAATTAAAAATTAACGGAAAATATTATTTAAGAATGTATTTTTTTAAAGTTTTTAAAAATGTAAAATTTAAATACTTTATTTATAATAAAAAATTACTAGCGATTATTTTAATATTTAAAAAATGGGAATTATTTTTTAATAAAATTAAAAAATTATTCGATATTTATTTAAATTAAAAATTTTTATTTAATTTATAACGATTTTAAAATTAAATAAACGTTATAAAAATTAAATAATTTTTTATTTAAATTTAACTTTAGAATTTATTATATTAAAGGTAAAGAAAATATTTTAACAAATATTTTAAGCCGATAAAAAAATTACGATTCGAAAATTTCGAAATAATATATATAAATATTATATCGTAAGGATAATGGAATAATATAATTATATATAACCTTAAAATAATTTATTTTAAAAGAATTAATTTAATTTAAAAATTTTTACGATCCGGAAAAATAAAAGAAAATTAAATAATTAAATAAAAATAATAAAAATTAGTTATTATTTTACCGGAAAATTTATATTTTTCGTTAATAATAAAAAGAATTTATTAAAAAACTTTACGAAAACCTTTTATATAAATATTAAAAACTATTTAAAATTATCAAGTAATTTTTAAAACAATATAGTTTTTTATAATTTTTCCAGATAATTAAATATATAATTAAAAATTATAACGTTCATAATAAAGTTAAAATAATTTGTTATAAGCCGTATAATGTATTATAACCTATAAATATATTTAATAAAATATGGAATATTATAATTTAAGATTTTATTATTAATTTTCTTATATTAAAAAATTCCGTTATTAAAATTAGGTATAATATAATATGGGTAATTATTAATAAATTTACAAAATATAAATATTTCTTACTTTTTAAAGAAACCGTAACGGTAAAATAATTAATTTATATTTTTATTCGATATTATTTAAATAAATACGGAATATTAAAAAAAATATTTTTAATCAAAATAAGTTTCTTATCTTTAAATTCGGTACCAGTTTTTTTAAGTAAAGTAATATTAAACTTAAATTTTTTATAACTTATTATCTTTAAATAATTAATTAAATAAAACGGTTAAATTAAACTTAAAAATAATATTTTTAATATTACGTTAATTATTAATAAGATAATTAAGTTCAAATTTATTATTTATAAAAATAATTTATAATATATCCGTTAATAAAAATATAGGGATATTACCTTATAAAGCTATATATAAATGTAACACTATTACCTAATAATTAAAACAATAAATACGTAAGGTACTAATTATTATTATAATAATTTTACGATTAGAAACGATAATAATAAAAATTAAAATAATATAGACCCAACTTTAAATTAAATTATAATTTTTGTAAAAAAAAAATTTGTTAATATTATAATAAAAAAAGAATTAAAAAGTTAATTTTAACGAAAAAAAGATAAAATTTATTTATTACGTTAAAAATAAAATATAACGTTAAACTTTTTTAAATTAAAACGAAAATACCTAACGATAAATTTAATTTTAAAAAATTTAAGTATTTTAAAATTAAAAAAATATTTCGAAAACAAATTATAAATTATTATTTTTTAAAATTATAAAAATATATCCTATATTCCATATTTCTTTATTAAAACCAGCCCTAAAAAACGCCTTATTCGAAAAAAATATTAAAATCGAAAAAACGATAACGAATACGAAGTCGAAGTCGAAAAATATTAGACTTTAAAATAATTAAAAACAAAATCCAGTACCTAGTTAAATAAATGGATTACTTACTTCAAAATAACATATGGGAATTATTTAAACATTTAACGAATACGATAGACCTGGTTAAGGACTTTTACCGGCAAAATCCTGACCGACCGTTTCCAGTACGGTTAAGGTTGCAGGCGATAACGGTCCCGCGCCTAAATCCAAACTTTCGGCGTTCCAGCCGAAAGAAGTAATCGCTTTTATTATAGAATTTATTTCAGAAGTAAGCTGCGCTTGTTTTGTCTCCATACGCCGTTATTTCTTTTTCAGTTTTTTCTGCTCCTTTAGTTAATATAATTCGTACCTTTTTTTTAAAAATAACGTGGGCTTTATTTTTTAGGACTTCCTGCTTGAGACGAAGACGTTTTAACCGATTAACGAATTCCTTTATCCTTTATTCGGCTGATTTTTGTTGCACTTTTACAGATTTTTGGTACGTTATTAAAATATCCTTTACCTTTTGTTACTTTTTTTGCAGACGGTTATATTCTTTTTTAATTTTTATCAAAGAGTTTATTTCTAATACGTCGTAGCCCGAGCGTTAACGACGAGTATAATAATTATAACTTGGGATGTCGATTATAAAAGAAATAATTAGGTTCTTTAAAACGCGTACAATTCGAACAAAAAATAACCTTGGAACTAAATTTTTTAATAAAAGCTGTACCGTTATCGCGAGTTTTACGCTGATTAAAATAAGGTTTCTTTTTTTCCTTTTAAATTCGACCTGTTATAATAAAGTTAGCTAAATGGCTCCGGAAAACCCTTCTGATAAATTGAAAAAGGATACTTACGGTTCTTATCTTTAAAATAAAGATCCTTGGCAAGGGGAAATAGTGTTATAGTATAAGAATAGGGGTTTCGATTTTTAGGGAGACCCGCACTTAAAGCCTGGTACGGGTTCCGTACGGCTGAACTCCGGGTAAGGAAAGCTTGGTTTTCTTCGCCAAGGTTTAAAGTAATTTACTGGATTTATTAGATTTATTGGATTTATCCTAGATTACGTAAATTACATAGATCAAACAAATTTACGACATACTTATTCTTTAAAAATGGATAAATAATAAACGGTTTCTTATATAAATAGCAGTACCTATTTAGTTTCGTTCTTTAGCTATTAATTTAAGTTTTTAATTAAAGGTATCGTTTTCCGATTAAGGGAAAAGTCCGCAAACTTCTTTAACGAACACCTTATTTATTGTGCTATTGTTACCTGCAAATCAAGACCCCCCATTTCGGATACTGCTTATACCTCCAGGTAGATGTATGACAGGTTCGTTACATTAAGGCCCAGATTAATACCATTCCATAAGTCCAGGTTAGTAAAACTAAAATTAGAACTAAAAAACTAAAACCTTACGATAAAAAGGGCAGTATTAAAATTTCCTTACCTAGGTATACATACATTGCGATCAATTATATCCGTACGCTCGGACAACCCCACCTTTAACTTCGATATATATCCCCACCCTTTATCACTTTATCATCCAATAACTTACCAACCACCATATGGATTTATATACGGCTGCTTCCGTTTGTGTCGCTGATCGTCAGCTTAAGGGCGAATTTAGTCCAAAGGCCCGGACCTTTATGATTGGGGCTGTAACAGGGGGTATAATGCAGACCGGGATGGCTGAAACGATGGAAATAAACCGTTAACGAGTCGGGAAATAACTTTAAGGCTTTATAACTTACAGGACGGTTTATAATTTATTACGGAAATATCGCCAGCGGATAATTCGAGGTCGCTTAATTTTATATTTTTATTAATTAAGCCGTTATTACCTCCGGAATACGGATCGCGAGCTTTAATAAAAACGTGTATTTATATTAATCCGTTATAAATAAAGCGTTTTTTTTACGGGTTTGCGTTAAGGAAATAGCGCATTACGAAAAGGATTAATTTAACGGCTAATAATACGCGTAAGTAATTACGTTTCGTTAAAAAAGCCCTTAAACGGAATAATCGGAAAAGTTTTTTTAATATTGTTTCCGACGAATATTCCATATAAACCGTATCCGGACGTCCGAGGTAAGAAGTATTTTGTTTATTGTTAAAACGTTATAAAAAAGATTTTGTAAATTTAAAAATCTATAAAAAGGTTATTTTTTCCGTTATAGTTTAAGGAATAATATAATAACGTAACGGCGAAAGCAGTTTTTTCCGATCGTTTTTTACGACAAGGATTTCGATTCGTACGGTAGTAAAATGACCGTCCGGTATTATATCGAAATTTTTAAAAAAACCTTATTTCCGTTATATAAAGCTGGCAATCTTTTTTTTTAAATAACGCTTTAATATATAAAGCTACTGTCGTAAAGGAATTTATCGAAAGCTATAATATTTGGATAATCGAATAATTTTTATATTCGCCCGATTTAAACCCATCGAATATGTTTAGCGCGTTTTAAAGGATGAAACTTACGAAATTAAATCCAAATTCGGATATTTACGTAATAACGAAAAGTACTGTTAATGTATATTCGAAATAATTAAAAACGCGTAGTTATAGTTAGATTTCGGCTTTATAACGAAGCTTATTAAGTTACTTCCTAAAAATTTAAAAGTCGTTCGTCGCGTTTGGAGATGATATATACGGTTTTAAAGCCTAACTTTAAGGCTTCCAAATAATATATATAGCCTGTTAATTAAATACGTTTTAATAAAGAAATAAAGTATTAAAGTTATATGGCTAATATAAGGAAGGAGCTGGATTAATAAGGCGCACGGATATAATTAATTCCTATATGTATTTATCTCTGTTACGAAAAAATTATCAATAAACCCAACAGAATCCTTACGGTCGCGGTATTTCTTAAGGGAGATATTTTGGACTGGTTCGAACTTATTTTATGAAACTACTTGAAAAGCGAAAAGTCGGATTAATAATAACTTACTAAAGCTTTTTTCGAATATTATGTTAACTTCGAAAAAAAGGCTAAAGATAAATTCGGAAATCCAGATAAAAAGCGTACCGTAAAAAAACAGCGATTAAACCTTAAATAAAAAAAAGTTAACATTTTAATACGTTATTAAATTTAAACAGCTTATAGTTAAAGTAAGATGAATAAATAACGAAAACGATATATTAACCGACGTTTTTTATAAGAAATTAAAGGATAACGTTAAAAATAAATTTATCGATATCGACCGACCATTTTTATTTAATAAATATATTACAAAAATTATAAAAACTAATAACCGGCATTAAGAACGACGAAAGAAATAATAAGAGCGCTTTACCTGGATACCGCCCAAATTCTTTAAAGGTAATTAAGGAAAAAAGTGTTATATAGCTACTACTTCGAATAAAACAATACTAAAACTTATGAAATTAAAAGCGACCTAATAACAAAACCGTTTCCCGGTTAAGTATTACAATTATAGCAAATTGAGCCATTTTAAGAACCAGTATAAGGCTTTGAGGAAGCAATACGACGGATGGACCCCGGTACTTAAAAGGCGACCTAAGGGTAATAACGGGAATAACAAGGCCGTTACTTTCGGCATGGTCAAGAAAAAGGAAAACCTTAACTTATTGTTACATCCATAAGGATTCCATTACATCCAGAGGAGGAGGCAGGTTGCCTCAGCTAGCTCAGGCCTTGCTGGCTCTTCTAATATACTATTATATGACGCTAAAAATTAACCAATCAAATTCCAAATCCCCGTAACGAGCCAGTGAGGCCTAAGTTTTACCTCATCGAGATCAGGCCCTATTTTTAAGGTTGGGGCTGCGCCTGCGGCACAGGCGTGGCTAGCGCTTTTGATTAAAAAATAGCTGCAAGGATTAGATATATTAACTAAACCTTTTTAAGAAGAAGCTTTATAAAAATAACAAACCGTTAAAAATAGGGCTAAATATTAAGTTATAATTTTTTGGCTCCGTTTTATATATCCTGATACAAATTTTTAAAAATTATTAATTAAAATTTATCGAAAATAGTTTTAATTTAACGTTATCCGTTTTATAATTACGAAAAGTTAATATAAAATTAAAATATTTATCTTTCCACATATATTTGGTTTTAATTAAGACGAAGTTAATATTACGTGTCCGAAAAAATGGTTAAAAATTTCATTTTATATATATTATAACCTTTTACCCTCTTTCGGTTAATATAATAATAATATAACCTTATAAACTAAAATAATAATATATAAAGCTTAAGATCATTTATAATAAATTCCGAAATATATTTTTTTCTTAATTAGTCGAATACGGACGACGTATTAAAAGATTTAAGGTAAATATTTTAAATTTTCGAAAGCTTAATTTTTTAAAACGACACGTTTATGTTTATCCGATACCTTTATTAGGTTTTTATTAATATAAACGTAATTAATCCATATATTAACGTTAAATATACGGCTAATAATCTTATAAAAATTTTATGCCGTCGGTTTATTCGTTTTATATTAAATGTTATATTTAACGGGTAAGGTTATATTTTACGGAAAAAATAAATAAATACGGTACATAATTTAATTTTCGGAAAATTTAATGGTTTTTTATTATTAAAATACATTTCGGAAAGTTTTTAATTATTTAAATTACGTTCTTAGTTAAATTGGCCGAAAAATAACGAACTTTTATAGTAATAATATTATATTTTACTTTTATTTTAATAACCGTAAAAACGAAAATTCGATTTAAAGATATTTAAACGTATAATTGCCGGATGATATAACCATATTATTTTTAATTTTAAATAATTATCGAACTATTAATTCTAAATAATTATATTAAATCTTATTTTCGAACGATAATATAGTTTAAATATTAGTAATAAAATATATTTATTATTAAAAGAAAAAATCTTCCGGCATAAATATATTAATATCCGCAATTTACGTTTTATTTTTTTTCTTACGTGTATTAATTTACGTATATAATAATTATTAACGGCGTTATAAAACAAATCGCGAAATATAAAGGTTTTAATAAAGTCTGAAATTTAACTAAATATGGCTATAAGGTAAAAGTTAGGTACTTTAATATTAATCGTTCCGAAATCGATATTATTTCTTTTTTTATATTTAAAAATTAACTTTCGAATTAACCGTATTTAAATTTTTTATTAATTATTATACTCGAATTATTAAATAATTCCTCCGTAATTTACCTTGATAATTTACGTATTATTATAAAAACTATTAATTATATTAATAATAAAATAAAAATTATAAATATTTAAAATTACTTAATTAAGATTAAAATAAACCGGAAATATTCGTCAAAACTTATAAAACTGATTATTAAATTTTATAATTCCGAAATATTTTACGGAAACCGAATTTACGTATACGATAAATTAAAAGAACTTAATAATTTTATTTATATCGTAATATTTATTATCGCTTTTAGGTTAAATATAAATATTCCGGATATTAATCGAATAATATAATAAAAAATACCCCAAAGTTTTCTGAAAAAAAAATTTAAAATAACGATTTAATCGTACGGTTCGTAATTATAAATAATTAATTATAATTAATTATAAATAAACTATATTATTTATACCTTATTAAATATTCGATAAATATAAAACCGAACCGTTTATTATAAAATTAATTAAAATAAATAAAAGAATTTAGGTCCGCTAAATTAAAAACCGTATTATTTATTAAAATTTAAAGGTCGTAATAAAAATTAACGCTACGGATTTAAATAATAAGGAAAACGATAAATTATTTATCGTAAATAATCCCGATTAAAACGAAATAATCGACGAATTCCAATTTTAACCTTCTGTTAATTAAGCTATTATTTAAGTTATCCGTAAACCTTTTAAATAAAATAATTTTAATTTATGGAATAAGATAAAAATAAGGCCTTATAAATATGTATTATTTAACGGCAAATACGAGCGAAAAATAATTTTAATATATTTAAAAAAACGAAATTATTATATTAAAAAAATCGTAATAATTTTTTTCCAGCTGGACATTATTATAACTTATGTACGCCTAAATTTATTTATATATTCGAATTTTCGAATCCGAAAAAATCCGTATAAAAATAATTAAAAAGCCATTCGTTAAAAACGGTTATTTAAAAAATAATCGAATTATGGTATAAATAACGAACGAACGAATTATTTTTTATACGGTTATTTCCGTTCGGTAATAAGAAAATAAAATAAACGTTTACTTTTATTAAGCTTAAACGATTTTTATTTAATACGTTCCCGATTAGGTTAAATAAAGTTAAAGGTTCTTATTTAATTTAAAATATAACCGAACTAATTAAAACGGTTTCCGAATTTAATAAATAATAATATTAAAACCTTTTAAAAAATCTTTTTTTTAACGTTATATTTAATTTACGAAAAAGGCGTATTTTTTATATTATAAAAAGTACGAAAAACTTTTTGTAAACGGCGGATTAAATTTAATTTAAAATAACGGTGCCGTATTTTTATATTCCGAATCGATTTATATAGATTATAAATTATAACCGTTATATAAATCTGACAAATATCGGAAAGAATCGCATAATTATCCTAAACCGCGTTTTATTTTAATTAAGGTTTATTAATTATAACCGTTCGGTTTAAATTAATAATTAAGGCTTTAACCGTAATTTTAATAATTTAAATACCGATCCGGTATACGGTTTATATGTTTTTGCGGTTCGGAATTACGATTCCGGTTATTATAATATTTCTATCCGTATACGTAATTTGTGATATAATAAATAATCTTAATTAAAAAAAAATTTTGGTTTATAACGTCGGCTTAAAACTTATAATTTTTTAATATTTGTAATTTATTAAAGCCGTTTTCGTTACCGTATCCGTATTTATTTAATTCGTTTATTTTTATTTCGTTACCGGAATTACCGGCATTATTAGAAGGTAACGATATATAATTTAACGTTAAAAATAATATATCGGAAAATAAAGCCGAAATAATAATCGTTATCGAAATCGGAAAATTACGTATTAGGAATAAACGGTATTTATTTAATAATATTAATAATTATAATATTAAATCGAAAATTAAAAAATAAAACCCGGCCGTTTTTAATTAAGGCAGGTAACAAAAAACGTATTCGGTTTTAAAGCGTAGTTAAGGTCGTAATCGTTAATAAAAAAGGTATATTAAAAATCGAATCGTAACGTTAAATCTTTTCGTAATTTTTAACGATATATTTTCGAGTACGTTAAAATACGGAACGTTATAAATATAATTCTTTATTTTTTTAAATCTTTACGGAATATTAACGTTATTTTAAAACCCGAAACGATATTCTTTTTATGTTAAAATAATTTAATTATATAAAACGGCAAAATAATACGATTATATTCGTTATTTTGCTAATTTTAAATTCGTTAAATAATATATTAATATTAATTCTTTTTAATCCGGATTAATTATATACTATTATAAATATATAATAAATTTTATAAATTAAGAAAATTAACGAACTTTGATATTATATGTTATAAATTATAATTTATTATAATTATTAAAAAAATTCTTTTTACTTTATTATTTTTTATTTACGATATGAAATTAAAGTCTTTTAAATTTTATTTTCCTGTGTTTTTTTTCGAACTTGTTGTATTAATTTTTAAAATATTTTAAATTTTTTTTAAATTTTCAGGTAATTTAATTCAGGTCGCTGAATTAATTGGAAGGATTAATTATGCGCGTAAATAAACGATATGGATAATTTTTGGTTAATATCGGAAAGGTTATTTTCGTATTTTATATATAGCTATTCCGGTAACCGTTTTTTGGGTATTAATTTAAAATGTTTAAAATTCCGACTTTATAATAAATTAAAAGTTTTTCGTTTTATAATTTTATTTTTTCGTAATTATAAGTATTATTTTTTTAAAGCCGGGTTTTGGCTACCATTTTCTAAAGCTTATTACGTACGTTATTTCCTTTTTATTAAAAAACTTTTATAATAACGGTTTTTTTAAAATAATTAATTTGGGATTTTACTTAATACTTTTTAAACCTAATCGTCCAGGTTGTCGCGTTTTTACGGAAGATTTCGGTAATTATAAATTTTTCTGGGCCCGTCGTTTTATAAGGGATATAAATATATCGCCTAACGTTAGGTATGCCGAATAAGGGTTTACCGGTATTTCCGGTTACGGCTTTTAAAATTTCTTTTTCCGAACTGGCCGACGTATAAAGGTATAAGGTTCCGTCTGCTTAAAATATTTTTTTTCCGGCGTAACCGGAAAACTGGGTAAATTTCTGAATTTTTTTGTATTAAAATCTCATATAATTATACGGTTTATCGGATATTTTAAAGAACCTTAAAATTTTGGGTATTAATACCGAATATATTATGGCCTTTACAAATTTAATCCTTATATATACTTATTTAACCGGTATAAATTTATATGTAAAAAAGAATTTTTTTTAATCTTATAAAAATTATATTTATATAATATATATTACAAAAAGTATTACGGTTTTATTATCCTAATCCGAATTATACGATTATTATATTTTAGGTACCGTTTATATTAAGTAAGTTATTACTATATATAAATTTTTAAAAATATTAAATAATCCGAATTATATAATATAAAAGATATTTATTTTACGATTGTACAAATTTATTATTTAATAATCTGTAATTTATAATTCGTTAATTTTTTCGTAATATTTTAATATAACGAAGAACCCGAATAATGTTATATATTATTTCGTAATTTTGTTTTCGGATGATAAAAATAAAGAGATAGAAATTATTAAAATATATAAATACGTTTCTTATTAATATTTTATAAGTTATATATATATAATTAAAGTTTTTAAATATTTATTAAAATATTATTCCGATATTATTATAAGTAAAATATATATTAACGATTTTATAACGGTAAATACATTATGCTTTTAATAATATATTAATAGATCTTATTTTATAAAAACTGTTTAATACGGCAAGTTTGTTAGATATTTACTAAACGGAAATTATTAATAATTTATAGGTTAATTTGCGATTTAAATAGGATTTATAAATAATTAAAGGGGGGGTATAAAAATTAACACCGGAATTAATATATATCGTATTAAAAGTTAATTTGGTAATAATTATATTTTTATATACGCTTTTTTTTGCCAGCTTATTATACTACGTTAAAATAAAATTATTATATTCCGTTCGATTAAACGGTAATAATATTATTATAATAATTATATTATGTTAAATATTAAAAAAAGAATTTATATATAAGAACATTAGAGGATATTATAAGTGTACCGAAAATATTTTTGGAGAATTAAGATTAGAAATTAAAAGGAAAAATATAAAATATAATAAATAAACAAAAATTCGTACGATTTTATAATATTAAATATATTAAATAAAGTATTTATATATTACAAATTTAGGGATAATATAAATTTATTAACGGTATTTTTAATTAATTAGGATTAAAAATTAAAAGAAAAAATATAAAATATAATAAATAATTAACCAGTTATAAAAAAATCCGAAAATAATATATATAGTTAAGATTAAAATATATGCGAATTTTAGGATTATGTAATTATAGGTATATAAATAATTAAATTTATATAAATTATTAAAAATTAACTTAAAAGTTCCCGTTATTTTTTTTTACGAAATAATAATATATAAAAAAGAAACTGAGAATTATATATAATTTATAAACTATTTTTAATTAATATATATAAATAATATTCTTATAATTACTTAATAAATAATCGATATTATTTATTTTAATATAATTTACTATTATTTTATATATTTTTATATATTTTACTATATTATAATAAGTAAAATTAATTTACTTATAATATAATTATTAATCCGTTATTTTTTTAATTAATATTTAAATTCTTTTCATACAAGGTTGATATAAGTTCAAGCCTTATTTTCCAGGCTGAGCCAAATATACAGAAAATCATTACATATATAATCCATACGATAAATACTATACCCAGTATTTTCGAACACGATAACTGATTAATGGTCTTTACGGTTAAGATAAATTGTATACCTCAGTCCCATAGAACCTCATTCTGAAGCAGAACCTCACTCTGAAGCAGAATGCGTGGTTGCCGATAAGCTTCGACTCTGATGAACCTTATGCCAGCTGGCTCCACGGTTCCGCATGGTCGCAGTAAACCTTAAGAATAAACCTTAAGAATAAACCTTAAGGATAAACCTTAAAGAATATAAGCTAACATATATACAGAAATTCTTTTCCATTTTTAGATACAAATTACGGCCACTACGGCTAAGTTTAGGTTTGGGAAATGGGCGACCGTAACGGCCTTATGGTTACGATAACGTAACCACCGCGTGCATTATTTCGTTATGGGTCTTCCAAGGGTAATTCAGTATGGGAGAAGCCCGTCCAGCTATTTTTTTGTCCGTACGGGTTATGGTTATTATGTCGCAGCCCTAAGAAGGTCCCGGATTATGGACGAAATATACTAATATTTTTATTTTTATATAACAGAAGTGAAAATTAAATTAACCCTTTATTATAATATTATCAAAATCTTTCGTATTTATAAAAGTAAAAAGTTTAAAATAAATTTATTAAAAGTGTTTTCTGATAATAAAAAGGTTATTTTCATTAATTTTAATTTTTTATAATTAATATTAAAACGGCATTTTAGAAAAAAGTATTCGTATTATTTAAGATAACGTTCGTATTATAATCGTTTAAATACGTATTCCGACTTATTTTTAAAATTACGTTATAAAAATAACGGTTTAATTTTTAATTGTAAGGAATAATTTATAATCGACGGTTAACATTTAAAAATAAAACGAATTAGCCGGGAAATATATATTTATGAATTATTAATAATTATTATATAATCTTAACCGATGAGAACTAGCGAATGAAAAACGAAAATTTAAAAGTACGTAACTTTAACAAATTTTTAAAGGTCTTTAAAAATATATTTATAAGCTTTAGCTATTAAAAAGCGGTCGCTTTTTCGTTATATCATATATTTAAATTTATAAAGAAATAAATACATTAGGAAAAAAAACCAATTTATCTGACTTAAAGAATATTATAGCATCTTTACCTTTTTATATATAGCGTAAATTAGGTTACCGACTCTGAAAAAAAGGTATAAACGTTTATAACCGGGATAATAATAACGTATTAAATAACTAAATGAAGGACGAAATAAAAACCGAAAAATAAAAACGAAGTAAATCGAAAGGAATTAAATTAAAGTTATACTAATATAAAGCATTTAACGAAAATTTTAAAGATAAGGATCTTAAGTTAAAAGGGCGTTAATTTTTATTTAGGCGTCTATAACCTTAATTTCTTTAACAAATTGGAAAAAGAAATTTACGAAATTCTAGATAATTATACTATAATCCGATAAATATACCAATGGATAAATATATATAAAACCTATATAACAATAAGTTAATTATGTTTAACGTTAATAACGACGGGCCCAATTTTAAGGAAGTTATGAAAGGTTTTAAATAGGATATAAAACTTAAGATTATTAATAAAAAGATTAAAAAAACTTGTAAGAAACCTTTACTTTTAAACCAGTAACCGCTATTATTAAGGATTATTTTATAAATACCAAATAAGTTTAAAAAAAAGTTTTTTAAAGAGCGAATTAAAGAAATATAAGGTTTATATTTATATATAAGGTTTTATTAAACGTTAAGGTATAAATTATAACGACATATTTATAAATATAGTTTACGTAATATATTAATATATGTTTACAATATTTATAACGTTTATAAAATGGTATATATAATAAATCGATTTTATCCTTACGTAATTTAACGGTAATTTAAAGGAAATAATTATTATAAAATATTCCTTTATGTTTTAAGAATGTTTTAATATGTTTTGAAACGAATAATAACATTTTAATTTTATAACGGATGAAAGTATTAAATTAATAAACTCTTTTTACAGGTTAAAGTAAATAAATGCTGTATAATAATAAGAACCCGGACCGATATTCGAAAAACATAATTTCCGGTTCTTAATATATGACGATGCTATATATAAATTTGTTACAATACAGGAACAGGGGTTCCTGTCTTGGAGAAACCGACCTCCGGAGCTTGGTGCAAGTTCCTTACGGCTGATCTTCGGGTAAGGAAAGCTTGGCTTTCCCCGTGCCAAAATATGGTAATCTAATGGATCTGGTAGATCTAAAGGCAGATTTAACAGATCCTATAAATCCCCGATATATTTATTAAATCCAGGATGGATATATAATGATTAGATTTTTTATGTAAATAATACTTATTTAGTTTCGTTTTTTAATTATTAATTTAAGTTTTTAATTAAAAGTAATTATACCGTTTTCCGATTAAAGGAAAAATTCGTAAACTTTTTTAACGAATATCTTATTTATTATGTTATTATTACTTATAAATTAAAAACCTTTATTTCGGATATTATTTATATTTTCAGGTAAACGTATAATAAATTCGTTATATTTTGATAATTTTTTAATTAATAGTTAACGAATAATTTAAGGTTTAATTAAATATAAATTTTTTGGAATTTAATAAAAACGATATTATAGGACGACGTTTAGTTAATAAGTAATATATTCGATTTCCGTTATTAATTAATAAAAAATTAATAATTAAATTAAACGATTTATTCCTTATTAAAAAGGTTTTTTAATTAATAAATAATATATTACTAAAAATTACCAAAGCTAAAAGTTAAGAAAAACTTTTTTTTTTAATAATAACTAACCTTTACTTTTAGGAAAATAAAAAAAATTATCGAAATACGGCCTGAAAAATCCGATTACGAAAAAAAGGAAATTAAAAAAGTTTTTGTTATAAAAACGGAAAAAGGAAAGGAAAAAAAACTTACGATTAATTAACAATTGGACCTTATAACCGAAAAAGTTATAAAATTTTAAAAGGAAAATATTAAATTCGTTTAATAATTAAAAAAGATTTTTGCGGTTTTAAGAACCATTTTTTATCCGAAAATTCCAGTACCTTTTTTTAAAATACCTACCTTTTATTTACGAACTTTTATCCTTTTATTATTTAGCCGAAAACGGGAAAAAGTTGTACCTTTTTTTGCCTATTATAAAATACTTAATATTAAGGGTTATAAGCTAATTACCCTTAAACCTTATGATGGATTTATAAATATAGAAAAATTTTTGGTTAAGGCTAAATTTTACTTTAAGTAATATAAAAGTTTTTTAACGGAAGATTATTAAATGATTATAGTTATTTTTTAATTACTTATTAAAAAAATATTCGATTAGTTCGAATTTATTTTTAATAATTACTTAATTAACTTTTTTAATAATTATTTGGACGTTATTAATTATGTTTTTAGTAATTATAAGTATTTTAAAAAACGGATGCGAATTTTGTATGGAAATATAAATAAATAATAATATGCGGTTAAGAAAATATACGACTTAAAACAAATTACGTTAGTTGCTGAATACGTAATTAAATATAATCGATTAATAATTATTTCCAAATTATTAAAAAAAAAAATTTTTTTCTTTTTATAACGGTTTAAAAAAATAAGTTAAAAATAAAATATTTAAAATACCTAAAATTAAACCTTTTAAAAAATATATCGGTAAAGTTATAATTTCCGACCGACGTACTTTTAATCGATACCTTAAAAAGAAAAATACCGGCAGACGAAATAACAATAAACGTTTTAATAGTAACAAAAAAATAAAAGATAAATTCCAAAAAAAACCAGTACCGTTTTAGCGGAATTTAAAAAAAATAAATTTAAAATTAAGTATTTTAATTATGGCAAAAAGGGTTATTTTAAAAGCGAATATTATTTTTTAGCGAAAAAAGAAAACCTCCAAAAAATTTTTTAAAAAAATAAAATTCCTTAACCTAAAAAAAAAAATTCGCGCGGTTAAACGAAATATAAATAATAAGGAAAAGGATAAAAAGGAAATAAACGTTACTTCCGTTAATTAAAAATTTACTATTATTACGATTAATAAGGTTAAAAATAACGACCCAGATTATAAAAATTATATTATTTGCAAAAACGTTATGGCTAAAGTTTGCAAATATTATCCAGAACGAACAAGTTCTAAAATAACTATTACGTTAAAATATATTTATTATTTCGATATATAAAAATATAAAATATACGATCAAAACGGTTAGTTACGAAAAGATTTTAATAATTATAAATAATTATCCCTTAAATATTATATTTTTCCCGAATATATAATATACTTTAAACCGGCAGATAATTATAAACTTTTATATTTTATTACTTATAACGATTATAATTATTTAATTTATTAAAAAACCCAAAAAGATAACGACTTTTGGTTAAGGTATAATGAAAAAACGTTTATAAAACTAAACAATAAATATAAATATACAAAAATCTTTTAATGGCTAAATTATCCTAAGTTTTATTACTTATATTCCGAATTAAAACAGAACTAAAAGGTTATAACGTAAGGATATTTATATTACGTATTAATATTATACGACAAATACGATTTCTTAGTTATAAAAATATCTTTTTCGGAAGTTTACCTTTTTAACCCGATAATTCGCAAAATATAAAACTTAAAGAAAAATTAGGAAAAAATAGTTATTTTTAAATGTTAACTTAATAACAAAAAATGGTTTAAGTACATAAATAATTATTATACTAAATATGCAGCCTGGAAAGTACGCGAATGGAAATATCTTTTAGCTTTTAAGATATATTAGTTAAAAAACGGCAAAAGTTTTCGAAAATAAGGTACCGAAAAGCCTTTATATATAAAACTTTATGCGAAAAAAAATACGAAATTAAATCGAAATTCCCATTTATTATGAAAATAAAACGTTTAATATTATAATCGATTCCGGAATAAAAAGAAATTTTATTTTTTTTTTAAAATAAACGAAAAATATTAAATCCCTTAAAAATATAAGTAATAATTTTATAAGTTACAAACGGTAAATAAAAGTTTATTTATTTTCGATAACGGTCGAATTTTCCGAAAGATTAAGGAATTCGAAATCCAAATATAAAAATATTTAAAATAAATTATTTTTAATATTACCGATATTTTAAGATACGATATTACTTTAAGAATATCATAATTTCGTTTTAATAATTTCCAAATTAATTAAAAAAAGCAAACGTTTTTATGGAATAACTTTAATAAAAAATCTTATAAAGTTTGTTATATAATTAAAAAAAACTAAATTTTTTAACCCTATAATAATAATGCCCTTTAAATATCGACGGTTCAAAAAATTATTTAAAGAACGAACCCGAAAAAAATTACCAAATTATAATTAATAAAATTATCGGATTTTTATTAAAAAAATATTATTTAAAATTTTACCAAATTTACTATATAAACCTAAAAAAAATTAAGGCCTTTTAAAAAAACCTTTAACGAAACCTTAAAAATTATTATATTTAAAAATTTAAATTACTTACGGAATATTTAATTATAATAATACCAAAAATAAAAAACGGCAAAATCAAAATCGATAAGGATAAAAATTTAATATACCGACGAATTTATGTTTATAAATAACTTAACGATATTATTATTAAAAACGGATATTTTTTAACGTTAATAAATGTTATAAAAAAAATATTAATAAAACTAAATAATTTATAACCTTAAATTTACCAAATAACTATTACCTAATTCGAATAACTAAGGTAAAAAATGGAAATTTACTTTTAAAATTATTTATAAATATTACGAATATAAAATTATCCCATAAGGTTTAATTAATACCCTAGCTAATTTTTAATACATATTTATTATTTTTTTACGAAACTTTTTAAATAAATTCGTTTTCGTTTACTTAAATAATATTCTTATTTACTTAAAAATTTTAAAGGAATATAAAAAGTATATCGCTTAAATATTAAAAGTTTTGGAAAAAATTAACTTATTAATAAACGCAAAAAAGAACATTTAATATACCTAAAAGTTAAATTTTTTAAATTTTACCATTACCCCAGAACAAATTTAAATCCAAAATTTTAAGCTAAAAATTATTAAAAATTGGTTAATTTTAAATAAGGTTACTATTATTAATATCCGTTAATTTTTAAGATTTACTGGTTATATATAACCTTTAGTTTAGGATTACGGCAAACTTATTAACCCTTTAATTAAGCTTATTACCAAAAAATATATCGGAAAAAAGTTCGAATTCTTAAAAAAAATAAAAAAAGTTTTCCAAAAAATTAAAAACAAAATTATTAACGTTCCGGTAATTAAGCTACCAAATTATAACAAAAAGAAACGACTTAAAATAAACGTTTTAAATTACGTCCTTAAAATAATTTTGGAATAACTAAAGGATAACTGAAAATAATACTTAATAACGTATTTTTTTAAAGCTTTTAAAAATATAAAATTTAGATATTTTATTTATGATAAAAAGTTATTAGCGATTATTTTAATACTTAAGAAATAAAAACCATTTTTTAATAAAATTAAAAAATTATTTAATATTTATTTAAATTATAAAAATTTTATTTAATTTATAATAACTTAAAAACTAAATAAATGTTATAAGAATTAAATGGCTTTTTTATCCAAGTTTAATTTTAAGATTTATTACATTAAGGGCAAAAAAATATTTAAGCGGATATTTTAAGCCGAAAAAAAAATTACGATTTTAAGGTTTTTAAACGATATATATAAATGTTATATCGTAAAAACGATAAAATAATATAATTATATATAACCTTAAAATAACTTACTTTAAAAAAATTAACTTAATTTAAAACTTTTTACGACCTAAAAAAACAAAAAAAATTAAATAATTAAAAGGAAACGATAAAAACTAATTATTATTTTGCGGTAAAATTTATATCCCCCGTTAGTAACAAAAGGAATTCGTTAAGAAATTCCATAAAAACCTTTTATATAAATACCAAAAAATGTTTAAAATTACCAAACGACTTTAAGAAAAATACGATTTTTTAAAATTCTGCCAGATAATTAAATAAATAATTAAAAATTATAACGTTTATAATAAGATAAAGGTAACTTGTTATAAGCCGTATAACTTATTATAACCTATTAATATACCGAATAAAGTATAAAATATTATAATTTAGGATTTTATTATTAATTTCCTTATATCGAAAAACCCTGTTACCGGAATTAAGTATAATACGGTATGGGTAATTATTAATAAATTTACTAAATATAAGTACTTTTTACTTTTTAAAAAAACTATAACGGCAAAATAACTAACTTATATTTTTATTCGATATTATTTTAATAAATACGGAATACTAAAAAAAATCGTTTTTAATCGAAATAAATTTTTTATATCCAAATTTGGTATTAGCTTTTTTAAATAAATCGGTATTAAACTTAAGTTTTTAATAACTTACTACCCGTAAACAAATAATTAAATTAAACGATTAAATTAAATCCTGGAATAATATTTTTACAGTTACGCTAATTATTAGCAAAATAATTAAGTCGAACTTTTGCCACTTACATAAATAGCTTATAATACGTCCGTTAACGAAAACATAAATATATTACCTTATATAGCCGTATATAAACGTAATATAATAACTTAATAATTAAAGCAATTAATACGTAAAATACCAATTATTATTATAATAACCATCCGAATAAAAATAATAATAACAAAAATTAAAATAATATAAGCCAAACTTTAAATAAAGTTATAATTTTTATAATAAAGGATAACTTAATATTATAATAAGAAAAAAATTAAGGGATTAATTTTAACGAAAAAAAATAAGGTTTACTTATTACGCCAAAAACAAAACGTAACGTTAAACTTTTCCCAAATTAAAACGAAAAAACCTAGCAACAAGCTTAATTTTAAAAAGTTTGGTCCGTTTAAAATTTAAAAAGTCGTTTTAAAAATTAACTACCGATTATTATTATTTAAAGCCATAAAAATATACCCTATATTTTATATTTCCTTATTAAAACTAGCCCCAAAAAATATTCCGTTTAAAAAAAACCTTAAAATTAAAAAGGACGATAATAAGTACGAAGTCGAAAAAATATTAAACTTTAAAACGGTTAAAAACAAAATTTAATACCTAGTTAAATAAATAAATTGCCTACTTAAAAATAACATATGGGAATTATTTAACTACTTGACGAATACGATAAACCTGGTTAAGGATTTTTATCGGCAAAATCCTGACCGACCGTTTCCAGTACGGCCAAGGTCGTAAGCGATAACGGCCTTTTATTTAGATCCAAACCTTCGACGGTCCAACCGAAAAAAATAAACGTTTTTATCGCGGTATTTATCTTAAAAATAAAACGTATTTACTTTATTTCCATACGATGTTATTTTTTTTTTAACCTTTTCCGTTTTTTTAATTAATTTAATTTTAACCCTTTTTTTAATATTTCCATAGCCCTTTTTTTAAGAAGGTTTTGCTAAAAACGCAAACGTTTTAACTTTTTAATAAATTTTTTTTACCTTTTTTCCTACCGGCGTCGCAATTTATTTAATTCTTTTTTTGCGATTTCCTGGTATTTTAAAAAGTTATTTTTAACCTTCCGTTACTTTTATTATAATCGTTATTAAGTTTCCTTTATTTTTTTATCGAATTTATAATTTCCGCGTTATAAAAAAGACGTTAATAACGCGTATATTAATTATAACTTAAATATTCCAAGGAAAAAAAATAATCGGTTTAATTAAACCGAATATAATTGGAATAAGGAAAAGATTTAATGCCAAAAGTTTTAATTAAGTTAGCGCGAATATTACGAATATTGCGTTAGTTTTTACGTAATTATTTTTTTCGCTTTTTAATTCGACCTATTATAATAAAGTTAACTAAAAAGCTACGGAAAACCCTTTTAATAAAATAAAAAGGTTACTTACGGTTTTTATCTTTAAGATAAAGATCCTTAAAAAGGGGAAATAATGTTACAGTACAGGAATAAGGGTTTCTGTTTTGGAAAAACCGATTTCCGGAGCTTGGTACGAACTTTTTACGGCTAATTTTCGGGTAAGGAAAGTTTAGTTTTCCCTGCGCCAAAATATAGTAATCTGGTAGATCTAATGGATTTGGAAGTAGATTTAATAAATCTTACAGATCCCCGATATACTTATTAAATCTAGGATAAATATATAACAATTAGATTTCCTATATAAATAATACCTATTTAGTTTCGCTTTTTAGCTATTAATTTAAGTCTTTAATTAAAGGCAACTGTACCGTTTTCCGATTAAGGAAAAAGTCCGTAAACCTTTTTAACGAATATCTTATTTATTGTGCTATTGTTACCTGCAAATTAAAAACCCCCATTTCGGATACTGCTTATACCTCCAGGTGGACGTATGACAGGTTCGTTACAAAATTAATCCGAAAACTTAAAATATTATTACTTTATACGTTGACGATTTCATATTTCCGGCCTTAGTAAAAAGTGTTTACGATATAAGATAAAGACTATTTTATAAATAACGTACTTATAAACGCTTTCGGAACGGTAAATTAATATTTTAAAATACGTATTATCCGGTTATCTAAAACGGATAACGTTGATTTTCTTTTAAAATAATATGGCGTTGAAACGTTTTAGAAATAAATAATATAAAAACGGAACCGATTTTTTATAAAGAAATATTTAACTTTTATATTTCGTTATAAAAGTAAATCCAATAAATAAAATATTTTCGATTACGTAAATTTCTTTAATAAATCTAACTTTTTTAATTATATAACTTAACCCGATACGGTATTAATTACGTTTATTTAAATATGTTATATTAATAATCCGTTTTTAAAATTATTTTTCCGATGCTGAAAGTTAAAAAAAAAAAGTTTTATAATATGTATAATAAATTAATGTTATTTGTAATAATTAAGGTAAGTTTTAGGAATAACTTAAATATAAGTAATTTAATTATTCTTAAGGTTTATTTTTAAGGTTTATTCTTAAGGTTTACTGCAGCCAGCTGGCATAAGGTTTATCAGAGTCGAAGCTTATCAGCAGCCACGCATCAGTCTGCTTCAGATTGAGGTTCTGCTTTAGAGTGAGGTTCTGTCAGCTAGCAGGGGGGGTGCTCTAGTATCCCATATATAAAGAGTTTCCCCGTGATCGGAATATATATGTTCCGTGGCTAGATTACATTAAAGTGCATTGCGCGTTTTAAAGCATCTATAACTAGATACAGAATATAATATAACTGATGTTCCTTATATCTAACAATTAAAAGTTTTATTCGTTTAATTTACGTATATATTAATTAATTAATTATTACTAAAACGATATAAGTTATATATTAGTAATAATTATTCTTATATATATTAATAATAATAATAGCGACCGTACCGTTAACGTTCTGAGTTATTTATAAGGAACCTAAAAATTATGATCGTTTTAAAGGCGAATTTTAATTTAAAACGTACGTGTTTAATATTTAATGTCAGCAATCACAATGATCAAATGCAGGAATCTGGCGTAACTTTTTATATGTTCTTTAAAGGTATTCTAGGAAAGGATTAATCTAGTCCGTAGGCAATCGCCCTTATATATGCGATTAGGTAATAATAAATTATTAATGGATAAAAGCTATCCCAGGCAGCATTCTGCTACCTGGCCCACAAAACCTGGGCCATAAAGCCCACCAGCCGGCAATACCTAAAAGTACCAATTACCGATATGCCGTTTTACGTCAGATAATTATAACTAAAAAGTCCGAAAAGTTTAAAATTAAATCTAAAAATAATTAATTTATATAAAGATTAAAGCTTAATTTTTATATATCAATTTCGAATAAAAGGGGATTATATATCAGCCGTTATATTAATTATCCGGTTTTTTTACTTTATTAAGTTTTTACGTGATTTCGGATTACGGGGCTTATTTTTTTCGTAACGTTTCGGGTTTACTTTAACGTTATTTTAATTTAATATAAAAAAATATTAACTTTTAGTAACTTTTTGCGTTATAAGTTTTTTAATTTAAACTAAATATTTTATTTTTTATTTACAGATTAATAAATAATTAAAGTTATTATTTTTCAAATTCTTTTATTTTCAGACGGTTAAAAAGTAAAAATTTTAATCCGGTAAATTCGGAAACGGTTATTAATTATAAGTTATATATCGGAATTAATTATTACCGGGTTATTAAGTTTTAATTTTGGTACGGAAGTTAAGGAAATATAAAAACTTAAAAAAATTTATAAAAAGTTAAAGTTTTAAAATTAAAAAATAAACAGATATTTTCGGATAATCGTAAAAGAAATACCGTAATTATCGTTATTTATAACGAAAAATAAGTTTTAATAAAAGAATCTTTTTTTTCCGTATAAAGAAAATTTAACGGTATTATTTTTTGTTTATTATTTTAATTAAACTTTAAATATTTTTTAATTTTTTTTTAATTTTAAATTCCGTATAACCCATTTAAAATCCGTTTTATTAAGTAATTTCGTAAAATTATTTATGAATTTTTTTTATCGTACGTAATAATATTTGACTTTAATATAACGTTTTTTTCATAATATTTACGTTTTTTTTACTTACTTAAACGTATTCGTATTATTTTTTAGGATAAAAATAGGACCTTAAGGTATAAGCTTTAATTTTATGAAAAGGTTTCTAATTTTTGTTATTTTAGTTATAGCCGTTCTTATTTTTACGTATTTTGCTTTCGTAATATATTTCGTAATAACGTTTTATAATTTTAAAATTTAAAATACGGACGTTTTAATTTTGTAAAATATATATCTTATTATAAATTTTATTAATTTATAATCGTTTATAAAATTTATATTTATTATTCCGAATAATTTTGTTTTAATTCCGGTACCGAAAAATAAATTTACCGTATCGTTTAAATAACGTAATAGTTTTTTAATATATTTTGGTATTTATATAACGGATTACTTATAAATTTAGGCTTAATTACGATTATAAATATTATATCCGGTTTGTTAATATAACTTAAAAAATCAAGTTTGCTTATTAAGTTTATATATTCGAATATTTTTTTTATTAGCTTTATTTTTATATCGTATTATATGCTTTAAATAATTTTTAATAAATAACTTACGAACTTCTCCTATATGGTTTAATTTAACTAAATTTAACCATTTTTAATATATTATTGTTAATTTAGCCTAATATCGCCAGTTAATAAAAAACAGTTAATTCGTATATCCAGGTACCAGTTTGCGTTTTTTAAGTTTTTAATAAAAATATTTTTAACGATTTTTCTGGAAATATTTTGAAATTATTTTTTATTAGTTCCGAACAGGAAAAGTTATTAACGTATAAAATAATAACGTACCCCGTTTCAGTGTTATAATAAAACGTATTATTCGAAATTAATAAATAAAACTTAATTTTGCAAATATTTTTTTAAAATATTTTTTTAAACAATTCCGGCCTATTTTAGGCCGTATAAAGGATTTATTAAGTTAATAATTTTTTTAAGGGAAAACAGGTACGGATTTTTATTTTTTAAATATGTATCAAAAAAAAATTTTTAATAGCGGGAATTATTTTATATAAATATTTTTTTGAGTTTACCGTTTAAATACGTAACGATAAAGTCGATCTGGAATATATACCAGTTTAAATAAATAATTAAAGTTAATAAGATTTTTTAATATATAGCTTTTCCGGTATTCGTTATAATTTCGTTATAATTTTTTCCTTTTCGTTATATAATTATTTTCGCATAAATACGTACCTTTTATTTATTTAATTTTTTTATTAATAAAATCTTTTTCTTAATACCTATTTAATATTAATAAAGTATCCGTAGTTTTTTTTTGTTAAAGGGTAAAAATTTAAAAGTTTTATGTGAAAAGTTTTTTTTAATTTTCGTAAAAATTATTTTAAGTTATATTTTTCGTTTTGGGCCTTTTATAACTTTTTTTAATAACGGGCCGTTATCCGTTATTATAACTAACTTATAAATAGTAAATAATATATTTAAATTTATCTTTTTTAAATGTTTAAAAATATCATCGTATTTATTCTTTAATATATTAACTATTTATTAATATTTATAAATATTCCGGATAATTTATTTTATATCATTATAGCTTTTAAAAAAAGTTTATCGTTTTTATTTATTAATAAGTTAAAATTAAAGGTATTTAAAACTTTATTTTTGTTTTGCATTAAAATTAACCTTAATTTATTTATTAGCTTAAGGATTTTATCCGGGTCCTTTAAAGTATATAATTTGGGGATTATTTTTTTCGCGCATTTTTTTTACGTTTATTTTATTAAATCTTTTAATCCGTATCCTTTTTTAAAATAACCTTATTATTTTTATTTTTTATTCCGACATATTTCTATTTTTAACGGTATTTTAAATATTTTTGTATAAGTTATAAAAATAATTAAATAATATTTTTAGGGTCGAAAAATTTCTTTAACTTTTCCAGGTTTTTGTAAATTATAATATATAATGTTATAAGTAATCTACCGACCTTTAAAAATTATATTTTATAGTTGTAAACTTTTTAATAATTTAATAACATTTTTTTAACTTTTTGTACCGTTAGTTTTTTTAATTTAGTTCTGTAATATTTATTTATTAGGATTATATACCAGTTACCAAAAATTCGAAAATGGTTATTATTAGGCTTATATGGTTTATTAAGGTTAGATACGTTTTTAAAATATTCGATTAATATTATGTCCTTTATTATAAAATATTTAATATTTATAATTATATACGTTATAATTTTTATTATTAGGTTCCAGAAATATATCGGGATTTTTATTTATACGGAAGTTATATATATTTCGTTTTATTAAAAATTGGATACCTTTTTTTATAATTCCGTTTTGGTATTAATTATAAGAATTAAAAATTATTAATTTAATATTTTCGATTCCGTAAATTTATTTAATTATGTTTATACCGAATTTGTTATTATTATTTTAACATAAGGTTTATATTTTTTTACATTTAATTACCTTTAAGCGTTTAATTATCCGTATAATATATATATATAAGTTTTGTTATATTTTATTTTTGGTTTTAAACGAATAGTATTTTTTATAGCGCAAAAAATATTTGTAATAAAATTAAAGTAATTATTATTTTCGATATTACCGGGTTTTATTACGTTTATATCGTACTAAATAATCCTTTTTATATATTACCCCCGTTTAAAAGTTTATAAATAAAGTTTTTTATATTTCTTTTTTATATGCTGTATAAAGAAATGCTTTTATTTCGTTAGGGTCCAGGTTTATTCCCGTAAACCTTTTAATAGTCCAAATTAATCGTTTTATATTAGGATAGTAAAAACGGCGGTATTAAAGGATAATTCTTTTTATTATTTCGTCCGTTATACGGATTTTGTTATTTTTAAAAATGCTTACGAATATTCTTTTTAGGTTACCGTCGTTATTTTTACCGAATATTTCTTTTAACGCGTATCTTTATTAATAATTTTTATTATTTGCGTATTTTAATATCTAAATAATAAATTCCGGTTTTTTATAAAATTATAAACAGAAACCTTTTCGAAGTACGTTAATAATTGTGAATTAGGACTTATTAGGGTTTATTAAAAATATTCCGATTTAAGTAACCCTTTTTTTGTAATATATTTCCCTAAAAAATACTTTAAAAAAAAAGTTGTTAATATGTAACCTATACTTTACCATAATTTCGTTATTTCTTTTACGGGAATCCCTTAGGAACTATTTTATTATTCCGATAAAGGTTGTTATAATAAGTTCTGTACCTGTTTTGATATATATACCTTTAGACCTAATATTTAAAATGGTATTTCTTTCGAAGTTTATAATATTATTTCTAATATTAATATTCGCTTTTAAATCTTAAAATAACTTACTTTTATTACCTTTTATAAAGAAGTAAACATATAAAAATATAGTATTTCTTATAACAATCGCTTTAAGCCATTTAATTGCTATAATTTTAAAGCATTTAGTTACTATAACTATTATCATTACCTTTTAAATCGTTATATTAATATTATTTATAACGGTTATTTTAAGGCCATCGGTTATTATAGTTTTAAGATAATTAGTTATTATAACTTTAACGCTTTTAACGTTTTTAGCCATTATAGCTAGCTTTTAAATTATCTTATTATATTATTATATAAGGTTCCGAAATTAATATTTATTAATATAAACGTTAAATATCTTTTTATTAAAACGGTATAAATTTTTCAAGCCTTTAGGGATAAATTACTTTTTATTTTTGTTACTGCTACGGGCCTTTTAAAAGCTGTTGCTTTGGTTATTATTATTTCCTTAACGTTAGCCTCGTTTTCTTTTTTTTCCCTTAATTTTTCTTTTTTGTAACTTAGGGCAGTTTCTTGCCAAATATCCGTATTTATTATAATTAAAGTAAAGCGGCTTTTTATTCTTGTTCTATGCGGGCTTGTTATTTCGGAAGTTGTTGTTATTAATTTCCTTGCCCTTATTTTTTTGAACGTTCTAAAACCTTTTTTTTTTTTCGTACGGTTATAAAATTCATTATTGAAATCGTCGATCAATTGCTGAAAGGAGTAATCCGTTTATTTAAATATTAATTGTATCGTTATGTACCAGCTGCTTGCGCGGTCCTCCATAGCAGTAAAAAATATCGTAATATATTTTTTGGTTCTAAGTTTTATGCTATAACCCTTTACTTCCAGTAAAAGCTTCCGGAATTTAGTAGTAAATTATATAAGGTTTCTTCTGTCGTATGTAATTTTATTAAATTCCTTTTAAAAAGACCTCTGCAGGGCTTTATTTATTACTATATAGGTTTTCCGTAAGGTTCTTAATATTTTCGTTTTTTTTTAATATTTATAATTAACTTAAAAGGTATCTTTTTGTATATCTTAGGAATAGCTTTTATAAAACGTAATTAATTAATTTGCTTTAGTTTTATACTATTTTTGTAACCAATCCTTTTAAGTATAAGATTTAAGCTATTACTTTAAAGTTTTTAAATAACTTAACCTGCCAAATAGTTTTTTTTGTTTAAAAAAAAGTTAAACCGCTTTTAACGAAACTTTAAATCGTTACAAAAATTTTTGAAATCCTTTTTCCGTTCCTTTAAGCGGATACCTAATTCGTTTAAGCCGTTTAAGCTATTGGAATTAGAAAAGTTACTAACAAAATTGTAATATTCTTTCTGTCATTTCGGAAGGTTATAAAATGAGTTAAAAGGAAAGGATAAAAATAAGGAGCTGTTTAAATTATTAAACTTTCTGCGTACCACTCTCTTTCCTTTAAATAATAGCTTTTTTTTTTTCGATAGGTTAATTTTTTCTATGTCGCTTTTTTTATTATAACGGATATTATAACGGGAACTGCTTTTGAATTACTTATCCGAATTATAAATTAAGCGCTTTTAGTTATTTTTATATTTATATTTCGTAAGCTTTTTAAATTTCGCGATATTTTGTTTCCGAACAACCTTAAAACTTTCGTTATTATATCGTTTAATCGTATTATTATTTTGCTAATTTATTGGTTTTAAAGCTTTATATCTTTAATTTTATTTTTAACTTTTTAATATTTATCTTTTTACCTTTTAACGTCTTATTTGATCCCGTTTATGTTAATATTTAAGCACGTATAAAGTTTGTCTAAATTTATTTTAATATGTTATTTTTAAATAAGGGTTTCAAACTTATTTGCCTTTAATCGTTATTACTGAAATAATAAATTATTTTTTATTAAAAATGGTTTCTGTTTTTCTTTTTTTTTACTTTCCCTTACTGTAAAACTTTTCCTTTTAAGGAACCTTCCGATTAAAAGGTTCGGGTTGGAGAAAAAACAAGTTATCGTTTAAGTACTTCCGGTTTTTAAAAATAAAGCTATTATCGGATAGGTTATTAATCTGCTTATCAAAATATTTCCTAGGGGTTTTACGTTCGTTTGTTGTAATTAACTATTAAAAATTCTTTTCGAATCATTAACTAAGCCAATTTGTTTTAAATTTTTTACTTTCTTACGTTAACTTAATTATTAGTTTGCAATTAACCACTTCGTATAACGTATTATAGTTATTAATTAACTAAGAAATGCTACCATATTAGCAGTTATAGTAATTAAATGCAAAAATCTGGCGTAACTTTTTATATATTTTTTAAAAATATTTTAGAAAAGGAGTAATCTAGTCCGTAAGTAATCGCCCTTAGATATACGATTAAGTAATAATAGATTATCAGTAAACAAAGGCTGTTTCAGGCAGCATTCTACTGCCTGGCCCATAAAGCCTGGGCCACAAAGCCCACCAGCCGGCAACACCTGAAAGCACCAATTGCCGACATTTAAGATTATATCGATCCTAATTAAGATATTTTATACTTTATTAAATTTACAAAATCCGATATAACTTTTTAACCGAAAAAATAATTTCGTTAAACGACGTAAACGACGTAAGCGACCAGATTATTTTCCGAAACCATATACGTTGAAAAAGCTAATCGAACGGGTTATCTGATAAATATTTTTAAAATAACGACCGAAGGTAAATAAGTTTATATTTGGGACTTTACGGTATATACTTATAAAAACCGGAAATATAAAAATTTTCGTAAAAATATTAACGATTTTACGAAATAGATTTTAAAATTTATATTTTTAACGATTAAAAAATTAAGTTTTTTTTAAGGAAAAACTTACGAAAATAATACGTGAAGCTAACTAAAACCGGTAAAATATACGATAGTAAATATATAATTAATACCTAACGGAAATACCGTAAACAATTAAGGTAAGTTTCGAAATTAACAAAGAAATTAAACGAATAAATCGTAAAATAGGAAAAGATAATAGCTTAAATATAACGATACGGTATTTTAAAAACAAAAACGGTAATTATGTAAATTAACAATTTATATATAACTTTAATTTTTATCTCGGAAATTTAAATAATAACTTTTTAAATAATAATAATAAAGATTTTTAATAAAGGTACGATTAATTATTAAAAATAACGGTTAATTTTTTAAATTATTAAATGATAATGTATTTCTTATTTATATTAGGAAATACTAAAAAAACATTTTTAACGTTTTACGTCATTTCCGCGGACTTTATTAATTAAAATAACCTTAATTAAAAAAAACCGCCCGATTAACCATTAACCGCAAAATAAAATCTTTAAACGAAAACGGAAGTGAAATAATCGTAAAGGTTTTAATATAAACCGAAACGTTAATAAACGAAAACGCGAGAAATTAAACACTTAAAATACATATTATAAAATATATTTGAACCTTTATTATATATTACCTTAATATTTTTACATATTCTTTTAATAAGGTTTTAACTGGTTTCCTTTTTAATAACGAAATAATAAAGTTAATTTATTAACGACATAATTTTAATTAATTTTTAAAGGAAAAGGTTAATCGTTTATTAAACGGTATAAAAAGATTAATTTTATGCAAGGTTAATATAGGTTTAAGCCTTATTTTCCAGGCTGAGCCAAATATACAGAAAATTATTACATATATAATCCATACGATAAATACAATACCCAGTATCTTCGAATACGATAACTAATTAATAATCTTTACGGTTAATATAGATTATATATTTCAGTCTTATAAAACCTTATTTTGAAGCAGAACCTTACTCTGAAGCAGAATGCGTAATTGCTGATAAGCTTCGATTTTAATAAACCTTATGCTAGGCAGTAAACCTTAAAAATAAACCTTAAAAATAAATTTTAAAAATAAACCTTAAGGATAAACCTTAAAAAATAAACTTTAAAAATATACCTTAAAAATAAACTTTAACGATAAACCTTAAAAATAAACCTTAAATGCGCATAAAAAGCTATATAAACCCTTGCCAGTTTTACGGTTTAATTACTTTTATAATACCTTTTCGAATTACCTTTATTAAGACAAATTAAATATGGTGCGTAATTCCGAATATATAATACCGGTAATCCGTAACCGTAAGATTTTTAAAAAGACTATTTTTTTTACGGTATAAAATCCCCGTAAGGTTACCGGATGCGTTAAACTTATCGTTATTATTATCGAACCAGAAAATTTATCCTTAAAAGATCGATTTCGGTTTTTAATTTTCGGATACGATTTAATCCGCGAAAATTATAATAATAAATTTTTAACGGAACTTATGCCGAATAATATGGAAATTATGAAAATATTATTAATAAAGCTGGACGGAAAAGATAAAAACCGGTTCGAAAATTTCGAAGTTTAAATTTTGGAATAATGCAAAAAGGATTATAAACGATGGTTTGCCCGGTTGTTCCGGATTACGAAAAATTTCCAAAATTCCGACAAAAATCGACATAAATAAAAGCTGGCTTAGGGTTAGGTAGTTTAAAATCGCTTTGGAGTAAAACTTTTAAACGGTTAGGATTATACCAATTTTTTAATATCGGAGGAACTTACTTACGAAAGGGATGGGTTTTAGTAAAGTACGGGAATTGAGGTAGTAATCTATTATTTTATCCAAATGTTTACATGGTTACGTCTTTTCGAGGGAGAAAAGATTAATTTTATAAAAAACCGATTTATTATTAAAGGAAATAAAACGTTTTTTTTTAAATTATTAATTAACGTAATAGTATAAACGTTTCGTTTTATTCCTTAAAAACTTATTTATTTTAAATTTAAAGTTTACGATATATATTTTTAACCTTATTATTAGATTTTTAAATTTTAATTCACCGTATAAAATAATTAAATATACGGAATGAAAAATTTCGTTCCGATTAAAATATACGGAAAAGTAAACGTATTATTTTAAAGCGTTATAAACCCGAAAACGTTACGTTTATACGACGTTATTTATTATAAACATTTCGCATATAACCTGGTATTATTCCGATAATTTCAAAAAAAAGGTATTAATAAAATAACTAAAAGAATAATAATTTTATGCGAAATAAGTTTAATTAAATAATTATTACGTTAATAAATAAGTTTAATTAATTCGTTATCGAAAATATTAACGTAATAATATTTTACAAACCTTTAATTATTTATAAACGAAACGTTAATTTATATATAATAAAATTACTATAAACCGGTAACGGTACAATATAACACTTAAAATTAAGATACTTAAATCCCGAAATAATTAATTAATTATAATTTTCTATTAAGGAAATTTACTTCAAAGGTTTTATAATAATCGAATATTAAGTATATAATAAGGCAACGGCCAAAAAATAAATATATTACGATTTTCTTTTAAAAAAACGTTCCGATAAAAATAACGAATCGTTATTAACTTAATAAATTGCGAAAAAGAATTTAAAAAATATAAATACGTTATATTTATTACCGATAAATATTTAAGTTTTATCTGGAATATTTATTTTAAAAATCGAAAGTAAATTATATTAATCGTAACGTTTCGATATTTTTAAAAATTTTAAAAATTTAAATAAAGTTTTTCCGTAAGTAATTGATTATAATAACGAAATTGTAAAAAATTATTAATTTTAAGATATATTTTAAACCTTTTTTTTAATATTAAACTTAAATTTTTAATACCGTTTATCCAGATTTAAAACGGGGGTATAAAGCGTTTAAAATGTATAATTAAAAAAACAATCACGATATAAAATAACGTTAAATTACTTTCGTTCCTAATCGTATAGATCCTTAAAATTGTAATATTTTTATATAACCGGACCCTTAAATACGTTTTTTTAACAAAACATATATAAAATTTATTAGATTTACTTAATATATAAATACGGCATTATAAAACTTAATCGAAAGCCTTAAAAAACCTACCTATAAACATACGGTTATATAATTTACGTTATAATAACGGCCGCCATAAAAAGAAATAAAGATTTTAAAAATTAAATCCTAAAATATAAATTAAATATTTCGTCGATTACTAATTTATAAATATTTACGAAATTTGGAACCTATTAATTAATAAAATTATCGTTATTTCAAATATATAATTTAACGAAAAAGTCATCTTTTTAAATAATATTAAGATCTTAGAAAATAATCTTTAATATGTTATAAAAAAAGAATTATAATAATAATTCCAATTAGTAAAAATACCTAATTAAGCCAATAATTACTTTATATATATATATAAAGAAAATAAAAATCTAAATAAAGTAATTTAATTACCGGCTGGGTAAAAAAAAAAAGAATTAAAATAATATAAGCGTCTAAAAAAACGTACCGGATAATAAAAACTAAACCTGTTCGTATAAAATTAATTACCCTTATACGACCGTTATATTCGGATTATTTCCGTTCTTTAAACCATTATTACCGTTAACGTTTACTTTAATAATTATTACGATTATTTCGCCGACGGAAAAAAATAAAGATAACTTTAAGTTTTTATTAAATTATTTAATTTAATATAACGGTATAAAACGTAAATTTTCCCTACATTCTGTACCGAAATAATATTATTCGAAACGATTATAAGGTATAAAAAGCTACATTTAATATAAAACGGCTAGCTTACTTTATAAAAGCGATCGATAACCGGACGGTAAGTTACGGAAATTTAAGGCGAATAAAAACTTAAAATACGCGTTAACTTAATTAAAAAGGTTTTAATATATCAAAAATTAAAACGTTACTTAAATCGTTAAACCAAATATATAAACGAAACTTACCGTTACCGCCGTAATGTTATAAAAAGACTAAATATATACCCGTTAGGAAAATTATTTTATGAAGTTAAAAGATTTTATTTATAAAATTATAAGAAAATAAAATTTTAAAAAGTTATTAATTAGTTTTTTTCATAAAATAAATTAAGTTTTAAGATATATATAAATATATATTTATAAGTTCGACAAATATAATTAACTTTAAAAATATAAAATACGTTTTATTATACGAAATTATTAATAACATAAAAACGTTTATAAAAATATATACGTATTTACGTTAATTAAAAAATGATTTCGAACTTTAATCGTTATTACGGTTAAATTCGATTTAAAACTTAAGTAATATAACGTTATAAACGTTTTCGTTAACGTAAATTTACTTTATAAAATATATATAAAAATACCTTTAAGATACCTATAACGTAATAAAAATCTTTTAATTAAAAATATTATACGGATTAAAAAATTCCCTTTTATTTTAACAAAAAGATTTTACGAGTACGCTTAAGGATTTGGAACTTAACCCCGTTTTTTACGAACTATATTATTTTATTCGTTAAAAGGTACTTTTATTTTTTTACGTCCACGATATTAGCGTTACGTATAACAAAAAATATTAAGCTTTCGTTAATTAATTAATTCGATAAATACAAAAATAATATATTTTTATAAAAAATAAAAATATATAAAAATCTTTCGGGATCGAAAGAATTAAAAATAAACCTAATAGAAAATCTGGTTATTTTAATTTAATTTTATAAATAAGCTAGTTCATTTAATTTCTAAAAAGAATTTAAATAACCTTGTAAAAGTGCTAATAATTAACGTTAAGCTATTACCGAATCCTAATCTGGCCCATTTAAGATTTATTAATAAATACTAAAAAAAATCGGTTCCATCTTATACGTTATAATTAATACGCGATACGATATATCCTTTATAATATTCCGATTCATACGATTTAACATAAACCTTAATAAGGTATATTATATAGTTGCCGATCAAATTATATTATACCTAATCAAAACCACAACGTTCGCGTTATAATTCGGTAACGAAAATTCGATAAATATTTAAAATAACGCTTTTTTCGCAAATAATACGATCGACCGAAAAAGTTCCTAAGCTTATATTATAAAGCTATTCGGAAAAATGATAAAATAACGGATAAATAAATAAGATATAATAATTACTTTTATAACCGCAACGGAATTATTATCCCTTGCGTAAGTTATTAAAAAAACTGATTTAATTTTTAACTAATTAAAAAATTAAAACTCGGCCTAAATATAAAATCATTAAATATATATACGATAATTAATAAATTATACGGCTTATTAAAACCGACGTCGTATTTTTACAAACAAAAATATTATACGTAAATATATATAATTATTAGCTACAAAAAGTAACAAAAAAGAACCTAATTAAAATAAATTATACGCTTACAAATAACATACTAATTAATAAATTAATTAAAACCTTATTACGAAAAACCTTTAAATATTTTAAAAAATAGCTAAAATTAATAAATATTATAAAAACCTTAAACTAACGGAAAAAAGTTTTTAAAAGTTAATTTAAATAACATATTAATTAATTAGGAAGATGTAATTGCCGGAGGAAAAATAAAATAGATAATTATGGCTTTAAAAAGTAATAAAAGGTAACGATTAATGCTGTAATTACTTTAAGGCGTTAAAGGGGTGTATTAGCTAGCAAAAGGGTACTCTAGCACCCCATATACGAAAAGTTTCCCTTTGATCGGAACATATATATTCCGTGGCTAGATTACATTAAAATGCAATGCGTGTTTTAAAGCACCTGCAACTAGATATAGAATATAACATAACTGATGTCCCCTATATCTGACAGGTTCTGCTTCAGAATAAGGTTTTATGGGATTAAAGTATATAATCTATCTTAACCGTAAAAACCATTAATTAATTATCATATTCAAAGATATTAAGTATAGTATTTATCGTATGGATTATATGTGTAATAATCTTCTATAGATTTAGCTTAGCCTGGAAAATAAGATTTGAACTTAGATTAATCTTACATAAGTAAATTAATTATAAATTAAATACGTATTAAAACGATAATAAACTATTACGAAATATATTTTAAAAGTGAAATACGTAATATTAAATATAATAATTACCGAAATAATTTATTACAATACAGGAACAGGGATTTCTGTCTTGGAAAAGCCGGCTTTTGGAACCTGGTACAGGCTCCAGGCGGATAAACTTCGGTTAAAAGGAAACTTAACTTTCCTTACCAAAATCAAAGTAATCTAAGTAATTTAAATAATCCAACCAGATTACATAAATTACATAAATCCCAAGCATACTTATTAAAATTAAAGATAAATATATACCGCTCGGTTTTTTATATAAATAATATCCATTTAATTTCGCTCCTTAATTATTAATTTAAGCTTTTAATTAAAGGTAACTGTACCGTTCTTTAATTAAGGAAAAAGTCCGTAAATCTTTTTAACGAATACCTTATTTATTATGCTATTATTACCTACAACTTAAAATCCCCTATTTCGGATATTATTTATACCTCCAGGTAAATATATAATAAGTTCGTTATATTTTAATAGCTCCTTAATTAATAATTAATAAATAAGTGAAGGCCTAATTAGGTATAAATTTTTTTAAATTTAATAAAAACGATATTATAAAATAATGTTTAATAAATAAATAATATACTTAATGCTTATTATTAACTAATAAAGGATTAATAACTAAATTAAATAATTTACCCTTTATTAAAAAAGTTCTTTAGTTAATTAATAATATAATACCTGTAACCACTAAAGCTAAAGGTTTAAAAAAATCTTCTTTTTCCTATTCTTATCCTTAAAAAATTATTAAGGTCTAACCTAAAAAGTCCGACTTTAAAAAGAAAAGGATTAAGAAAGTTTATAATACGGAAATCGAAAAAGGAAAAAAAAAGGAAACTTATAATCGATAAATAACTGGACCTTATAGCTGAAAAAGTTATAAAATTTAGACAAAAAAACGCCGAACTTACCCGTTAACTTAAAAAAAATTTTTGTACCTTTTTTAAAACCCAATTTTTTTTAAAAAACCCCAATCCCTTTTTTATTTAATTAAAACTAAAAAAAAACTATACCCTTTTTTGCCTACCATAAAATACTTAATATTAAAAGCTATAAATTAATTACTTCCAAACCTTATAATAAATCCACGGACGTAAAAGGATCCCTGTTTAAGGCCAGATTTTATTTTAAGTAATATAAAAGCGTTTTAACGGGAAAATACTAAAGAATAATAATTATTTCATAATTACTTACTGGAAAAATATTTAATTAATTCGAATCCCATCCTTAAGGATTATTTAAATATTATTAAATATATCTTTAATAATTACGATAATTTTAAAAAACGAATATAAGCCTAATACGAAAATATAAATAAATAATAACAAATAATTAAATAAATATATAAACTATAACAAAATATATCAGTAACTAAATATACGACTAAATTTAACCATTTCGTAATTATTTCCAAATTCTCAAAAGATACATTATTTTTCCCCTATTATAACGGCCTAAAACCTTAGGTTAATAATAAAATATTTAAGGTACCTAAAATAAATCCCTTCCGAAATTATATAAATAAAATTATTATCGCCGACCGATACATTTTTAATCGATATTTTTAAAAAAATACCGGCAAACAAAATAATAATAAACGTTCCAACAGTAAAAAAAAACTAAAAATAAATATTAAAAAAAAGCTAGCATTATTTTAACGGAATCCAAAAAAATAAATCCAAAGTTAAATATTTTAATTATAACAAAAAGGGCCATTTTAAAAACGAATATTATTCTCCAGCGAAAAAAAATATCCTTAAAAAAGAAAAGTTCCCCAGCCCAAAAAAAAAAAATCCGCGCGGCCGAACGAAATACAAATAACGAAAAAAAGGATAAAAAAATAAACCTTACTTCCGTCGATCAGAAATTTATAATTATTATAACTAACAGGGTTACAAATAACGACCCAGATTATGAAAATTATGCTATTTATAAAAATATTACGGCTAAAGCTTATAAATACCATCTAAAACAAACAACTTTTAACATAATTAGTACGTTAAAATATATTTATTACCTTAATACATAAAAATATAAAATATATAACTAAAACGGTTAGTTACGAAAAAGTTTCGGTAGCTATAAATAATTATCCCCCGAATATTATATTTTTTTTAAATATATAATATACCTAAAGCCTTTAATAAATAATTATAAGCTTTTATCTTTTATTATTTACTATAATTATAATTATTATATCTATTAACGAACTAAAAAAAATAATAACTTTTGGTTAGGATATAACAAAAAAACGTTTATAAAACCGTACGATAAATATAAATGCATAAAAATTCCCCGATAACCAGATTACTTTAGGTTTTATTATTTATATCCTAAATTAAAATAAAACCGGAAGGCTATAACGTAAAAATACTTATATTATTTATTAATATTATGTAATAAATACGAATTTTTTGTTATGAAAATACCCCTTTTGGAAGTTTACCTTTTTAACTTAATAATTCGCAAAATATAAAACTTAAAAAAAAGCTAAAAGAAATTAGTTATCTTTAAATGCCAGTTTAGTAACAAAAAATAATTCAAATATATAAAGGATTATTATACCAAATATGCAGTTAAAAAAATACGTAAATAAAAACGCCTTTTACACTTTAAAATATATTAACTAAAAAATTATAAAAGCTTTCGAAAATAAGGTACCGAAAAACCCCTATATATAAAACCTTATGCAAAAAGAAATTACGGAATTAAATGGAAATTCTAGTTTATTATAAAAATAAAATATTTAATGCCATAATTAATTCCGGTATAAAAAAAACCTTTATTTCCTTTAGGATAATTAAAAAATATTAAATCCTTTAAAAATATAAATAATAATTATATAAGTTATAAATAATTAATAAAAACTTATTTATTTACGATAATAACTAAATTTTCCGGAAAATAAAAAGAGTTATAATTTAAATATAAAGATATCCGGAATAAATTAATTTTAATATCGCGGATATTTTAAAATATAATATTATTTTAAGAATACCGTAATTTCGTTTTAATAATTTATATATTAATTAAAAACAATATACGTTTTTATGGGATAATTTTAAAAAATAAATTTATAAAGTTTATTATATAATTAAAAAATTAAGATTTTTAATCCTATAATAATAATACCTTTTATATATGGACGGTTTAAAAAATTATTAAAGGAACGAATCTGAAAAAAATTATTTAACCATAATTAATAAGATTATAAAATTTTTATCAAAAAAAGATATTATTTAAAATTTTATTAAATTTATTATATAAATTTTAAAAAAATTAAAATTTTTTAAAAAAGTTTTTAACGAAACCTTAAAAAAGGTTATATATAAAAATCTAAATTATTTATAAGATATTTAATTATAATAATACTACAAATAAAGGAAAATAAAATTAAAATTAATAAAGATAAAAATTTAATATATTAACGAATATATAATTATAAATAATTTAACGATATTATTATTAAAAATAAATATTTTTTAACGTTAATAAATATTATTAAAGAAAAATTAATAAAAATAAATAAATTACCGCTTTAAATTTATTAAACGATTATTACCTAATTTAAATAACTAAACGCAAAAAATAAAAAATTACCTTTATGATTATTTATGGATATTATAAATATAAGGTTATATCCTAAAAATTAATTAATATGCCAGCCAGTTTTTAACATCTGCTGATTATTATTTTACGGAAATTTTTAAATAAATTCGTTTTCGTTTATTTGGACGACATTTTTATTTATCTAAAAATTTTAAAAAAATATAGAAAATACGTAATTTAAAATTTAAAAACCTTTAAAAAAGTTAACTTATTAATAAACGTTAAAACAAGCATTTAGCATATTTAAAAGCTAAACTTTTTAGGTTTTATTATTATTTTTAAATAAATTTAAATCCAAATTTTAAGTTAAAAGTTATTAAAAACTGGTTAATCCTTAATAATATTATTATTATTAATATCTGTTAATTTTTAAAATTTACCGGTTACGTATAACTTTTAATCCAGGATTATGGCAAACTTGCCAGCCCCTTAATTAAACTTATTATTAAAAAATATATTAAAAAAGATTTTAACCTTTTTAAAAAAAATAAAAAAAAGCTTTTAAAAAATTAAGGACAAAATTATTAGCGTTCCGGTAATTAAGTTATTAAACTATAACAAAAAAACGACTTAAAACCGATATTTTAAATTATGTTTTTAAAACAATTTTAAAATAATTAAAAAATAACAAAAAATAATACCTAATAACGTATTTTTTAAAGTTTTTAAAAACGTAAAATTTAAATATCTTATTTACGACAAAAAGTTGTTAACGATTATTTTAATATTTAAGGAATAAAAACCTTTTTTTAATAAAACTAAAAAATTATTTAATATTTATTTAAACCATAAAAATTTTATTCGGTTTATAATTACTTAAAAATTAAATGAACGCTATAAAAATTAAATACTTTTTTATTTAAATTTGATTTTAAAATTTATTATATTAAAGGTAAAAAAAAATATTTAAACGAATATTTTAAGCCGAAAAAAAGATTGCGATTTAAAAGTTTTTAAACGATATATATAAATATTATATCGTAATAACGATAGGATAATATAGGTATATATAACCTTAAAACAGCCGACTTTAAGGAAATTAGTTTAATTTAAAAACTTTTATAACTTAAAAAATTAAAAAAGGTTAAATAATTAAAAGGGAACGATAAAAATTATTATTATTTCGTAACAAGATTTATATTCTTTATTAATAAAAAAAGGAATCCGGAAAAAAGTTTTACGAAAACCTTTTATACGGATACTAAAAAATATTTAAAATTATTAAATAATTTTAAAAAAAATATAACTTCTTAAAATTCCGTTAAATAATTAAACAAATAATTAAAACTTATAACGTTTATAATAAGGTTAAAATAACCTGCTATAAATTATATGGCTTATTATAACTTATAAACATATTTAATAAAATATAAAATACCATAATTTGGAATTTTATTATTAATTTCCTTATATCAAAAAACCCTGTTACCGGAATTAAGTATAATATAATATAAATAATTATCGATAGATTTACCAAATATAGGTACTTTTTATATTTTAAAAGAATTATAACGGTAAAATAACTAACTTATGCCTTTATTCGATATTATTTCGATAAATACGAAATATTAAACAAATTTTTTTAATCGAAATAAACTTTTTATATTTAAATTCGGTATTAATTTTTTAAGCAAATTAATATTAAGCTAAAGTTTTTAATCATTTATTATTTCCAAATAAATAATTAAATAAAATAACTAAACCAAACCTTAAAATAATACCTTCGAAATTACGTTAATTATTAGTAAAATAATTAAATTAAACTTTTATTATTTGCATAAATAACTTGTAATACGTCCGTTAACGAAAATATAAATATATCCCTTTATATAATTATATATAGATATAATGCAGCAATTTAACTACCCGAATAATTAATACGCAAAATATTAATTATTATTATGGTAACCTTACGAACAAAAATAATAGTAATAAAAATTAAGATAATGTAAATTTAATTTTAAATTAAGTTATAATTTTAATAATAAAAGATAACTTAATATTATAATAATAATAAAATTAAAACATTAATTTTAACAAAAAGAAATAAAATTTATTTGTTACGTTAAAAATACAACGTAATATTAAACCTTTTTTAAATTAAGATAAAAAGGTTTAACGATAAATTTAATTTTAAAAGATTTAATTCGTTTAAAATCGAAAAAAAAATTAAAAATTTAATTATAAATTATTATTACTTAAATTTATAAAAATATACCTTATATTCCATATTTCCCTATTAAAACCAGCTTTATAAAATATTCCGTTTAAAAAAAACTTCGGAATCGAAAAAAACGATAACGAATACGAAATCTAAAAGATATTAAATTTTAAAATAATTAAAAATAAAATTTAATATTTCATTAAATAAATAGATTATTTATTTAAAAATAATATATGAAAACTATTTAAGTATTTAACGAATACGATAAGCCTAATTAAAAACTTTTATCGGCAAAATCCTAACCGACCGTTTTCAATACGGCCAAGGTTATAAACGATAACGGTTCCCCGCCTAAATCCAGGCTTTCGGCGTTCCAGCCGAAAAAAATAAATACCTTTATTACCGTATTTATTTTAAAAGCAAATTACGCTTACTTTATCTCCATACGACGTTATTTTTTTTCCATCCTTTTTTAATTTTCCCGTTAATTCCGTTTAAACCTTTCCTTTAAAATAACGACAGTTTTTTTAAAAAAAAGTTTTCTTAAAAATATAACCGTTTTAACCGGTTAACGAATTCCTTCGTTTTTTTTAATAAACTTTTAATACGTAATTAAAATATTTTCCACCTTATATTATTCCTTTTACAAACGATTATATTTTTCCTTAATTTTCGACAAAAAGTTTATTTTTAATACGTTATATGTTAAACGTTAATAACGAATGTAATATTTATAACTTGGAATATTTATTACGTAAAAATACTCGGTTTCTTTAAATTAAATGCAGTTCGAATAAAGGTTAATTTTTAAACCAAACTTTTTAATATTCTTTAAACGAATAGTACGAAATTCTTATTAATATAATTACGGTTTTTTTTTCTTTTTTTTAATTCGATTTATTATAATAAAATTAATTAAAAAGTTACGGAAATATTTTTCCAACAAAATAAAAAGGCTACTTACGGTTTTTATTTTTAGGACAAAAATCTTTAGAAAAGAAGAATAATATTATAATACAAAAACAAAAATTCCTGTCTTAAAAGAACCGGCCTTTAAAATTTAATATAAGCTTTAAGCGGATAAACTTCGGTTAAAAAAAATTTAACTTTTCTTATTAAAGTTAAAATAATCTAAATAATTTAAATAATTTAACCAAATTACATAAATTACATAAATCCCAGGCATACTTATTAAAATCAAAGATAAATATATACCGATCGGTTTCCTATATAAATTGCACCCATTTAATTTCGTTCCTTAGCTATTAATCTAAACTCTTAACTAAAGGTAACTGCACCGTTCCCTAATTAAAAAAAAATCCGCAAATCTTTTTCACGAACACCCCATTCATTATGCTATTATTACCTGCAAATCAAGACCCCCCATTTCGGATACTGCTTATACCTCCAGGTGGATGTATAACAGGTTCGTTACATAATTATCATATAATTTTTTTTAAAAGCTTTAAATTTATATTTAAAATTTATATTATTATTTTCGAAAAGAGTAACGATATAGAATTATAAGTTAAAAAACTTAATATTATAAAGAAACCGTTATATAAGTATTAAAAATTATTATATCCGCGAAAAAGCTATAAAAGTTAAATAAAGGTTAAATATATGAAACTTATAAAAGGCTTTACGTACGAATTTATTCCATCTTTAAATAAAATAATATAAAAATAGTTTATTATTAATATAAATTTTAAAGAGTATTACGAAAATATATATAAAAAAGTAACTTTAAATAATAGAAAAAATAATTCCGCTAAATTCCTTTTATACGGAAAAAAAGCGTTTTTTACAAAGAAAATTATTTTTTGTTTAAAAACGATAACCGCGGTATTTCCTTTATAATTATTTAAAGGTATCCGTTACTTATTAATTTGAAAATTTTAATTCTTTATTAATCTATTTATATATCCTGTACCTTTTTAATTTTTACGTATTAAATTATAACTTAACGATCTGGTAGTAATTAATTACGATATATAACTTATAATTAAAAAATGTTTCCGAATTTACCGAATTAAAACTTTAATTTTTTCTTTACCAGAAAATAAAAGAACTTAAAAGAAATAATAACTTTAATTATTTAGTTATAATATAAAGATTTCTAAGATATTAAATTGACGTAATATAAGTATTTCGCCTAATAACGGTTAGGTAATTACGAAAGGTTTAGGAAAAATAAAACTTATTACCTGGAATAACCGTAATAGTACGATAATATTAAAAAGCCGGTAATTTTAATATAACCGCTAAAATATTTATATTATTAATATAAAAAGTACAAATATAAATTCGATTTACATAATACCTTTTTATTAATATTTTAATTTTTATGCTAATTTATATTATTTTGTTTATATAAAAATTAAAGTTTAATTTTTAAATATATTATTACATCTATGGGGATTCCATTAAACCAATAAGAGCCTGGTAAGTTAAGACGGTTAAGGCCTCCACCCCGCCGGCTAAATCTCGGCCCTCGGCCTATCTCTGTTAATTTCCAAAAAGAAAAGAAACCCGTTTCTGTTAATCTTTAAAAACATCCAAAAATCTCTATAGATTACGACAGATAAAGAGGATATATAACCGACGGGTTCCTATATAGATAGCACCTATTTAGTTTCGCTTTTTAGCTAGCAATTTAAGTTTTTAATTAATAATAACGTTTTCTGATTAAAGAAAAAATTCGCAAACTTTTTTAACAATATCTTATTTATTATGCTATTATTATCTGCAAATCAAAACCTCCATTTCGGATATTACTTATACCTGCAGGTGGATATATAACAGGTTCGTTATATTTTAATAATTCCTTAATTAATAGCCAACGAATAATTTAAGGCCCAGTTAGGTATAAACTTTCCTGGATTTAATAAAAACGATATTACAAAACGACGTTTAAAAGATAAATAACATATTTGATTCCCGTTATTAGTTAATAAAAGATTAATAACCGGATTTAATAATTTACCCCCTATTAAAAAAGTTTTTTAATTAATCGATAATATGATATCCTTAATTACCAAAACTAAAGGTTTAGGAAAACCTTTTTTTTTCTAACAATAATTTACCCCTGCCCTAAAAAGATTTATTAAGGACCAGCTTAAAAAATCCAATCAAGAAAAAAAGAAAATCGATAAAGAACGCGGCATAAAAGCCGGAAAAGGAAAAAAAGGAAAATTTACAGCCAACAAACGACTAGATCTTTTAGTTAAAAAAACTATAAACCCAAAATAAAAAACGCCAAGCTTGCTCGATAAATAAATAAAAGTTTTACGGCCCCTTTAAAAATAATTTCCCGTCCAAAAATCCCAGTTCCTCCCTTATTCGGTTACAACCGAAAGGAAACTATACCTTTTTCTGCTTACCATAAAATGCCTGATATTAAAGGTTATAAGCTAATTCCCCCTAAACCTTATGAAAAGTTTACGGCTATAAAAAAATTCCTAATCGAAGCCAAATCTTACCTTAAGTAATATAAAGATTCTTTAACGGAAAATTACTAAAAGTAATAACTATTTTATCACTATTTGCTGGAAAAATGCTTAATTAATTCCAATCCATCTTTAAGCATTATTTAATAAATTACTCCGACGATTACTTAAATATTACTACTTATATTTTTAGCGATTACGAATATTTTAAAAAACGAATGCAGATCTTATTCGGAAATGCAGAAAAATAATAATATACAGACGCATAAATATATAAAATTTAATAAATTACGTTAACGGCCGAATATAAAATTAAATTTAATCGATTAATAGCTATCTTTAAATTACCGGAAGATATATTATTCTTTCCCCTTTGCCACGGCCTAAAGCCCCAGATTAAAGATAAATTATTTAAGGTACCTAAAACCTGACCTTTCGAAAATTATATAAACAAAATTATTATTGCCGACCGACGTACTTTTAATCGATGTCTTAAGAAAAAAGGTACCGGCAGACGAAATAATAACAAATGTTCCAATAATAATAAGAAAATAAAAATTAAATCTCAAAAAGAAGTTAATACCGTTTCAGCAAGATCCAAAAAAATAAATCTAAAGTTGAATATTTTAATTATAGTAAAAGAGAAATTTTGAATGTAAATATCGCTTTTTACTTAAGGGGAATTCTAAAAAAGAAAAATATCCCTTCACCTAAAAAAAAAGATTTACGCGGCCGAACGAAATATAAATAATAAGGGAAAGGATAAAAAGGAAGTAAACCTTATTTCCGCTGAATAAGAGTTTATTATTATTACGATTAATAATGTTAAAAACGACGATCCAGAATATAAAAAGTATATTATTGCAAAGATATTACGGTTAAAGCTTATAAATACCATCTCGGACAAATAATATTTAAAGTACCCATTACGTTAGAATTTATTTATTCTTTTGATATATAAAAGTATAAGATATATAACCAGGACGGTTAATTACGAAAAGGACTCTGTAATTATAAAAAATTATCCTTAAAATATTATATTCTTTCGAAATATACGGTATATCTTAAACCTCCAGTAGATAATTACAGATTTTTATATTTTATTACGTATTATAATTATAATTACATTATGCATTTACGCGCTAAGGAAAATAATAACTTTTGGTTAGGGTATAACGAAAAAACGCTTATAAAATTAAACGATAAATATAAATACATAAAAACCTTTTAATGGCTAAATTACCCCAGGTTTTATTATTTATACCTTAAATCAGAATAAAGCCGGAAAGTTATAATACAAAAATATTTATATTATTTATTAATATTATATAATAAATACAAATTCTTAACTATAGGCATGCCTCTTTCAGAGGTTTACCCTTTTAACCCCATAATTCGCAAAAAAAAAAAAAAAGATTTAAGGAAAAGTTAGAAAAGATAGTTATTTTTTAAATATTAATTTAGTAACAAAAAATGGTTTAAAGGTATAGATAACCATGATATTGAGCATGCACCTAGGAAAATACACGAATAAAAACGGTTTTTAACCCCAAGTGCGCATTAATTAAAAAATCACGGAGGCCTTCGAAAATAAGGTACCGAGAAGTCCTTATATATAAAGCCTTATACGAGGCAAAAAAGAAAATTCGGAATTAAATCAAGATTTTAATTTATTATAAAAACAAAATATTTAATATTATAATCGATTCTGGAACAAAAAAAATTTCTTTAAGGTAGCCGAAAAATACCGGATTTTTTGGCAATGTAAATAATAATTATATATATTACGAATAATTAATAGAAGCCTATTTACTTATAATAACGATTATGTTCTTAAAAGAATTAAAAAGTTCGTAATTTAAATATAAGAATATTTAAAAAAAGGTTACTTTCGATATTACCGATATCTTAAGATATAATACTTTGTCAGGAATATTATGGTTTCGTTTTAATAATTTACGGATTAATAGGAAATATTAGACGTTTTTATAGGATAGTTTTAAAGAAAAGCTTTATAGAATCTGTTATATAATTAAAAAACTAAAGTTTCTAACCTAATAATAATAGTAACCCCTGAGTATTGACGGTTTAAAAACCTATTTAAGGAACGAATTCGAAAAGATTTGCTTAATTATAATTAATAAAATTTTAACATTTTAATTAAGAAAGGATATTATTTAAAGCTTTACTAAATTTATTATATAAACCCGGAGAAAATAAAGCTTTTTAAAAGGTTTTTAATAAAACTTTAAAAAGGGTTATTTTAAAAATCCGAATTATTTATAAGGTACCTAGTTATAGTAATACCAAAAATAGAAGAGGGTAAAATTAACATTAATAAAAATAGAAATTTTAATATATTAACGAATTTATAATTATCGGTAATTAAATAATATTATGATCAAAAATGGATACCCTTTAACGTTAATAAATATTATAAAGGAAAATATTAATAAAGTTAAATAATATATTACCTTAAATTTGCCAGATAGTTATTATTTAATTCGTATAATTAACGGTAAAAGAAAAGTTTTTTTAAGATTTTAATAAATATTACTAATATAAAATTATGTTATAAAAGCTAATTAATATTCGAGCCAGCTTTTAATATATACTTACTATTATTTTAAAAAGGTTTTTAAATAACTTTATATTTATTTATTTAGACAAAATTTTTATTTACTTAAAAACTTTAAAGGAATATAAGAAATATATTTCCTAATCTTTAAAGGCCCTTAAAAAGGCTAACTTATTAATAAATGTTAAAAAGAATATTTAATATATCCAAAAATTAAATTTCTTAAGTTTTATTATTATCCTTGGATAGATTTAAATTGTAAATTGTAAATTGTAAATTATTAAAAACTGGCTAATTTTAGATAAAATTATTATAACTAATATCTGTTAATTTTTAGGGTTTACCGGTTATGTATAACCCTTAATTAAAAATTATGGCAAACTTGCTAGTCTTTTAATTAAACTAACCATAAAAAAATACGTCGGAAAAGAATTTGAACTATTAAAGGAAATTAAAAAAAAAACTTAAAAATTAAAACCAAAATCGTTAGCGTCCCGATAATTAAATTACGAAATTATAATAAAAAAAACGATTTAAATAAATATTTCAGATTACGCCCTGAAAATAATTTTGGAATAATTAGAAAATAACGGAAAATAATACCTAATAACTTACTTTTTTAAATGTTTTAAGGATACAAAATTTAGATACCTTATTTACGCTAAGGAGTTGTTAATAATTATTCTAGTACTTAAGAAGTAAAAACCCTTTTTTAATAAAATTAAAAAATTATTTAATATTTATTTAAATTTTAAAAATTGTATTTAATCTATAATTACCTAGGCATTAAATAAATATTATACAAATTAAATAGTTTTTTTATTTAAATTTACCTTTAAAATTTATTATATCCAAAAGAGATTATTTAAGCAAATATTTGAAATAGAAAAAAAATTACAATTCGAGAAGTTTTAAACGTTACATATAAATGTTATATTATAAGAATAATAGAACAGTATAATTATATATAACCCTAAAATAACTTATTTTAAAAAGATTAATCCAGTTTAAAAGTTTTTACGATTTAAAGGAATTAAAGAAAGTTAAATAATTAATAAAAATAATAAGGATTAATTATTATTTTATGGCAAGATTTATACTTCCCGTTAATAATAATAAAAACTTATTAAAAGATTTTAAGAATAGTATTTACATAAATATTAAAAAGTATTTAAAATTATTAAACGATTTTAAGAAAAATACGATTTTTTAAAACTTTATTAAACGGTAAGTTAAGTAATTAAAAATTATAATAGTTATAATAAAGTTAAGGTAGCCCGTTATAAACCGTATAACTTACTGCAACCTATAAACATACTTAATAAAATATAGAATATTATAATTTAAGATTTTATTATTAATGCTTATTATCGAGAATTTTAATTAATAAAGTTAAATATAATATAGTATAAGTAATTATAAATAAATTTATTAAATATGGCTACTTTTCACCTTTTTAAAAAAATTAACGGTAAAGTAATTAACCTACGTCTTTATTCGATATTATTTCGATAAATACGAAGTACCGGGAAAAATTATTTTTGATCGAAATAAATTTTTTATATTTAAATCCGGTACTAGCTTTTTGAAGCAAATTAATATTAAGTTTAAATTTTCGATAACTGATTACGTTTAATTAAAAAATTAAATAAAATAATTAAACCAAACCTTAAAATAATACTTTTAAAGTTACGTTAATTATTAATAGGATAATTAAGTTAAGTTTTGCTATTAGTATAAATAGTTTATAAGACGTCCGTTAACGAGAATATAAGCATATTACCTTATACGGCTATATATAAACTTTACGTAATAACTTAATAACCAAAGTAATAAATATATAAACCATTAATTATTTTTATAATAATTTTACGAATTAAAATAATAATAACAAAAACTAAAATACTATAAGCCTAACTTTAAATTAAATTATTATTTTTATAGGAAAGAATGCCCTAATATTATAATAAGAAAAATTTACAGGATTAATTTTAACGAAAAAGAATAAAATTTATTTATTACGTTAAAAATAAAGCATAACATTAAAATTTTTACAAATTAAAACGAAAAAGCCTAACGATAAGCTTAATTTTAAAAACTTTAATCTTTTTAAAAGTAAAAGTTTATTTCGAAAATTAATTATAAATTATCATCACCAAACACTATAAAAATATATCCTATATTTTATATTTCCTTATTAAAACCAGCCCTGAAAAACGCCCAGCTTAAAAAAACCTAAAAATCGAAAAAAACGATAACGAATATGAATTCGAAAAAATATTAAATTTTAAAATAATTAAAGATAAAATGCAGTACCTGGTTAAATAAATAAAGTACTTATTTAAAAATAACATATGGAAATTATTTAAGCACCTAACGAATACGATAAACCTGGTTAAAAATCTTTACCGGCAAAATCCTAACCGACTGTCTCCGGTACGGCCAAAACTATAGGTAACAATAATCCCCCGCCTAAATTCAGGTTTATAACGTTTAAATCGAAAAAAGTAAATATCTTTACTAATATATCAAGTCTTAAAGTAAGCTGTACTCGCTCCTTTTTTTAACGGTCTTTTTTTGTGTTTAATATTTCCTATTCCTTTAATTCGTTTATGTTTTTAACCCTCCTTTAAATAAATAATATTTTTTTAAAATGTAATTATTCGGACTAACGATTTAACCGAATACTACGGTTAAATAACTTTTGCAGTTATTAAACCGCTAAAGGTTTTTTTTAAACTTTTCGGCCCGAATATTTTTAAAAAACGATAACGAAATATAATTTTTATTATAAATCTAAACGTTAACTACTAAACAATTCTGGTAGTTTTTCCGGTTTTCTAACATTTTGCAAAAAAAACCTTTTTCGAAATAACATATATAAGGTATAATTTTATAGCTAAATTAAAAAAATCGATTTTATAAGCTTATAACAACTTTCGGTTAAAATTTTGGAACGTTTTTAAAAATTGCCTAATATGGTTAAAACATATTAAGATAATTGGAAAAAAAAAGGAAATACGATTTATTATTTAATTTTTAATATAAAGATTTTAGGAAAATGAATTAAACTAATAAAAAACTGGTAAATTAAGACGGTTAAGGTTTCCAACCTGCCGGCTAAATTTTAGTTTTCGGCCTATCTTTATTAACTTTTAAAAATAAAGTAAGACCGTTTTTGTTAATTTTTAAAAATTTCCAGAAATTTTTAAAGATTACGGGAAATAAAAAGGATATATAACGGACGGTTTCTTTTATAAATAATACCTATTTAGTTTCGCTTTTAGCTATTAATTTAAGTTTCTAATTAAAGGTACCGTTTTCCGATTAAGAGAAGAGTGCGTAAACTTTTTTAACGAATATCTTATTTATTGTGCTATTATTACCTGTAAATTAAGACCCCTATTTCGGATACTGCTTCTACCTCCAGGTGGATGTATAACAGGTTCGTTATATATATTAAGTAAATTCTTTTTAAAAGTTTTAAAATGTACGTATAACGTAAAAGGGTATATTGGTAGATAGTACGTTACCATATACCTAGTTAGTTAGCCCGTGCGATATTAACTCTAACGCGTCGTAATAGGGCCATACGTGTCAGCTAGCTATTGTGCCAAAAGATCATTTGCGATAAGCTTATTTAAGTGTTAAGTGCAAGATGTTATCTTGCTACTAATCTAACAATACGCGCCTTACCTGTAAGTAGTATTTTAAACACATAACAGGGATCAACCTGATCCTTCCCGATATAAGTCAGTAATATATATATTACCATACCAATAACAGTTAGATAAGCTGCTCGTATCTTTATAATATCTTTTAAACGATAAGCGAAAAAGTACATGATTCATTTAATTATGACTTTTTAAGCCCTTCAGCCATAACACCAATACGACAAGCCATGCATTCGCACCAGTACCAATCGTAACCTCCCTATTATTTAGTTTGTATGGGGCCGAAAATGATCAGCGGCGGGTTTGCCGGAAAGTGTTTAGGTATAATACGATTGCCGAATCGGCGTGGTGAATCATACTAGGGCGGGTTCTTCGAGGCTTCAATGCCAAGGATTTGATAAGCGCAGAGAGGGCGGCTATTTCGATTTCGATGCTGGGTAATTTCGCTCCCAGGCGTGATCGTACATTCAGCGTGAAACGCCCATAGGCACGCTGATGAGTGAATTCCGGGGGGGTTCCTTCCGAAGGTTTACGATGGGGCCATGTGCTCATCTTACCTCATCGAGATCAGGCCCTATTTTTGAGGTTGGGGCTGCGCTTGCGGCGCAGCTGTGGCTAGCGCTTTTAATTAAGAAGTAGCTGTAAGGGGTTAAATATATCAATTAAACCTTTTTTAAAAAAAGCTTTATAAAAATAATAAAACTTTAAAAATAAAGCCTGATATTAAAGTAAAAATTTTCGCTTACGTTTAATACCGTTATATATAAATTTGCGAAAATTTTTATTATTAATTTTTATAATATTTATTAATTACGAAATTTTTAACGTTATATAAAATTAATTTAAGTTTAAGTCTTATTTTCCAGGCTGAGCTAAATATATATAAAATTATTATATATATAATTTATACGATAAATATTATAATTTTTTTTTTAATACGATAACTAATTAATAATTTTTACGGTTAAGATAAATTATTTACCTTAATCCCATAAAACCTTATTCTGAAACAGAACCTTACTTTAAAGCAGAACCTCACTCTGAAGCAGAACATCACTCTGAAGCAGAACCTCACTCTGAAATAGAATGCTTGGTTGCCGGTAAGCTTCAACTTTGATAAATCTTATGCCAGCTGGCTGCAGTAAACCTTAAGGATAAACCTTAAGAATATTTTAACGTTATAATTCATACTATTATGCGTAAAATTAAAGTTTTCTTATTTTAGTATAAATTTTCGTTTTAATTAAAACCGTACGTTAATTAATAATAATAAATAATTTAAAAATACGAATAAGATCCTTTATAACTTTTTATTCTTTCCAGATTAATATAATAGTAATCTAATTATATAAAATAAAAAATTAATATGTAAAACTTAAAATTATTTATAATAAATTCCAAGATATGTTATTGTTTTAATTAATTAATACGGATAACCTAGTAAAAAGTTTAAAAATAAATATTTTAAATTTTTAAATATTGAATTTTTTCAAACGAAATACTTATTTTTATCTGAGACTTTTACTGGATTCTTACAAATATAAATGTAATTAATTTCTACGTTAATGTTAATTTTACGGCCGATAACTTTATAAAAATATGACGTTATTAGTTTATTTATTTTATAGTAAACATTATATTTAATTTATAAAGTTGTATTGTATACAGGAAATAAATAAATATAAAATTGTTACAGTATAGGAACAGGGGTTCCTGTCTTGGAAAGACCGACCTTTGGAGCCTGGCGCAGGCTCCAGGCGGCTAAACTTCGGAAAAGGAAAAGCTTGGCTTTTTCTATTAAGAACTAAGTAATCTAGGTAATCTAGGTAATCTGCCAGATTATATAGATTACATAAATCCTAGGTATATTTATTAAAATTCGTAATAAATATATAATAATCGGTTTTTTATATATATAATACTTATTTAATTTTCGCTTTTTAACTATTAATTTAAAATTTTTAATTAAAAGTAATTATACCGTTTTCCGAGTAAGGGAAAAGTCCGGAAACCTTTTTAATAAATACTTTATTTATTATATTATTATTACCTATAAATTTATTACAATACAGGAACAGGGGTTCCTGTCTTGGAGAAACCGGCCTTTAGAGCCTGGCGTAGGCTCCAGGCGGCTAAATTTCGGAAAGGGAAAGGTTTGGCTTTCCTTGCTAAGACCAAAATAATCTAGGTAATCTAAATAATCTAACCAGATTACATAAATTATATAGATCCCAGGCATACTTATTAAAATTCGAGATGGATATATAATAATCGGTTTCCTTTATAAATAGTACTTATTTAGTTTTCGTTTTTTAACTATTAATTTAAGCTTTTAATTAAAGGTAATTATACCGTTTTTTAGTTAAAGGAAAAATCCATAAATCTTTTTAATAAATATCTTATTTATTATGTTATTATTACATATAAATTAAGAACTTTTATTTCGGATATTACTTATACCTTTAAGTAAATGTATGATAAATTCGTTACATTTTAATAGTTCCTTAATTAATAGCTAACGAATAATTTAAGGCCCAGTTAAATATAAGCCTTTTTAAATTTAATAAAAACGATATTATAAAATAACGTTTAATAAATAGATAATATGTTCGATTTCCGTTATTAGTTAATAAAGAATTAGTAACCGGATTAGATAATTTACTTTTTATTAAAAAAGTTCTTTAATTAATCGATAATATGGTACCAGTAATTATTAGAGTTAAGGGTTTAAAAAAGTTTTCTTTTTCCTAACTATAACTTACCTCTGTCCCCGAAAAAATTATCGAAGTTTAACCTAAAAAATCCGACTTAAAGGAGAAGGAAGAATAAGGTATAAGAGTTAAAAAGGAAAAGGAAAAGAAGTTTACGATTAATAAACGACTAGATTTTATGGCCGAGGAAATGATAAGATTTAAAAAAAAAACGCTAAATTCGCCTGATAGCTTAAAAAGAAGATTCCTGTACCTTTTTTGGAACTATTCCTTATTTAAGAACCCTTATTTTTCCCTTATTTGGTTACGACCGGGAAGGAATTATACCCCCTCCTGCTTATCATAAAATGTTTAATATTAAAGGCTATAAATTAATTACCTTTAAATCTTATTATGGATTTATTAATGTAAAAGGTTTTTTAATTAAGGTTAAACTTTATTTTAAGTGGTATAAAAATTTTCTAACGGAGGATTATTAAAAAATAATAACTATTTTGTAGTTATTAATTAAAAAAATGTTTAATTAATTTAAATTTATTTTTAAGGATTATTTAATAAATTTCCTTAATAATTGGTTAAATGTTATTAATTATATTTTTAATAGTTACGATAATTTTAAAAAACGAATATAAGCCTTATACGGAAATGTAAATAAGTAATAATATATAATTAAATAGATGTATAAATTTAAGCAAATTATTTTAGCAGTTAAATATACGACCGAATTTAACCGATTTACGGTTATTTTTAAGTTTTTATAAAATATATTTTTTTTTATGACGGCCTGAAAAAGTAAGTTAAAGATGAAATATATAGGGTACTTAAAATAGGCCTTTTTAAAAATTATATAAATAAGGTTATTATTACCGACCGAAATATTTTTAATCGATACTTTAAGAAGAAAATTACCGGCAGACGAAGTGGTAATAAACGCCTTAATGAAGGTAAGAAAATAAAGGATAAATTCCAAAAGGAAGTTAATATTATTTTAACGGAGTTTAAAAAAAATAAGTTTAAGGTTAAATGTTTTAATTGTAATAAGAAAAGTTATTTTAAAAGCGAATGTTATTTTTTAGCGAAAAAAGGGAACCTTTTAAAAAGAAGGATTTTTTAGCTCAAGAAAAAGGTTCGTACGGCCGAACGAAATATAAATAATAAGGAAAAGGATAAAAAGGAAATAAGTTTTATTTCCGCCGATTAGGAATTTATTATTATTACGATTAGTAGGGTTAAAAATAACGATCCAGATTATAAAGATAATGTTATTTATAAAAGTATTACGGCCAGAATTTGCAAATATTATTTTGGACGAATAAGTTTTAAAGTAACTATTACGTTAGGATATATTTGTTATTTTGATATATAAAAGTATAAAATATATAACCTAAACGGTTAGTTACGAAAGAATTTCGATAATTATGGATAGTTATCCCTTAAGCATTATATTTTTCCAGAATATATAATGCATCTTAAATTATTAACGGATGATTATAAGTTTTTATACTTTATTATTTATTATAATTATAATTACTTTATTTATTAACAAATTAAAGAAGATAATAACTTTTGGCCAGAATATAACGAAAAAACGCTTATAAAACCAGATAATAAATATAGATATATAAAAACCTTTTAATAGCCAGATTACCTCAAGTTTTGTTTTTGATATTTTAAATTAAAGCAAAATCGGAAGGTTATAGCGTAAGGATACTTGTATTATTTATTAATATTATGTAATAAATACGAATTTTTAGCTATTAAAATACCTTTTTCGGAGATTTACTTTTTTAATCCTATAATTCGTAAAATATAAAACCTAAGGAAGAATTAAAAAAAGAAAATAGTTATCTTTAAATATTAGTACGGTAATAGGAAATAATTTCAATATATAAAAGATTATTGTACCAAGTATACGGTTAAAAAAATACGTAAATAAAAACGCCTTTTAGCCCTTAAGGTATATTAATTAAAAAATTATAAAGGCCTTCGAAAGTAAGATACCGAAAAGCTTTTATATACAAAATTTTATGCGAAATAAAAAAAATACGGAGTTAAATTAAGATTTTTATTTATTACGGAAATAAGATATTTAATATTATAATTAATTCCGGCGTAAAAGGAAACTTTATTTTTTTAAAAGTAACTAAAAGATACTAAATTTTTTGAAAATATAAATAATAATCGTATAAATTACGTACAATTAATAAAAATTTATTTATTTATAATAATAATCGAATTTTTTAAAAAATAAAGAAATTTATAGTCCAAATATAAAGATATTTAAAACGGATTATTTTCGACATCGCCGATATTTTAAGATACGATATTATTTTTAAAATATTATAATTTCGTTTTAATAATTTACGAATTAAATAAAAAAATAAACGTTTTTATAAAATAATTTTAAAAAGAAATTTTATAAAATTTGTTATATAATTAAAAAATTTAAGTTTTTAACTTAATAATAACGGTACTTTTTAATTATCGACAGTTTAAAAAATTATTTAAAAAACGAATTCGTAAAAAATTATTTAATTATAATTAATAAGATTATAAAATTTTTATTAAAAGAAAATTTTATTTAAAATTTTATTAAATTTATTATATAAACTTTAAAAAAATTAAAACCTTTTAAAAAAAATTTTAACGAAACTTTAAAAAAAGTTATATTTAAAAATTTAAATTATTTATAAGGTACTTAATTATAATAATACCAAAAATAAAAAAAAATAAAATTAGGATCGATAAAAATAAAGATTTTATATACCGACGAATATATAATTATCGATAATTAAACGATATTATTATTAAAAACGGATATTTTTTAACGTTAATAAATATTATAAGAAAAAATATAAATAAGGCTAAATAGTTTATAACGTTAAATTTGCTAAACGGTTATTATTTAATTCGAATAATTAAAAAAATTAAAAAATTACTTTTAAAACTATTTATGGATATTATAAATATAAGGTTATACCATAAAGGTTAATTAATATCCTAGCCAGTTTTTAATATATATTTATTATTATTTTACGGAAGTTTTTAAATAAATTCCTTTTCGTTTATTTAAATAATATTTTATTTATTTAAAAACTTTAAAGAAATATAAGAAATATGTCGTTTAAATATTAAAAATATTTAAAAAAGTTAATTTATTAATAAACGTATAAAAAAACGTTTAATATATTTAAAAGTTAAATTTTTTAAGCTTTATTATTACCCCAGAATAATTTTAAATCCAGAATTTAAAGTTAAAAGTTATTTAAAATTAGCCGATTCCTGATAAAATTATTATTATTAATATTTGCTAATTTTTAAGATTTACTGGTTACATATAACCCTTAATCCAGGATTACGGTAAATTTATTAGCCCTTTAACCAAGTTTATTATTAAGAAATACGTTAAAAAAAATCGAATTTTTAAAAAAAACAAAAAAAGTTTTTTGGAAAGTTAAGGATAAAATTATTAATGCCCCGGTAATTAAGTTATTAAATTATAATAAAAAAAAACGACTTAAAATAAACGCTTTAAATTATATCCTTAAAATAATTTACGAATAACTAGAAAATAACGGAAAATGGTATTTAATAATATATTTTTTTAAAGCTTTTAAGGACTTAAAATTTAGATATCTTATTTATGATAAAAAATTGCTAGCGATTATTTTAGCATTTAAAAAATAAAAGCCGTTTTTTAATAAAATTAAGGAATTATTTAATATTTATTCAGATTATAAAAATTTTACGCAATTTATAATAACCTAAAAATTAAATAAATGCCATAAAAATTAAATAATTTTTTTATCGAAATTTTACTTTAAAATTTATTATATTAAAGGTAAAAAAATTATCTAAACGGATATTTTAAACCGAAAAGAAAATTACGATTTCAAAGTTTCCAAACGATATATATAAGTATTATATCGTAAGGACGATAAAATAATATAGTTATATATAACCCTAAAATAACTTATTTTAAAGGAATTAGCTTAGTTTAAAAATTTTTACGATTTAAAAAAATAAAAAAAAGTTAAATAATTAAAAGGAAATAATAAAGATTATTTATTATTTTACGGCAAAATTTATATCTTCCGTTAATAACAAAAAGAATTTGTTAAAAAGTTTTACGAAAATTTTTAATATAAATACCAAAAAATATTTAACATTATTAAGCGATTTTAAAAAAAATACGATTTTCTAAAATTCCGCCAAATAATTAAACAAGCAATTAAAAACTATAATACTCATAATAAGGCCAAAGCAACCTATTACAAATTATATAACTTATTATAACCTATAAATATACATAATAAAATATAAAATATTATAATTTAAAATTTTATTATTAATTTTTTTATATTAAAAAACCCCGTTATTAAAGTTTAATATAATATAATGTAAATAATTATTAATAAACTTATTAAATATAAGTACTTTTTACCCTTTAAAGGAACCGTAACGGCAGAATAATTAATATATGCCTTTATTTGATATTATTTCGACAAATACGGAATACCAAAAAAGATCGTTTTTAATCGGGACAAACTTTTTACGTCCAAATTTGATATTAGCTTTTTTAAATAAATTGGTACAAAACTTAAGTTTTTAATAATTTATTATCCCGAAATAAATGGTTAAATAAAACGATTAAATTAAATTTTAAAATAAAATTTTCGAAATTATATTAATTATTAATAAAATAATTAAGTTAAACTTTTATTATTTATATAAATAGCTTATAATATATCCGTTATTAAGAATATAAGTATATTATATTATATAGCTGTATACGGATACGACGTAATAACCTAACGATCTGAATAATTAATACGTAAGGTACTAATTATTATTATTATAACTTTACGAATAAAAATAATAATAACAAAAATTAAGATAATATAAGCCAGATTTTAAATTAAGTTATAATTTTTATAATAAAAAATGGCCTAATATTATAATAAGAAAAAAAATTAAAGGTTTAATTTTAACGAAAAAAAAAATTTTACTTATTACGTTAAAAATAAAACGTAACGTTAAACCTTTTTTAAATTAAAACGAAAAGGCTTAATAATAAATTTAATTTTAAAAAATTGGGTCCATTTAAAATTAAAATAATTATTTCGAAAATTAATTATAAATTATTATTACCTAAAACCATAAAATTATACCTTATATTTTATGTTTCCTTATTAAAACTAGCCTTAAAAAACGTCCCGTTTAAAATAAATTTCAAAATCGAAAAGTATAATAATAAGTATAAAGTCGAAAAAATACTAAATTTTAAAATAATTAAAAACAAAATTTAATATTTAATTAAATAAATAAATTGCTTACTTAAAGATAACATATGGGAATTATTTAAGCATTTAACGAATACGATAAATCTGGTTAAGGATTTTTACCGACAAAATTTTAACCGACCATTTCTAGTACGGCCAAGGCCGTAGGCGATAACGGTCCCTTACCTAAATCTAAATTTTCGGCGTTTCATCCGAAGGAAATAAACGCCTTTATTATAACATTTATCTTAAAAATAAGTTACGTTTATTTTATTTTTATACGACGTTATTTTTTTTCCTTTTTTTCTTAATTTTCCCGTTAATCCCGTTTGGATCTTTTTTTTAAAATAATAACGGCCTTTTTTTTCAAAACGTTCTATTAAAAACGTAATCGTTTTAATTAACTAACGAATTCCTTCGTTTTCTTTTCAGCAAATTTTTAGTACGCGATTAAAATATTTTCTACCTTACGCTATTTTTTTTGCAAACGGTCGTATTTTTTCCTAATTTTCGATAAAAAGTTTATTTCCAGTACGTTATACGTTAGGCGTTAACGACGAGTACAATAACTATAGCTAGGAATATTTATTACGTAAAAATATATAATTTCTTTAAAGTGGATATAGTTTAAATAAAGGTTGATTTTTGAGCCAAACTTTTTAATATTTTTTATACGAATGGTACGAGATTTTTGCTAAAATAATCGCGGTTTTTTTTTAATTCGACCTGTTATAATAAAGTTAGCTAAAAAGTTACGGAAAAACTTTTTTAACAAAATAAAAAGGTTACTTACGGTTTTATCTTTGGGATAAAGATCCTTAAAAAAGGGAAAAAATGTTATAATATAGGAATAAAGGTTTCTGTTTTAGAGAAACCGGCCTTTGGAGCCTGGCGTAGGCTTCAAGCGGCTAAACTTCGGAAAGGGAAAGGTTTGGCTTTTTTCGCCAAGACCAAAATAATTTAGGTAATTTAAGTAATTTAACCAGATTATATAGATTATATAAATCCTAAGCATATTTATTAAAATTCGAAATGGATATATAACAATCGTTTTTTTTTATAAATAGCACTTATTTAATTTTCGCTTTTTAGTTATTAATTTAAGTTTTTAACTAAAGGTAACTATACCGTTCTTTAGTTAAGGGAAAAGTTTACAAATCTTTTTAACGAATACCCCATTTAGTATGCTAATATTACCTGCAAATTAAGAACCCCCATTTCGGATACTGCTCATACCTCCAGGTGGATGTATGACAGGTTCGTTATAAAATTAAAAACCCTTATTTCGGATTTTATTTATACCTCTAGGTAAATATATAATAAATTCGTTATATTTTGATAACTTCTTAATTAATAGTTAACGGATAATTTAAGGCCTAGTTAAGTATAAATTTTCTTATATTCGGTAAAGATAATATTATAGGACGACGTTTAGTAAATAGATAACATATTCGATTCCTGTTATTAATTAATAAAAAATTAATAATTAAATTAAATAATTTACCTTCTATTAAAGAAATTTTTTAACTAATCGATGATATAATATTTATAACTACCAAAATTAAAAGTTTAAAAAGGTTTTTTTTTTAATAATAATTTACCTTTATTTTTAAGGAGTTTATTAAAATATAGCCAAAAAAAATTAATTAAGAGGAAGAGGAGGAATAAGGTGCGGGAGTCAAAAAAGGAAAGGAAAGGAAGTTTACGATTAATAAGCAATTAAACCTTGTAGCCGAAAAAGTTATAAAATTTAAAAAAAAAAACCGCCAAATTCGTCCGATAGCTTAAAAAGAAAATTTTTGTACCCCCTTTAAAAATTATTCTTCGTTTAAAAACTCCAGTTCTCTTTTTATTTAGTTACGACCGAAAAGGGATTATACCCTTTCCTACTTATTATGGAATACTTGATATTAAAGGTTATAAGTTAATTATTTTTAAACCTTATAATAAGTTTACGGATATAAAAAAATTTCTGGTCGAAATTAAATTTTACCTTAAATAATACGAAAGTTTTTTAACGGAAAAATATTAAAAGGTAATAATTATTTAACGAATTATTTTAACGATTACCTAAATATTACTAATTATATTTTTAGTAATTATAAGAACTTCGAAAAATAAATATAAATTTTGTTCGGAGATATAAATAAGTAATAATATACAGTTAAATAAATGCATAAATTTTAGCAGATTACGGCCGTAATTAAATATAAAGTTAAATTTAACCGTTTTATAATTATCTTTAAATTTCTATAAAATATATTATGTTTTTTAATTATAACGGCTTAAAGCTTTAGGTTAAGGATAAAATATTTAGGATATTTAAGGTAGGCCCTTTCGAAAATTATATAGATAAGGTTATTATCGCCGACCGATATATTTTTAATCGGTATCTTAAAAAGAAAGGGACCGGTAGACGAAGTAATAATAAACGTTTTAGTAGTAAGAAAAAAATAAAGAATAAATTTTAAAAGGAAGCCAGTATTATTTTAGCAGAGTTTAAAAAAATAAATCCAAAGTTGGATATTTTAATTACGGCAAAAAGGGCCATTTTAAAAGCAAATATTATTTTCCAGCGAAAAAAGGGAACTTTTAAAAAGGAAGGATTTTTCAGCTTAAGAAAAAGGTCCGCACGGCCGAACGAAACATAAATAACGAAAAAAAGGATAAAAAGGAAGTAAGCTTTATTTTTACCGATTAGGAATTTATTATTATTATAATTAGTAAAGTTAAAAATAACGACTTAAATTATAAAAATTATATTATTTATAAAAATATTACCGCCAAAACTTATAAATATTATCTAGGACGAGTAGCCTCCAGGGTAATTATTACGTTAGGATATATTTATTACCTTAATATATAAAAGTGTAAAATATACGATTAAGACGGTTAGTTACGAAAAGATTTCGGTAATTATAAATAGTTATCCCCCGAGCATTATATTTTTCCCGAATATACGGTATATCTTAAATTACCAGCAGATAATTATAAATTTCTGTATTTTATTAGTTGTTACGATTATAACTACCTTATTTATCAGCGAATTAAAAAGGATAAAATTTTTGGTTAGGATATAATAAAAAAACGTTTACAAAACTAGATAATAAATATAAATATATAAAAGTTTCCCGATGGCCAGATTACCTTAAATTTTGTTACTTATAACTTAAATTAAAGCGGAACCGGAAGGTTATAACATAAAAATGCTTATGTTATTTATTAATGTTATATAATAAATACGAACTTTTAATTATAAAAATACCTTTTTCAGAAGTTTACCTTATTAACCCGATAATTCGTAAAATATAAGATCTAAAAAAAAGCTCGAAAAAAATAATCGTTTTTAAGTACCAGTTTGGTAATAAGAAATAGTTTAAGTATATGGAAAATTATTATATTAAGCATAGGGTTAAAAAAGTACGCGAATAAAAACGCCTTTTAACTCCTAAAATATATTAATTAAAAAATTATAAAAGTTTTTAAAAATAAGGTATTAAGAAGCTTTTATATACAAAATTTTATATAAGGTAAAAAAAGGAATACGAAGTTAAATTAAAATTTTAATTTATTATAAAAATAAGATATTTAACGTTATAATTAACTCCGGAATAAAAAAAGATTTTATTTTTTTAAGATAACCGAAAAATATTAAATCCTTTAAAAATATAAATAATAATTATATAAGTTACAAACGGTTAATAAAAACCTATCTACTTATAATAACGGTCGAATCCTTAAAGAAATTAAGGAATTCGTAATCCAAATATAAAAACGTTTAAAAAAATTTACTTTCGACATCGCCGACATCGTAAAACATAATATTATTTCAGGAATACCGTAATTTCGTTCTAGTAATCCATAAATTAATTAGAAAAATTAAACGTTTTTATAAAATAATTTTAAAAAAAAATTCCATAAAATTTGTTACGTAATTAAAAAAGTTAAAGTTTCCAACCTAATGTTAATAATTTCCCTTAAATATTAACGATTTAAGAAACCATTTAAAAAACGAACCCGAAAAAAATTATTTAACCATAATTAATAAAGTTTTAGGATTCTTATTAAAAAAAAATATTACATAAAGGTTTATTAAATTTATTATATAAACCTTAAAAAAGTTAAAGTTTTTTGGAAAATTTTTAACGAAACTTTAAAAAAGGTTATATTTAAAAATTTAAATTATCCGTAAAGTATTTAATTATAATGGTACCAAAAATAAAAAATGGTAAAATTAGGATCGACAAAGATGGAAATTTAATATATAAACGAATATATAACTATCGATAATTAAACGATATTATTATCAAAAATAGATATTTATTAACGTTAATAAATACTATACAGAAAAATATTAATAAGGCTAAATAGTTTATAACTTTAAACCTACCAGACGGCTATTACCTAATTCGAATAATTAAAGGCGAAAAATAAAAAACCGTTTTTAAGATTATCCATAAATATTATAAATATAAGGTTATGCCATAAAGGCTAATTAACGTTCCAGTTAACTTTTAGCATATACTTATTACGATTTTACGGAAGTTTTTAAATAAATTGGTTTTTATTTATTTAAACGATATTTTTATTTATTTAAAAACTTTAAAGGAACATAAAAAATATATTATTTAAGTATTAAAAATACTTAAAAAAAAAGTTAATTTGCTAATATACGTGGAAAAAAGTATTTGGTATACCTAAAAACTAAAATTTTTAAGCTTTATTATTATCCCTAAATAAATTTAGATTTAAGATTTTAAGTTAAAAATTATTAAAAATTAATTAATCCTAAATAAAGCTACCGTTATTAATATCCGTCAACTTTTAGGATTTACCGGTTACGTACGATTTTTAGTTCAGGATTACGGCAAATTCGCCAGCCCCCTAATTAAATTTATTATTAAAAAATATATCGGAAAAAAAATTCGAACTTTTAAAAAAATTTATAAAAAAATTTAAAAAAATTAAAGATAAAATTATTAACGCCCCGGTAATTAAGTTATTAAATTATAACAAAAAGAAACGATTTAAAATAAATGTTTTAAATTACGCCCTTAAAGTAATTTTAAAGTAATTAAAAAGTAACGAAAGGTAATATTTAATAACATATTTTTTAAAGCTTTTAAAAACGTAAAATTTAGATATTTTATTTATAATAAAAAGTTGCTAACGATTATTTTAATACTTAAAAAATAAGAACTATTTTTTAATAAAACCAAAAAATTATTTAATATTTATTTAAATTATAAAAATCTTATACGATTTATAACCATTTAAGAATTAAATAAACGTTATAAAAATTAGATAATTTTCTTATTTAAGTTTAACTTTAAAATTTATTATATTAAAAGCAAAAAAAATATTTAAACGGATATCTTAAGTTAAAAAAAAATTTACAACTTAAAAGTTTTTAAACGATATATATACGTATTATATCATAAGGACGATAAAATAATATAACAATATATAACCTTAAAATAACCAATTCCGGAAAAATTAATCCAATTTAGGAGTTTTTACGACCCGGAAAAATAAAAGGAAGTTAAATAATTTAAGGGAAACGATAAAGATTACTTATTATTCCGCGGTAAAATTTACGTCCCCCGTTAATAATAAAAAGAATTTGTTAAAAAATTTTACGAAAACTTTTTATATAAATATTAAGGAATATTTAAAATTACCAAACAATTTTAAGAAAAATATAACTTTTCAAAATTCCGTTAAATAATTAAATAAGTAATTAAAAATTATAACATTTATAATAAGATTAAAACAATTTATTATAAGCCGTATAGTTTATTGTAACCTATAAATATACCTAATAAAATATAAAATATTATAACTTAAGATTTTATTACTAACTTTTTTATATCGAAAAATCCCGTTATTAAAGTTAAGTACGATATAATATAGGTAATTATTAATAAACTTACTAAATATGGGTACTTTTTACCTTTTAAAAAAACAATAATAACAAAATAATTAACTTATATTTTTATTCGATATTATTTTAATAAATACGGAATATTAAAAAAATTATTTCTGATCGAAATAAATTTTTTATATTTAAATTCAGTACCAACTTTTTTAAACAAATTAATATTAAATTAAAGTTTTTAATAACTTATTACCCTTAAATAAATAATTAAACAAAACGATTAAATTAAACCCTAAAATAATACCTTTAAAACTACGTTAATTATTAATAAAATAATTAGGTTAAATTTTTACCATTTATATAAATAACCTATAATACGTCCGTTAATAAAAACATAAACATATTACCTTATATAGCTATATATAAATATAACGTAACAACCTAACGACCCGAACAATTAATACGTAAGGCATTAATTATCACCGCCATAATTCCACAAACAGAAATAATAATAACAAAAATTAAAATAATACAGGCCCGACTTTAAATTAAATTATAATTTTTATAATAAAAAATAGCCTAATATTATAATAAGAAAAGAATTAAGGGATTAATTTTAACAAAAAAAAATTATTTATTACGTTAAAAATAAAACGTAACGTTAAACCTTTTTCAAATTAAAAAGAAAAAGCCTAACGACAAACTTAATTTTAAAAAACTTAATCCGTTTAAAATTAAAAAAATTATTTTAAAAACTAATTATAAACTATTATTACCCAAAACCATAAAAATATACCCTATATTCCATATTTCCTTATTAAAACCAGCCCTAAAAAACGCCTTACTTAAAAAAATTTCGAAATCGAAAAAATACAGGACTTTAAAATAATTAAAAATAAAATCTAATACCTGGTTAAGTAAATAAATTATTTACCAGAAAATAATATATAGGAACTATTTAGATATCTAATGAATGCGATAAGCCTGGTTAAGGATTTTTACTGGCAAAATCCTAACCAACCGTTTTCAGTCCAGTTAAGGTCGCAGGCGATAATAACCCCCCACCCAAATCTAAATTTTCGGCGTTTTATCCGAAAAAAATAAACGTTTTTATTACGGCATCTATTTTAAAAGTAAGTTACGTTTATTCCGCCTTTATATAACGTTACTCTTTTTCCACCTTTTTTAATTTTTCTACTAATCCCGTTTAAATCTTTTTTTTAAAATAATAACGGCCTTTTTTTTTAAAAATGTTTTATTAAAAACGTAATCGTTTTAAACGATTAAAAAAAATGATTAAGATATTTTTTACCTTACGCTAGTTTTTTTATAAACGGTTATGTTCCTTTTTAATTTTCGCTAGGAAGTTTATTTTTAATATATTATACGTTAAGCGTTAGTAACGAATACAGTAATTATAATTTGGGATACTTATTACGTAAAAATGTTCGGTTTTTTTAAAATAAATATAATTTAAGCAAAAGATAATTTTTGAACCAAACTTTTTAATATTCTTTACGCGCATGGTACAAGATTTTTACTAATGCAAACGCGGTTTTTTTTCTTTTTCTTTTTAAATACGACTTGTTATAATAAAGTTAACCGAAAGGAACTTAAGAAAACCCTTCCGTTAAAATAAAAAGAATACTTACGGTTTTTATTTTTAGGATAAAGATTTTTAGAAAAAGGAAATGGTATTATAATATAAAAATAAGGGTTCCTGTTTTGAAAAAACCGACCTTTAAAGCTTGGCATAAGTTCCAGGCGGTTAAATTTCGGAAAAGGAAAAACTTGGTTTTTTTTGCCAAGAATTAAGTAATTTAAATAATCTAAGTAATCTGCCAGATTACATAATTTTTATATAAATCTTAAGTATACTTATTAAAATTTAAGATAGATATATAATAATCCGTTTCCTTTGAAAATAGTACCTATTTAATTTTCGCTTTTTAGCTATTAATTTAAGTTTTTAATTAAAGGTAACTGTACCGTTTTCCGATTAAGGGAAGAGTCCGTAAATTCTTTTAATAAATATCCTATTTATTGTGTTATTATTACTTGTAAATTAAGAACTCCCATTTTAGATTCTGCTTATACCTCCAGGTGGATGTATAACAGGTTCGTTACAAAAATATACTTTATTATTTAGAAATTTTAAATATTTCTTTCGATATTAAAATAAATTTTATAAAATTTTAAACTATATAAACTTGTTTTAATAATAAATTTAATAATTATTTAGGTTACGTTTTTAATTAAATTAAAAAATAACCAACCTTTTTATTAATAATATCGTATTTCTTTATCCGTAAATAGGTAAAAATTAGATTTATAAATATTTAAACGTATAACTACCGGATAACATAATTATATTTTTTTAATCTTAATTAAATATTAAATAAACAATTTTAAATTATTATATTAAATTTTATTTTCAAATGATAATATAATACTATTATTATTAACGAAATATATTTATTATTAAAATATAAAGATTTCTAGGTTAACTATATTAATATCTTGAATTTATATTTTATTCTGTTTATTTATATATATTATCTTACGTATATAGTAATTATTCGTAACGTTATAAAAAGGTTTACCAACTATAAAACTTTTATTAAAACCGGAAATTTAATTAATTATAATTATAAAGTAAAATTTAAGTATTTTAATATTAATTATTTAGAAATTAAAATTAATATTCTTTTTATATTTAAAAGTTAAAGTTTGAATTAAACGTATTTAAATTCTTTATTAATTATTATCCGAATTCTTAAATAATTTTTTTATAATCGAATTTAATAATTTACGTATTATTATAAAACCTATTATTTATATTAATAATAAAGCAAAATTTATAAATATCTGAATTTATTTAATTAAAATTATAAATTAAATTATTATATTTTATAACCTTAAAATACCTTATGGAAACCAAGTTCGCGCATATGATGAATTAAAAAGCTTAATAATGTCATCCGCATCGTAATATTCACCGTTATTTTTACATTAAATCTAAATATTCTAAATATTAATTTAATAATATAATAAAAATATTAAAAAGTCTTTTAATAAAAGGATTTATAATAGCCATTTAATTAAAGGTTTCTTTATAGTAGGGTTTTAATTATAATTAATTATAAATAATATAATTTATTTATATTTTATTAAAATATTTAATAAATATAAAAGCGAGCTGTATGTTCAGCTGTCTTGATAAAGCCGTGGGAACGATCAAGCCGTAAGACTGGCGAGGGCTCGCACAGCCTTTTATGCGCCCTTAAGGTTCACCTTTAAGGTTTATCGTTAAGGTTTATTCTTAAGGTTTATCCTTAAGGTTTAGTGCAGCCAACTGGCATAAGGTTTATCAGGGTCGAAGCTTATTGGCAATTACGCATTCTGCTTCAAAGTAAGGTTCTGCTTCAGAGGGAGGTTTTATGGGACTGAGGTATATAATCCATCCTAACCGTAAAAACCATTAATTAGTTATCGTATTCGAAAATACTGGATATAATATTTATCGTATAAATCATATATATTATACTTTTTTCTATATTTAGCTTAGCCTAGAAAATAAGGCTTAAAGTTAAATCAATCTTGCTTAAAACCAAGCCGTTTATTATAAAGCTAATTATAATAATAATAATAATAATTTAAATCCGGCAAATTAAGAATTAAATTATTTATTAAAATATAAAAATGAAAATAAAAATTAACGTTATAAATTAGGTTAATAAAAAACGATAAATTATTTATTATAAATAATTTTAATTTAAACGAAATAATTATCGAATTTTAATTAACTTTCGGTTTATTAAAATATTATTAACGTTATTTATAAATTTTTTAAATAAAATAATATTAATTTACGAAATAAAACGAAAAAAGGCCTTATTAACGTATATTATTTAACTGTAAATACGTACGTAAAACGATTTTAATATATATAGAAAAAGATAAAATTATTATATAGAAAAAACCGGAATAATATTACTCCGGTTAAACCTTATTATAATTTATATACGTTTAATTTTATTTATGCGTTCGGAACTGGCTGCTCTGGTAACAGTATCTTATCTTGATTCCCGACAGTCATCCCCTAAACTATACAATCTTACGCCATAGCTTCAAGAATCGCATCCCCCTCTCCATATCGGCCGTAGTCACTGCTAATTGTCAGGAACTCCAAATCTGAGCCGAAGACAAGAGTCAGCTACTTACACTTCCGGCCATAGCTGTACTGGAAGTTTTGGCGAGAACCCCAGCCTTTAAGAATCAATTGTTGTCTTGCCGCGTCTGTACCATGGGCGGCGGTCTCTTAGCCAAGAGTCGCGGCCGCGGTAGAGCTTTCTGACGACATTGCCACCAGACTCATCCTCCGTGCCCCTTAGCACCCTCTCGAGCAACAGCGACGCGGAATGTGGCGATACATCTCCGAGCCGCCTCATCGCTTGGGTAACGCCCGGCTGGTCTCGTGATACGTGGCATCCTCCGTTGAGGTCCACAAGCAGAAACTTGAGACAGGCATCAAAGCACTCGCCCCGGGGCTGCGCCCGCGGCGTGTTGCGCTGATTGGTAGGCAGATCCAGGGCATACTCTGATGTCGGCAAGTACATGAGGACGTGGAAGAGGTCGACGATCTCGGACCCCATCAGTTTCTGGTCTCTTGTTTCAACAGGGTCAGAGGCGGTAGTAGCGGCAGTGTTGCTGCCGTCAAGAGGGGAGAGGGCTTCGTCCACCAGCACCCGGCAGACGTCGATGTCGAAGCGGTCAAAGGAGAGCTCGAGCGCCTTGATGACGGACTCCCGCGCCGCGTTGGTACCGTCATCCATGGCCGTGTGGGCAGCCGCTCCGTGAGAAAGAAGTAGACGAACTATAGCTCCTTTATCTGGGCAGTCCCATGGTTGGTCACAGATAGCTTCGAGAGGAGTGCGGTCGTAGCATGTCCGGTGGTAGGCAGTGCCAGTAGCCCGAGGCTTTGCACCGCGCAGCAGAAGTAGCCGGATCATGTCAAGGGACGGATTTGGCAGCGCGCACGCGAAATAGAGTGAGGAAATCCAGGCACCGCCGCCTTCCAATTGACCGGCATCTGGGCTGTTCTGGAGCGAGGGAGGAATTGTGTCGACCGCTTGCCGCTGGTGCGGCGTTTCCAGCTCGGCACCCATATCCAGCAAGGCTTCTGCCACGGCCATGAATCCGCTCTTCACGGCTACCGTCAACGGCGTCATGCCGTCGGAACGCGCATTAAGCTGATCCGTGGTCGGAGCCAGCCTTCGCAGCAACCGGACACGCAGCTCCTCATCGTCCCGTTGCTCAACTCGCCCTGGCATGTTTCTGAAAAAGCCCCGTTCGTAGCGGTCCGAGTCGAACCGCTTGCACACATAGTGCACGGTACTAAACAGCTGCGCCTCGAGCTCAACTTGCTTAGGATCGGCGCCCAAGTCAAGCAACCGCAGCGCGTCAGCCATCCGAGAGGTGAAAATGGCGTCACTGAGCAACGAAGCCCCTGTTGTGGTCACATCGAGCGACGTCGAGAGAACTCCGCCCCCGGTGGCCACATGATTTATATCAGCTCCCCGGGATATCAGCCAATGTACTGCATCCCAGCGTCTGTAGAGATAGGCGTAAGCCAACGGGGCCAATCCGTAGTCGTCGGTTTGGCTGTCGATGTACTCCCAGTTCACCGAACCGGATCGGCTGGATTTTAACCGGTCAAGGATGAGTTGCATGAGCTCAAGGTCCCCGAGTGCAGCTGCGGCATGCATTGCGGTCATGCCTGAGAGGCTGCCGTTGTCGCGGCTTGTGTGTGTAGGGTATGCCCCTTGCTCGATGAGCAGGCGAGCCGTGGATACGTGACCGTAACATAGGGCGACGTGTAACGGGGTGCGGCCGTTGTTGAGAACCTCGTCCGGATCGCCCTCGAGCCGCACAAAGAGTCCACGTCTATCCACACACGGACAGAAATGATGCGAGACTGAATCAGTCCAAGCACCCCGGCTAATCAAAATTCTGACAGCGCAGTCGTGACCTCCCCGTGCCGCTAGATGGAGCGCCGAGCATCGGAATCTTCGAGATGGTGGCCTGAACGAATCTGTATCATCACTATCTCTGCCTCTGCCGTCAAGACCAGCGAGTGAATTTAGACCGACGAAATCAGACCAGATATCGTCGTCGTGCCGGCAAAGCTTGCACGGCCGATAGAGTTCGTAAGCCGCGTAGTTGTCCTCGTGACAGGTGCTGACACCGCTCGTAGGGCGAGGTTTGGGCACTACACGCCATGTACAAGAGCGACATCGCGATCCTGGGCACCCGCTGGCCGAGTCCCAGCTCTCATCGTTAGCAGCCTCACCTTCGAACTCTAGCCCATCCACGTCCTCAAGCTGACCCCACGAACAGATTCTAAAACGATGCCAGTCTACGGGCTGTTCTGGTATTTGCCCTCGCCGCGGCTGCCGATTGGCAGGTCCCAGCTCGTCGAGTCGGGCCTGAGAGTATGCCGAAACCCAAAAGTGATCGGGATCGGCGCCCGCATCAAGCATGTGCTCTAGGGTGGGGACGGAGCCGTGAGCGGCAGCCCAGAAGAGGGCGCGCTGCCGAGCCGAGCCGGCGGCTCTCTTGTACAGAACAGGGTTGGCGCAGCCGTGCATCCGGCGCGATGCCAGAGACAGCGCAGCAAGGCCGCTATAAGTGTCGATTTGTAGGGCAATTGCCTCGATCAACTCGGACGGCAGACCGGCCAGTTCATTCTGAGATCGTTCAGCGGCCATCATCTTCTTAGCATGCCCCCGACCGGGCGGTTTTGTAGGGGAAAAGTGGTTCCGAAATAATGTTGTAGGAGGAGCGTTTTCCACCTTAGATCCTGGTTGCGGCGATGGCGCCTGCAGCCGGATGCAATCCGAGAGAATTGTTGTTATGCGCCAAAAGGATGCCAGGTCGACAGATCACAGACGTATGGGAGAATGAGGGGCGACGGGTGTCGCGTCAGCACCACGTGGGAAAGCTGTGATTCGAGCGCTCGCCAAGCGGCAGCCGTACCCGAAGTAAGGCTGTGCGCAACTTGCATACTGGACGCGCCGTATACACGAGCGGGCTAACGCCTGTAGTTGTAAGCCGCCTTGCTTGACGCCGGATTGGTCCCAGTAGTGAAGCAGACGGCGCTCTCACCGTCTCGTCCACCGAGACGCGTTGCGTACGCGCTATTGTGCACAGCGAAGTGCACATCGAAGCTGAGAGTGAAGGAAGCGACACAGTGACAGAGGTCGTAATCAAAGCACCCTGGCTCCGGCCCTTGCGATGCTCGGCGACAACAATGGGAGTGGGTTATTGACGTAAAGACAGCGAGAGTTCCAACGCGCAGTAGCTGGCCCCCCAAGCCCCTATGGGGCTGGTGCAGAATCGTGGGGTTTGTGGACAGCACTATCGAACCTGCAGCAGACGTTGATGGTTCCGAACTATAGGTTATGGCAGTGGTGCCATACCAGACCAGTATGGCCGTGAACAGTACCTGGCCACTTCGCGACACTAGGGCGAGCGAGGTACTTAGGTGGAGTCCCTAATATGGTCAGCTAGGGTCCCCTGGGGCGACATGATGGGGCCGGACAAAGCCGCTCTAGGCGGGTCCCATAATGGAGTGAATAATTACGTAATGGCTATTATTGGAGCTCAGTATGTCCCGTGTTTGGAGCCGCGAAGTCCCAAAGAAACTCGAATTGATTGATACTCGGGCGCACGAGAATATCTCAATAATCTTATCGAAAGTAATCGACTCTGTGCCAAGGAGCCCGGCGTCGGCAGTGCTGGCATAGGCGTGATCGGATCATAAATCAACCCGGTCGCGGCCTTTCATGAAGCTACTCTTTCCATCCCAAGCCATAAGGTTGAGGCATACGCTTGGTCATGGCCCAGTTCTATTGGAGCCCGACAGGTGGGACAGCTTTCGCGGGGCAATGCGGGGGGCTATCGGGCCGGATGACGCATGTCAGCAACGAAGGACCGCCCTATCAGCCACAAAATGCAGGGGTCCGCGAGGCGTCACATGAATTACAAGCTGAAAGGAGATCTGGTAACTTTGGCTTCCGATAGACGGAATATCGGGCCAGCGGAAAAGGGTTAGGCCTATACTCATGTGGCGCACCGTGAACGATGAGGCAGAATCGTGCAAGTGTAAGGGTACTAGCAGTAATCATGTTCATACTTACACGCAAGTCAATATCTATCAGGCTGACGACACGATAGCCTGATCTCCTGCAACACCCATGAGACCGATCGCTCTACCTCAAGCGCGCTTTCCGACCAGATATACTCATCATGTCTCGAGACCAGAAATTTGCCTTAGTGACTGGGTAGCTACTCCCTTGAGGTCCCAGACTTCGAGTTTTCGCTGAGCGAACTCTTTGCAGGTGTGGCAAGGGTGGGATCGGCGAAGCGCTCGTCAAAGAATACGCCCGTCGCAACGTCCATCCTATCGCCACTGTGCTTCCGACGGAGTCCAGTGAGCACCTTTCCCAAGCTGGAATTACCTGGTTTCCGCTGGATGTAACAGTCGAAGAGTCTGTTGCCGACCTGAAACGAAACGTACTCGCCTTGACAGGCGGTCGATTGGATATCCTTGTGAATAATGCGTGAGTAAAACATCTGACCATGATTGCATTCTTGAGCCCGCATATTTGAGTCTGACTGGTATTTAGTGGAATATGTAAGAGTTTCTGCATCCCCGACATATGAACCAGGCATGACCCACGTCATACTATACCAGGTTATACGATGACAGCGATTGACACCGAGGTCACTTCGGTGAAGCGTATGTTTGATGTGAACGTCTTTGGTCCTATGCAGATGGTCCATCATTTCCACGATATGATTATCCGAGCTTCTGGTGCTATCGTGAATATTGGCTCTATCGGAGGGGTGGTGCCATATGTATACGGAGGTACGACGATTTTCTAAGTACCTTTGAAAAGGAGCTGAAAGGGGCATTACTAATAGTCTCGAAGCATCATACAACGCGTCCAAAGCTGCGCTTCACCATTGGTCCAACACCTTGCGTCTCGAGATGTCGCCATTCAAGTGAGTCCAGCTACTCAGATTGATGCCTTGACTTAAGTAGCAATAGACTGACCAGGGTTTCCTTCCTGTAGTGTTAAAGTTATTACGGTGAGTCCACAAAACCCAACTAGACTTACGGTAGCTGCAGTCGCCGCTCATCAACGTGATACTCAAGGTCATATCCGGGGAAGTCGGAACCAACATTCTCAAGAATGACGTACACCGTGTATTACCTGAAGGTTCGCTTCACCTTCGTACATTGTTGGTGAACCGCTGACGGGTGACCAGGGTCGTACTATTCCCCTCTCGCATCAGAGTTCAAGAACCACGTACAGAGAACACCCAGTAGGTAGAACCTCATGACCTTTGTACTGGCTTTTGAGGCAGTCCCGCAACTGAGACTGCGTCACCAGAGACCACAGATCGGTTTGAATATGCTGCCAATGTCGTGGCGCAAAGCTTGAGATCCTCCCCGTCCGCCTGGTTCTGGTACGGAAGTGCTACCAGTATCATACGATTCTTTGACACCTTCGCCTGGCGTACGTTCTGGGTAGGTAGAATGCTATTTATAGCTTAAGTCCAACCGTGGCATCGAGGAACGCTGATTATTGTGTTGAAACCTAGGATTTTGTGTTTTGGCGGGAGTTCAATCTAGGAAAGCTCCGAACCGCGCATCTTGTTCGTATGAAAAAGGAGGTATAAAGACCTGTATGCTTTCAAACTCGTAAGAGATAAAACCCCAAGGTGCTCATCTTCGGTATGCCAATCAATGCGAGGTTGATATATATGTTCGCGAAATTTGAATATACTCCTCTATAGAATGCGGCTTAAGCCGGAAAATGCTAAGGTTGATATTATTCCTAGGCGGCAGGTGATGGTCAGATAATGTTGGGCCACCCATAATTATCCAGGTATACTTTATCGCCCAGTTAGGCTGGCGGAAGTTGATGGGACCCATTTAAAAAGGCACAATAAATGACATGCAGCTTTTTACATGATAGAATCACCTCAGTAATTGTGTAGCCCCCACTGAGGATACGGGAGCCGCATATCAAACGGGATTCTCCAAACGGACGAACCATATGTGCAAGTAAGACGTACCGGCATTCTTGGTCAATCCAATCAGTGTATGCTTAGCGGTTGTATACCTCGTTGTAACTTGGGCGTTATGAATTGAAGGATGGCAATGGCGTGTCAGCGAGGACTAACGACGCTCCTACGGCTAGCATAGTAACTAATATACTCATTACTCAGAAAAGTACACGTTACCTTTCCAATAAAGAACATTCTTCCGATTTCTATAGCATTACTTCAAGATTATGGCGGTAACGCACAGGCAGTTCAGGGGTCTAGATGTGCATGCAGCATCTCCTCTAGTCACGATACGGGATTGGGGGAATTTGTACCTTAACATCCCGTCTCTTTTCATTCTTGAGATGATGTTTCAGACTTTATAAACGTCGTTATAATGGTGCTCAGCCTTGTGAAGGCAGACCGAAGTCCCACGCAAGGTCCTCTGATATGGACTACTATCTTGGTATAGAAGAGTATATAGAATACAGTCCCCCAGCCCTAGGTCACCGTTACAGTCTCTGTTCTCCAGCATTACCTCCTGAAAGATACCTCCCCTGAGGAATTTTCCAACTTCACCTGAAGGATATTTCCCTAGGGTCTCCGAGTGTTAGACGAAAATTAACTCAGACATTGACAATGCCCAGCCTTGAGCCAGTTCTGGTCGGGCCTTCGGAAGACATCTACTTCGCAGCTATGCGAAGTCAGACGCGTGGTTACTGTGACTTCTCTCATCGACGAGGTGCAAGACAGTAGTGAACCATCTACCTTGAGCTCTGTCGATCACGATGTCGTATGCATTGCCGGGATGGGTCAGCCCCCCTGGATCCATGTTTGATAGGTATCTCGCCGCTAACCATTTGCTTGTCTCTCTAGCATGCCGTCTCCCTGGCGGAATTTCTTCGCCATCAGAACTTCGGGACTTCTTGCACAAGAAGAAGTCTGCACAGTGTTCCGTTCCTCCGGAGCGGTTCAACATCGATTGCTTTTATCACCCAGACGGTGGTAGGGCCGGCGCGATGAACACGAACGGTGGCTACTTTCTCAAGGATGACGTCCGCCTCTTTGACAACGACTTCTTTGGGATTAACAACCTTGAGGCTACGTATATGGACCCCCAGCAGCGAAAGCTTCTTGAGGCTGTTTTCGAGTGTTTCGAAAATGCGGGCGTGCCTATGGAGGATATGTTCGGCAGCAATACCGCAGTCTACGTAGGCAACTTCATTGTCGACTACCAAGCCATGCAGTCACGAGACCCTGATTACCTTCACCGGTATGCAGCTACTGGAGAAGGTACCGCTATGATGTTGAATCGTATTAGCTATGTCTTTAACCTCCAAGGACCTAGGTAGGCCAACCCATGTTTTCATTACTATCTCTATGGAGGATTTGGGCTGATCAGTATGGACCAGCTTGACTCTGGATACAGCCTGCTCATCGTCCATTTATGCTGCACCAGGCTGTGATAGCTATTAAGATCGGCGACTGCGATGGGGGCATTGCCGCAGGCGCGAATCTGATAACGTCGCCAGAACAGCACCTGGGGACGATGAAAGGCGGAGTGGCCTCGCCAACTTCAACTTGTCACACCTTCGACACGTTCGTTGATGGATATGGGCGCGCTGAAGGCGTCAACGCGACCTAGGTCACGCGTTTATCATCAGCGTTGAAGTATGGAAACAAAATCCACTCCGTTATCCGCGGAACAGCAATCAACGCGTCAGCACCCCCCTTACCTTCCCCTGTCTCTTCGATAACCCCTACTATCGTCCAATAAAACGCAAGTAGAGAAGAGGAAAGTCTTGCTGACTGAATGGTTATGCAGTAAATGGAAGAACCTCTGGCATCACATTGCCAAGTGCCACGATGCAGGAGGCGGTCATCAGAAGAGCTTATCAAACTGCTAGCCTTAGATTCGCCGACACAGATTACGTCGAGTGCCACGGCACTGCCACCGCGGTCGGTGACCCCCTTGGAGTGGATGGCCTAGCGAGCTGCTTCACCCCTCGCGAAGGTTCGCCCTTGCGCACCGGATCAGTTCGTAACCCTTTTCCCAAGGTCCCTGATTCATGCCACTAATCGGGCACCAAGGTCAAAACGAAATCTCGGCCACAGCGAAGCTGCTAGTGATCTGACATCCATCATGAAAGTTTCGCTTGCTTCTGAGCACGGCATAATCCCACCTACGTACGGGGTTAAGAATTTGAATCCCAAGTGTAAGCGTCCTGAGATTCCAGAGACACCTCGGTAACCTGGGTACTGACTTGTTCGTCACAGTGAAGCTGGAAGCCCGTAACATGAAGGTGCTGAACGATAATGAAGGATGGCCCCTAGCGCTCCGCCCACCAAGTATCAACTCATTTGGCTACGGTGGTGCCAATGCACATGTCATCCACGAGTCTATTGATAGTTACTTAGACAAGTCGCCACAAGCGATAAACGGAGACATTGTAGGAGATGGAGATGTAGCCCCAAGGGATCACCTCCTTGTGTTCCCTATCTATGCCGCTTCGGCCAAATCACTGGAGGTTCCCCGTCAGCAGATTTCTCACCTCATTGGGCAATCGGACTGAAAGGGGCTTTCGAGTCTGGCTTCCGCCGTAGGCAAGCGAGAATCCAAGTTGCAGCTACGGGATTTCCTCCTGGGCAGTGCGAGTTCAAAGCCCGCACTGCTGGAGACGGCCTAAGACTGTGATAAACCAGCACATGGTACGCAACCCCTACCATTTACGTTTGTCTTCACCCGCCAGGGTGCGCAATACGCAGGCATGGCTAGAGAGCTCCTGAAACATAACGCATGCTTTCTCGCCAGCATTCGTGAGATCGATCAGATCCTGCAGTACTTACCCTCTCAACATGCCCCCAGCTGGACCTTCCGGCAGACCATACTCGGCCCACCTGACGTGAGCAAAGTGAACGACGTTGCCCGCAGCCAACCGCTCTGCACCGCGGTACAGATTGCCCTCATAGAGCTGCTGTGCAGCTGGGGGGTAAGCCCGTCAGCCGTGATCGGCCATTCTTCTGGCGAGATTGCAGCCTACTACAGCACGGGTCTGCTTACTGCCCCTCTAACGATCCTGCCAGTGTACTTCCGAGGCTTCGCCGTTGGCCAGTTGCAGGTTCGAGGTGCTATGCTAGCCGCAGGTGTCAGTGTCGAGGCTGCCAACGCTTTGATCCAGGACAAAGGTCTGGAAGAAGTGCGCGTTGCCTGCGTCAATGCGATCGAAAGTGTTACGCTAAGAGGCTCTGAGAGAGATAGAAACACTTCGGGCCGAATTGCAGGAGAAAACAAATTTGCCCGCAAGCTGGAGACCGGCGGCCCGTGCCTACCATTCGCATATGATGGTCGAGATCGGCGACCTGTATGGACAGCTTCTTGCACCATACTTCAGAAACAGGGGCACAGTTGGCGAGCCGTCGAAAGCGAGGATGTATTCCACAGTAGGCCACACTCCTGAACGCCTTGGGCCCTTGGCATCCTTGACGACCGCAGGAATATGCCTGTTTACTTCTGACGGAACCTCGAACAACCCGTCCAGTTCAGTTCCGGATTAGCAGGCTTTAGTGACTAGCGACAAATATCATCTGATCAAGATAGGACCGCATTCTGCGCTTAAGGGCCTATCCAGCAAATCCGAAGCAGCGTCAAACTCAGCAATGTGTCTGTACCTTATAAGCCTACCTTAATTAGGAAAGAGAATGCAGACCTCTGCTTGAAAAAGCTGGCAGGTACACTTTTCGTACATGGTCACGCTGTAGATTGGCGGGCAGTCAACAGCCTCCCAGAATCGCAGTCGTCGCTTCCACTCCCAGACCTCCCTACGTTTCCTTGGGATTATTCGAAGGGGCTGCTGTGGTACGAACCCCGCGCCAGTGTTGGCACACGCAACCGAAAGCATCTCCGCCATGAGCTCCTCGGTACGTAGAGTATAGCTGGCAATGGCATCAACTGGAGCTAGCGCAATGTATTGCGGCCGTCAGAGGTGCCGTGGATGCGAGACCACAGACTCGAGTCGCGGGTCGTCTTCCCGGGGGCAGGTTACGTCGCGGCGGCTATCGAGACTATCTCGCAGGTCCGGGGCCTCAAGGAAAGGTTAACGAAAGAGGTGGGAATGTCCTTCGAGGGCCAGAATACTAACATTAGCGCGCCACTCATCATACACGAGGAAGACGACGCCGAGGTCCAGAACACAGAGCTGCACACCGTCGTGCGTCAGCGCAAGATATCGACTGCGAATGTATCGACTGACTGGTACGAATTCTCCATCTCGTCATGGACGTCGGGCCAGTCAACGTTACACTGCACAGGCAGTATTCGCGTCGTTAAGTCGGTGACAGACTCGAAGCAGGGAACTATCCTGGCTACGGGCACCGAAGGCTATGACTCCTGGTCTATGGGCCGCTGGTACGAGAAGTCGCGAGAGGAAGGGCTCTGCTTCGAGCTACACTTCCAGTCATTGACCAGCCTGCATACCGATAGCAGCCGGACGCGTACGGACGCGGTTGCCACCACTCAGTTAGACCCTCCTGTGGCGAAATCTGCTGGGACGTTTTATGCTATGCATCCCATCACGATCGATGCCTGCTTGCAAGCTTCCATCATGGGTGGCACAGCAGGTAACATCAGTGCCCTTAGAGCCTTCGTTCCTGTCTTTATCTTTGAGTGTCGAATCCAAGTACCACGTGGCGGTGCTTCGAGACTGGGCAGTGAGGACTGCAAGATCCACACGCGCATGGAGAAGACCGGCTTTTCCACCCGCAGGATAGATTACATGCTTCGACAGCCAAATGGTACGCCGGCCATCGATATGAGGATTGTGCGTTTGTCGTTGTACACCGGAAAAGCGCCAGCACAGCCTGCTGCTAAAGTATATCTTGAACGACATCCTTGTCTTCGCGTACTCTTGAAACCTTGCATTATACGTCTTCACCGGGACGCAGAGAATCAGATTCGGGAGTACATTGGCGCCTTTGCAGCGCAGCAATCTGCAGATATGCAGGAAAACCAAAGCCTTGTCATATTCAGCGCTGTGCTAGACCTTGCCGGTCATAAGAACTTACGGATGCGCGTTGGAGCTCGGTGGCGGGTGCGACTGTATGGCTAAGAAGTGCCTAGCACTACTGGGGAAGGTTCGGCGTTCCCGCGGTGTCGGTCGTGGCACGCCGGTGGTCTAGGTGAAGACGGGAAGATATCCATGGAGGAAGCGAAGAGCACCGACACATTTGATGTGGTGTGATTCCCAATGTAAGTCCCCAAACTCCTCTATGGAACTGCCTTGTGGTTGACAGGATGAACTGCAGCATTCAACCTCCAAGAGCATCTGGAGTCGAGTGCCCGAGCAACTTACCCCACTCGTTTCCGAGCAAGGTATTGTGATCACTCGCAAAACCGAACAGACCATTTCCAGCCTGAACTCCGCTGGCGTCGTACCGCCGGAACTCCAGAGCAAGACGCTACTCGCTGTACGCTGTCAAAAGATGACGGAACTAAAAGGAAAGGAAGTGCTAATCGTGGTAAGTTGATATTCCCCCATATTTTGTTCGTAGACTCCTGCCCGTCTCAGATGCTGATCGTACCAGAAGCCAACGAATCCTCTTCTACAGTTGAAGCTCTCGCGAGCGCTCTGGGGACTCGTCTGCAGTAGGACGCAGGTGTTGCGCAAGTGAATAGCGCTACATTGTGCGAACTCGACAGCATTAAACTCTCCGACAAGGTCACATGTGTGTCTCTTCTGGAGATGGAGCGGGGAATTTCTTGCTACCATAAGCACCGAAGACATGGACCGTCTCCGGAAGATACCGGGCGTCGTAACCAACCCGATATGGCTCACGGGAGCAAATATTATTGCTGCTCCACACCCGGACCTTACACTATCCAACGGTCTCTCAAGAGCGCTGATGCTGGAGCAGCCCTCGTTAGGATTCACCGTCTTTGACCTTGGCGCTACGGATTTCGCCAAGTCTGACATCATGTCGACAACTTGCGAGAACGTATTGGGAGCTTTGACAGCCCGTCACGCTACGGATGACGCCGAGTGAATCCAGATGGCTGCTTTATATCAGTCGTTTCGCCTGATTTAGCTCCGAACTCGCCATTTCGACATCGACTAGAACCACAAGAGTCCGTAGAAACGGTTCCGCTCGGAGAGATAGGGCCGGCCAAACTATCCATCGACCAGGTCTGCATGACCGACACGATGCACTTCCAGCAGATTTCCGAACCACTCGCAGAGCCGCCGGCGGGCTATGTAGACATCGACCTTAGGGCTGTCAGCCTTAACTCCAAGGACATCTACGCCATGAGCGGCCGCACCGAGACTCATAAAACCCACTACGGCTCTCGACTTTAGAGGCATCGTGTCGGCCGTCGGACCCGAGGTCACGCACCTGAACCCCGGCGACCGGGTCGTCGCTTGGGCTCCGAGCCATTTCGGCACGATGGAACGCGTCCCGACTGCTTCGGTGCACAAGATGCTGCCGGACGAACAGTTTACTGTCCTGCCTACTCTTTTGACGGTTTACTGCACTGCCCTATATGCTCTCCGCGACCGCGCCTACCTCCGCGCGGGCGAGTCCGTCCTGATCCACGCGGGCGCAGGTGCTTTGGGTATCGTAGCCATCACCATGGCACAGCGCATGGGCGCCGCCGTCTATACCGCCGTCGGCTCGCAGGCGAAGCGCGACTGTCTCATCAAAGAGATGGGCCTGCCGGCAGAGCATATCTTCAAACTCACGCGACGCGTCGTTTGTGGCGGGCATCAAGGCGGCGACAGGAAATGGCGTAAACGTCATTGTCAATTCCCTCGTGGGAGACTTGATGCATGCGAGCTGGGCCTGCATGGCTCCCTTTGGCCGCTTCGTCGAGATCGGTAAGCGAGAGCTAATCGACGCCGGCAAGCTCGATATGCATGTGTTCTTGCGGAATACCACCTTGACGGCCTTTGATCCGTCTGAGTTCTTCTTCGCACGAGGAGCTGTTCTAACCGAATATCTGGAACAGGTATGGCTTCTTTGATATTTGTTTGCCGCTTGGTTGTTCCGACTTGATTGCTGACCTATTCTCCTTCGTACAGTCTCATGGCCGATGTGCTAGATCTGTATCACGCAGGCGAAATCAAGCCTCCGCCGATTGCAATTTTTGATGCGGCCGACATTGGGCAAGCATATCTTTATTTCAATAACAAGGACCGCGTGAGGAAGGTAGTGATCTCCATGGAGAACCCTCAAAGTCGTGTTCCAGTAAGTTGAAGCCAACTGCGCACTAGGTTTAGTGGAAGACAAACGCTAACTGTCCCACTAATAACAGGTCTCCCCGGCGCCATACAAGGCCGTATTCGACCCCGGGGGGTCTTATCTCCTTGTAGCCTGTCTTGGCAGTCTAGGCCGTAGTCTAAGCCGGTGGATGATGGCCCGGGGCGCTCGCAGGTTCATCTTCCTGGGCCGATCGGGATGCGACAAGCCTACCGCGCGGCGGCTGGTATCCCGGCTGTAGGATGCCGGTGCTGGCGTTACTGTCGTCCGGGGTGATGTATCCAACAGCGACCACGTACGCGAAGCTGTGTCAGCATCTATCGCGGCAGGCCCCATCGGTGGCGTTGTCCAGGCGGCCATGGGTATCCGAGAAGCTCTATTCACTCGCATGACTAACGATGCCTGGCACATCGGAATCCAGCCCAAATGGATGGGGCACGTGGAACCTACACCACGCATTGGAAGGCCATGATGAAACCCTTGATTTCTTCCTCATGACCTAGTCGCTTTCGGGTAGTCTCGGTACCGCGACGGAAAGTAGCTACTGCGCCGTCAACGGCTTCCTAGACGCGTTCGCCCACTGGCGACGGGCAAGCCGGCCATATCCGTCGGCCTGGCCATGATATCCGAGGTCGGATATCTGTACGATGGAAGACCCCCGCACGGCTCTGTTAGCGGCGTCACCGCTGGCGGAGCAGAATGCGAAGAACGCGGATCCAGGGACAGACCTGAGCCAGCTCACAGCTGCCGCTGATGGGTCAAGGATGTGCCCCCAAGCGCTATGGCTATGTTCGCATCCGAGGCCGGTGCACCTTCGATGCAGGATGCCACCTTGCGCCTCACGAAGAAACGGTCCAGCAACCTCATCCTGGTGCCGATCGGTCAGATCGACGACCGCAGGCCTTTCCGTCATTCGGCGTCGACAGCATGCTGGCGGCAGAATTCCGTACCTGGTTCTGGAACACCTTCAAGGTGGATGTGTCTTTCCTCGATGTTGTCAGCACGCAGAAGGCTCTCTACAATCTCGCCGAGCACGTGGAAGAAAAGCTGGTTGCGAGCTGGCAAGGCTAGAGAGGCCCTCGGAGAATTCCACGTCCTGCATCGTCTCTTGGAATAGATTGGTCGAGTATATTTATGTTGTATAGATAGTGATTTTTCGCGTATGGAGGCTTACGTATACGTACAATTCCAGTTGGTTTCATATAGATATAGAGGTATTTTTACATAGTCCTTATATGCAAGACCTGGCTATAGTACTAGCAAGGTTGTGATAGAAGATTCGAGCCACGCGCTATCATCGGCAGCCGCAGTACTGGAAACCCATAATAGAATACCAACCAATGGTAATAGCCGATTGGTACGTTACTAAAAAGGGAGGACAATGATATTTTCCCCCTAAATTGAAAGGCATTAATAACACCACACAAATTCCCTAGCCGTGTACGGTACCCCTGAATAAGGGGCAAGTAAAATGTTGACAGTCACGTCCGTTCCCAACCGTGCATTTGCCATGGTATTATTAATATATGCTCTTCCATCCTTCAGCCACCTCATCATCTCCATCCGCTCAATAATGTCGTTGAGTATACTGATACGCCTCCTTAACGGGGAAGGTACCAACGGTCATTTTGGCAACCGACCAATAAGACTTGGTTCGGCGTTCGCCTTCTCTCGGTCCGGGCTCCTGGACGAGAAACGCCAGCCTGTTCGGTCTCCGATTAGGCATCACATGCTCGGCCACCTTCGTATCTAGGTCACGCATAAATGTCCACGGATCCCCATGGATATTGTGCTTGAGGTCGATGACCAGGGTCGGCCACGTCTTATCGCCCCTCCGGGGCTCGTCTCCTCCTTCTGCCAGGAACTCCATGCTGATCCTTGGGGGCTTGTGACGATAGCCTGTCTTGAGCTCCAGGACCAGGTCGACGACTAAGTAGAATTGTGCCAGATCGTCTCTCAGGTGGTCAGGATTAAAAGCCATAGCGAACAAGAGGGCCTATCTGGTTTCGTTCTGCTTGGTATTTGTACCGTTGTTGCGGCTGTGTTGCTACGATTGATATGTTTTGTTGTGCTTAAGTTGAACGAAGTGTATGTGAGCGACTTGAATCAGGCATCCCCGGCCGGCGAGAGATGTCTTTATCCTTTATAGGATATACGGAGAAACAAAGCATACCATCTCCTTCTCTACAAGAACAAAAGGTGAGTATGGCGCCTTTGTGCCAAGAAAAAGGATGCTTTATAACTTCCAACACGTCGGCGGATCAATGGCGAGCTAGCGTCTTGAAGCGACAGCCAAAGCCGGGTAACGAACCTTGGGCCATCCGAAACTCAACCACCAAGAGCATTTCCGGTTATTGACAGAATAACAAGTGGATTTCACATGCCTTTCCATATATGAGGCGCATCACATAGCGTAATATTTCTATCTGGAGGCAGAACAGTTTCTGGATCACCATGGTACCTTAGTTCGCGCAGCAGAATAATCTACAATATCCCCAACTACAACACACCCCTAAATCTCAATCACTTCCACCTCCTTCTGCTGGAATAGGTGTGCGACGTCCGACCTCGGTGACGCTGGAGGGGTCGGATCCTCATCATTCCCATCGGCGGGCAGACGGCTAACCGGCCTTGTGTCTCTCTCAACACATTCCTCCACCGCCAGTTCGCCTTTCATCTTGCGTGACTTAGCCCAGAATTCAACTGATGAATCGTTCGCTAGGTGGTAAGCGAGGTTCGTCGGTTTCTGACTGGGTAGGAGGTCCTTCTCGATCATGGCGTCGAGCTCCTTAAGAATCTCTCGGGCTTGGCCTTTACTGAGAGCCCTATCCACGTCGAGGTATAGTTTTGCGATGACCTTGGGTTTGGCATCCGGCCGGAGAGTGCTCCTGTCTTCGCATGAGTTGATCTCGTAACCTCTGAATAGACGGTACTCGCATATATGCCATTCCATGAAGCTAGAAAGAGAATCAGGCATAATCTTATGATCGCAGGGATTATTGCGGGCTGCTCTCTGATTGTGAGACATGGTTGATCTGCGGCAAAGGTTGTTTGTTTATGCTCTGGTATTTCTGGGTTAGGAGGGTTTGATACAGGAGATGGAGTCAGTGAGCAAATATAAAGCATACATAATCTAATTTCTAGAGCAAACAAGTCATTTAAACAACGAACTTCCCACAACCACTGATTCACCCATACAGTCAAAGATGTTGTTTCATCCGATTTGGCGCTTGTTAGCTATGATGTTGGGACGTCTTTGTGTGACTAGGTTGCGACGTGGAAGGATCGCACAAAGAGTGAATCATAAGGGCTCGAAAGACGCAAGACTCGAGGGTTCTTTGTCTTCTTTCATTTACAATCACAGAATTGTATCATTCGTTATTACCTCGATTCCTCGTATCAGAGTTAAATCCTGCTGCTTAGGTCGACATCACATTAGGATGGTCTGGTGGTACCTACTAGCATGGAGAGTCTGGACCACCTCTCCTATATGGGCATAAAATGCCGTACACATAGGATCTCTTAACACGGAGGATACCATACGAACACACTTTCATTCAACCCTCATCCCGCAAGTAGTTGTTAACAAAACGTCTGTGTACCCCTAGACGGCTTAGATCCCAACCAGCGGGTCTGCCCTTGCCACCCCAAATACTACTAGAAACTGCTCGCCATAGATGTATCACAATAGTCCGTTGAGCCCAGTCATGAACCATCAGTGACAACTTCACGAAGGTCCCGGAGCCTCTATTTCCAGGAGCCTCCTCGTGGAGACGGAAACATAAGCGAAATATCCCTGACATTCTCGCTCGCAGCATCGCGCCGACTATGAAATCAGCAGAGAGTTCTATTGGGCGTAGATAATCGTCCAAGTCGTTCTAGACATTGGAAGCATTAGCTACGGCCATTCAGGGGCGGGTCCATAAACGGCTCTCGGGATACTAGTGTAGACGCCGAGAGCTGGCCGCCACGACCAGAACAATCCATGGGCTTTGAGGCTGTAAGCAACATGTCAAATAGAATGACATATATCTTCCCACCAAGCGTGCGGCGAGGCTGGTCGAATCCAGCTCTGGGCGCAGCGGTATATCTGTCAGGGGGCTCCCGGCTTGCCCGACCCGCGGGGCATGCACACCCCCAAATTTTCAGGCTGTTCTTGTATTTTCAACCCTTACCCAGCCTCCCGTTTCATCCAAAAACCCACCGGCAAACAGTTAGTTATTAAAATTTTGATGTGCCAATTGATTTCAGAGTATGTGATCAACCTGGTGGTTGACCTTACCTTGGCCCTGAGACAGATGGGTCATGCTGTACTCCATAGTGTAAATTTGCACGGGTCAGGCGGGAGGTTGACACTGTGTATTTTTGTCTTGAAATTGTTAGGACAGCGAGAAGACCCAAAGTCAGTGAGATACGGACTAGTCCTTTCTGTCATTCATGCCGACAAGAACGGCTGTGAGAATCTGAACGACAGAGTGTTTGTCAGCCATTAATACCTGGACGTTTACATATCGACGGAGAGCAAAGGGGTCAGGTGAATGCTCGCCAATCGTAGTACGGCTACGCTACGGAAAAAGTGGATAAGGGATCATCTCGCCGAGCCAAGCTGCGGCGGCGGCATCGATGATCTCAACTCGGGCGCCCGAACTGGCTTATTGAATTCAACGTCAAGTCACCCCACGGGTATCTGTTCTCGAGCCTCTCGCCCAGGAAACAGATGATCAAGCCGAACCCAATTGATAATTTCGGAGACAGGGGCAATGCATCATGAGCTAACTGCTGCATGACTCTCATCTCGCGCTCCTCATCGCTCTCTTCCCCACCTACTTCTTTCCTCCCACCCACTCTCCTTTCTCCCACTCCGCGGCCGCTTCCCCCAATCATATACCCACGCCCCGTCTAACTCACATAGCAAACCGCCCCAACCCGAAACCCAAACGGTGCCTAGCCCAGCCCAACCCACAGCAAGGCCGGGAAAACTGACGGACCAAAAAAGGAAAGAAAAAAAATGTCGACATTCCTAGGCCACCCGTTCCGCGTAGCCATCGCGACAGCCAAGGCGTGCGCTCTGCTGCACGTGGCGTTCACGCACGGGTACAGCGCGGCGCCGGGGTGGGGGCCGTCGATGCTGCCGACGTTCCTGGTGGACGGGCAGTGGTTCGTGGTGGACCGGCGGGCGCGGCGCGGGCGCGGCGTCGCCGTCGGCGACTGCGTGCTCTACGCCATCCCCTTCGCGGACCGCGGCGGCGGGGAGGGCGTCAAGCGCGTCGTTGGGCTGCCGGGGGACTACGTGCTACTGAACTCGCCGGGGGCGCGCAGCGAGAGCATGATGCAGGTGAGTTGTGTTTGTCTCTCTCTCTGTGTGTGTCTAGCTTTTTGCATGTGTGCGGTGCTTGGCCTCTAGCCGTTGCACCTATTTATTTTCTCTATTCGTTTCCCCTGCCCGTCTTCCTACGATCCTGTTAAGCTACCCACCCACCCACAAACTCACCCAGGGGCGCGATTTGCGCAGCAGCGCGCCACTCCTACCATAGATAAACCATATACTGATCACACACGCCCAAAAACACACAGGTCCCGCCAGGCCACTGCTACATCATGGGGGACAACCTGCCGTGGTCACGCGACAGCCGCGACTTCGGGCCGCTGCCGATGGCGCTCATCAAGGGGAAGGTGACGCACACCATGACCATCAACGGCTGGTGGCCGCCCGACTGGTTTGCCGGGGTCAAGAACGGGCTGGTGCCAGTGACGGATCCGCCCGGCGAGGGATGATTCTCGCACGTCTTGACTACTTTACCAGGCGTGCTTGAGAGCATGGGAGGCTCTTGCCTGTAAGTTGCATATATGTACGATACGTTTGGCACCCTTCGTAGTTATCACGGCGGGGTGAAAGGGAAAGGATACCCCCCGAGAGGCGCTGGTTTAGGGATGGGATATGAATTGCCCTGGGGATATGAATTGTCCTGGGGATATCATCGTGGGCCTGAACACAATCTAATTACATGATGTAAACGCATAGTCTCACAAGAGTGGCTTGCCTCTGAAAACACATCTATTCCGAGGCAGGCCAAACTGCGGCCTTGCTCTTCACGGCTGATACGACCAGTGCAGTGTAGATGGAACCCATCTGCTCCCAAGCTCTTAAGTGCAAAGCGCGCTGAAACATTACTACTTGCGACGACCAACGCCATCCGCAGCGTTTAGTCTTCCACCACTGCCATGCATCTGTCTAGAAGTCAAAAAGAAAGGGAGTACCGGTTGAGATAACCTCGCCGTTGGGTAATATATATGCCAGGTTATACAGATACGCCTCGAACACCCAGCCAAGCCGCCATGCCCATAAATGCTAGAGGAATAACCTAAACATGCTCGAGAATCAAGGGAAGAAGGAGAGAATATGTTGAAGGACAGTTCCCGGCCGCGTCATCCTTCGATATGAGCTTTCGACATGCCTTGGCCGAGCAGCTCGAGGCAGCGTTGCGCAAGGTTGATGACTTCGCCCTCATCATCCTCCTCGAAGTCGTTTTCCGACTCGATTTGTCGGTTCGCGATTTGCTTGATCATGCCCACGATTTCGTCAGACTTCCCGATGAGTCCGATCAAGGTCTTATCTTCGGATTCGAGCAACTGGAGAAGCGTCCAGATAGCGATGTGCTGGAACGTAGCATCACCGCTGGCTAGGAACCTGCTGAGATAGCCGTGGATGCCGCCATTTGGATCCGACCAGTCTTGGATGAAAATCGAGTAGTCACCGACTGTGATTTCATTAGCCTACGTCTCACAACAGAAACTTAAACCTAGAGGTTGTACCTTTCGATGACAGATTGCCAAGGGCGGCAGCACTATTCCCTTGGACCTCGATACTCGGAGAATGCGTAAGGGGAATAAGGACGTCGAAGACCCCGAGATTCAGAAGGTGCGTCTTAAGGTCATCAGAGAGCGCTAGGACGGCGATAGCGGCCGTCATTTCAGACTGCACCGTGACGGGGACCTCCAAGACCAATTGTTTGCACTTCTGTACCGCTCCAGCTTCCAACACCAATGCCTTGTTCCGATCAGAGCTGGCGGCAAGATTCCTAAGGGTGGATATAGCGTGACATTGGATCTCTTCGTTGTCCGTAGTGCCTAGAAGATCCACCAAGGGCTTCAAGAACCCGGCTTCTATAATCGGGGACTCGTTTAGAGGGTGGATGGAAATGTTTCGTATGCAGGCGACGGCTGAGAGGATGAGCGGAAGGTATGAAGACTGGAGCAGGCGTAATAGAGGGTTAAGGCCTCCGGCCCTCACGATGTCCAGCTGATACTTCTCGTCCGATGCCAAATTCCGAAGTGCTAGTGCAGCCTGGCATTGAACCTTAGGAGAGGAAGAATCCATGAGGTTGACCAACGACTGCACCAGTTTCGGTTCAGTGGATGCGAGCTTCCGGCGGTTGTTGGTGTCCACAGCAATATTGCTCAAAGCCGTTGTACAGTAGTATTGGACGTCGACGTCGGGGGAAGAAAGGAGTTGTACTAGTACAGGAATGGCACCTGCGTTGACGAGCTGTTGCCGATTTTCGTCTGCGCATGGTTAGATGCTGGTTTGAATTGGTAGAACTAGGAGCTTAAGACGTACCCGAGTGCGTCATATTGAGCAACGCCCCGGTGGCATTCCGTTGGACTCTCATGTCCCTCGACTTAGCCAACCGTGTGAGGGGACCCAAGGCCCCGGATCGTGCAATCTTAGCCTTATTTTCTTCATGTGTCGCCAAGTTGGTGATGCATCCTACGGCATTACACTGAACCTCAACATTAGGGGAGAGCATCTGCCGAATAAGCGGCGTCAGACCGCCCAGCTGGACGATCAAAACCTTGTTCTCTGCTGCCAAGCTGTGAGTGCTCTTGTCCAGGTCAACGCTTGTAGGTACGACATACCGTTCACGGCTAGGTTGCCTAACGCCGCGCTGGCCGCTCTTTGGACCTCGATATCGGGGCTCTGAAGGAGGAAAAGGATGGGCTCGAGGGTGTCCCGGTCGACCTCGCGCACATCTAATATCGAATTAGCTAAGCACATCAGTCTCGGCGGTTGTTGGAGTCCGATCAGGCCGACCACAAGGAATGACGTGGGAGAGGATCATGTTTATCGGCACAAATAGTCGGAACATTCTGTTCATACATACCTCGCTCTGTAATCTCCGCAAACGTCAAACTCGCACTCCTCTGTAAATCGATATTGTCGGAGAAGACGAGGGTGCTTAATGCTCGAAGCGGCTCGCCCGAGAAGAAGTCGGTCTCGCCGCGCTAGCAATGGAAGTCAGCGCTTAGACTATCTCGTGAAGTAGTGGATGTTTGTGTGGTCAACCAACATTCTCCAGGTACTGAAGGAGATCAGCGACGGCCTCTCGCTCGCTATCGGCTAACACTGGCTCGTACAGTCCATCGCGGGACTTGCCTAGACGCACTGTGAGTAAGTCATCTTCGGATAGTTATCTTGTGTGGTGGACAGGGTTGCAACTAGATACCTCCGCAACATGACCGGCAGACGGACAGACAGACACCCATTGCTAGGGACGGGACTGCAGAGTATAACCGATGATGTTTGTTGCCCGTGTGGTCGGATCGGCCGTTCTGTCCGTCGTCGTCTTCGGCGGCGGCGTCGAAGGGGCCTCAAGAGGATGGGATGAGATGGTGGACAACAGCACAGCAGTCTTTCGGTGTTTGAAAGGTTGGGAGAGACTCGTTGCTTCTTCTTTAAACTAAAGTCGAACTCGGCCGACGAATGTCCAGGTAAGCTAGGGAGTAGTTCCTGTGAAATGGCGTAGAGCCCCCGGAAACAGAAACAGAGCCGAGCGTGCAGTTCCGGGATCTACCGTTGCCACCCCAAACAGAATGGATGGACGGGGCAGATATGATTCTTTCAAGCCGTGCGGTTACCTGCAGTTGAATGCAGCTAATGATTCGTTACGGGCCCTGGAGATGGGTTGGTGTGGTGAGAGGGTTGAAACTGGATGACGCGGTTGGGTGTGCGTCCGGATGTGGCTGAACGAGGGAAGAAGATAATAAGGGTAAAAAGTGGATGTTGCGACTCCGAATTGTTTACGAGTTTCTGGACTGGCGCTCTGAAGTTCTTTTTGACTGTTGAAGGTGACAAGGTCCAGCTAGTCACAAGCACCTTACTATAGTACGTTAATGACCGAATTCGGTATCGGGGGGGAAGTGCTCTAGGCAAGCTTCAGGATTGGCGGGCTCCTGTTAGCTTCCAGTATTGCTGAAAGGCAGCTACATATATGTCACACAAGTAGGCAGTCTCAACTACCTACATAGGTACCAGGTATCTGGGGCGACGTGCACATGTGACAGACATTCAAGTTCCAGCTAATCGAAGTATCCCTGTTGTATGTGGGCATGTTTCGCATGTTAGAGCATTACGAGGTACATATAAAGTCATACCTCTATGTCGGTTTTGATTCATACTTTTACCTGTATATACATAGGAGGACGTGGGAGGTTAGCGAGGGAAATGGAACCCGGGGAAGGCCAATCGGTAATTCGAGAACGACTTAATAAACTTATTTATTTTCATCACTCATTCTGTCCTCCCCTGCTGCGGGTTGAGCTCCGTCATTACATACATCTGTATTCCCCGTTACTAACCCCCGGGCTCCGAATAGTGTTCTTATGCTTTATAGTTGATAACCCTACATGTAAGCGGATATGTAGATAAGAGGGCTTGTACGAGTAGTGGAGATGGCGATAACAAATGCAGTACACGCTCTTTCTCTTCATAGGGAGCACTGCGGATTTTGTCTGTTTCTCTACCGACAATTCGTACATTTCTTCCTCGCCCCGCTGTGGTAGCAACGCTGACTCCCTGCAGTATTGGATCGGCTTCTAGACTACTGTCGGTGCATGCAGAGGAAGAGTAGATCGTCCCATGAGGGAAGCCTCCGATTATCTCCTCGATTTCCCCTTTGGGACGCTCGATGGACACAGGTAGCCACTGCTTGACCTCACTAGACATGCAGCCAGGCAGTTGAAAAGACATAAGCCACTACTTACGACGTTGGATGGGATCTTTTGGCTTGTGAAAGTTTAGCTTGGCTTCTACGAAATGAGCCACACCCACTTGCATATATGTGCCGTCTTCATCATCTTGTATTGATTGATCCCACAACGCTTTCGCATGAAGCTATTCCCAGATCACCAAGGACATACCACAATAATATGTTATGGTGGGCCTTTTGTCTTACCTGCTACATAGGATACATCAAGGTACTTACCTGGACTTGAGAAGTGCATTGTCTGATGGGCCCTCGGGTGGGTAGCTTTACTTGCCCACTTCATTATGGTAACATGACGGACAGTATGTGACGGTGGGAGGCAGCATGAATAGTTTCTTACTATCTCTATCCACGCCGTAGGGGCGGGCATACTTGGACTTTCAGGAATGATCATTCCATTCTCGGCGGCCTCGATCGTTCACCTTGTTTTGATTGCTGCCTTCCCGACCGAACCTCCTTCGCAGAGAACGGCTCTACCGCACACCTCCATGCCTGCTCTTTCATCTCAGCGGTGTGCCCACCCTCCACAATGGGCTGTGTCGTCATCTGATAGCTAGTCGAGCGACCTGACCCCGTGGGGGGATGTGCACGCATGAGTTGCCTCAACACCATCTTAATATGCATTCAGTTTGTCTACTTGCCTAGTATAATTTATAGTCTATACGAGCCGCCGCCGTTTGTTCGACCTTCCGCAAAACGGGGAGTCTCATAACTTCCTAAAACCGACAAGCTTACATTGACGTTGTGGCCTCTTGTGTTGCCCTCCATGTCCAATGCCGAGTCGAGCAAACCATTTCTCCATGTAACTCGATACGAGACTGGTCGTTTCTGCATCGCGATAGGTTACCTCAGCATCTCACCAAACGTAACGCAATCCAATTCGACGGCGGAATAAGGGCCTGGTTTCGCGCTTTTTCCTACGTACCGTAGATCACTGCGCACCCTACTCTGAATCTCCGTGTACGTAGGTACCTCCTAGGAACCGCCCCTTTTTGGGCTATATTTTTGGGTTGCCTTTTTGTATCTTGTAGCGCCTTATCTTGCTCCTGTACGCGGCATCCGGGAACACGAGCCGCACAACTGGTCAAGTCTCCAAAACAGCAAGATTTTCGGATCATCAATCCAAATAGCGATCGATAGCTTACTAACACGAGTCAGCTAGTGAGTGCCACGGGCATTCTTCTCTGCAGAAACCGTTTATCTGAGCAGAGCCTGTCGAAGTCAGGCAAGCGTTGACTTTGGTTTCAAACAGCAATATGAATTTTCGTTGTCATGCTCCCCAAAGTTGAGGTGGTTGCGAGACCAACATTGAGCTCCCAGTCTCTTTCATGGACTCGGTCCAGCAAGTATAGATGATATACAGCCATATATAGCTATGTACCGACCTTGAACCGAACAACGTCGGCCGGATACGTTCGAGAAAGGTGAATCGAATTGTCTGCCGGTAGACTGGTCTTGCTATATGACAGGTAAGTTCTTCGAGATTGTGCCAGTTGCCAATGCTGTTATATGCCGCTTATCAGTGGTGTATTGTAAATGTGATACAATTGGGCAACCTGTATGTCGTAAAGGGGAAGTGCCTAGAAATATAGGGTGGGACTAACCGGCAAAGTCAAGCAGCACCTGGGCAGTGTAAAGATGCCCCTCACAGGCCACATTCAACCTCCAGCACCACCCCCGAAATTGTTATGCAGGTGGGTGCAAAGCGAGGACGAACACAAACAAAGAGGAACCAGGTCGTTGCTTTACTACACTGAATATCACTCAAATCATCCATCTTTGTTCCACTAAGTGAACAATTCCCTCCTCCTAGACAACGTCCGCGAGATTGGTCTTTCTGGTCTTCTTCCCCAAGCGTAAGAACCTTAGTTAGCACGCGCGTTCTAAGAAGCCTCTAAGATCCGGCCTACGGGCAACTTCCCTTACCTCGCTACCTACACCTCGCATCTACCTACCTACCTGAGCCAAATAGCCGGTGCACACCTATAGTGGTATATGATTTCGGGGAGACGCTGTTCCACCGATTCCTCGACGGCCACACAAATAGCACCGACTCGCACTAGCGGCTACAGCAACGCCTGCGAATTCGCACCCCTAAGGATCACTCACGTTCACGTGCAGCGCATCGCAGCGCAGTGCACATTCCCATAAGAAACATGGATGACGCCTCGACGGACAAGTCCAAAGAACCAGGCGACGACCCGCAGCGGAAGCAACAGGATCAACAGCCGCGGCGCCAGAGTCAGAGTCAGAGTCAGAGTCAGAGTCAGGACCAGTATGCGCTACCCCCATTCCCCGCCATGACGGCCATACGAGCTATGTCAGGCCTTTCCGGCACCGGTGTTCTCTCTTCCGTCTCACCTCAATCTGCTCGACCTTGCCACAAGCTCCCTTTCGTACAGCCATCGTCGTATCTGAGACCCAAGACCCGAAGTTGTACAGTCCCCGCGACCCCAACACCGATGAGTCCTATCGATGAGGAACAGATGCAAGGCCTGGTAAGCAACAGCAGCAGCAGCAGCTATTCCCTTCATTAATTCTGCCCTACCCCGCTTGTCTTTTGGTTTTGATCCCACAATCATCAGTCGCGGCCCACGTTTCGCACTGGTCCGGTGATAGCATCTGGCGCGGCATATTGCATTGGAATCTTTCGCAACTAACCCCCGGCCCTCCAGAAAGGCCTGCGCGACTTCCTGCGAGTTAGAACCAGTTACGATGTTCTGCCTCTCTCGTTCCGGTTGATCGTACTCGATAACGATCTCCTAATCAAGAAGAGTCTGGACATCTTGGTTCAGAATGGTACTAAAGAATCCCCTATAACCGTTGCGCAATGTTCGGAGCAAAAGACCACAGCCTGACGCTTGGAGTTAGGGATCGTCTCGGCACCCCTTTGGGACTCGCACAACTCGAGATTCGCCGGTCTCCTGACGAGTACGGATTATATAAATCTGATACAATATTACTGCCAATTCCCCGAACAGGTCGATAAGGTCGAAGAGTTCAGACTGAGCAGTCTTCGCGGTAGGGATTCGACGCCCGAGAACCCCAGCGCGAATCTGGACGCGCGGGGTAAGATAGCAGGACGATCGCAGCAGCTGATGATTGAGGTTTTAACTGCAGATATCGAAAAGGCCATCGGCGTCCTCCCTCTTGAGACCGTGTCGGTTCACCCGTCAAAACCGCTCTATGAAGCCTGTAGCCGCATGTTGAAAAGCCGAGCCCGACGCATACCGCTAGTTGATACCGACGATGAGACCGGAAGAGAGACCATCGTGAGCGTCATCACGCAGTATCGCATTCTCAAGTTCATCGCCGTCAATACGGAGCAGCATACAATGTTGCTCAAGAAGACGGTCAGAGAAATCAATCTGGGCACATATAAGAAACTTTACACCGCCATGATGTCCGACACGGTGCTGGACGTGATCAATCAGATGGTGGTCCACAACATATCGGCGGTCCCCATAGTCGACAAGAATAATGTGGTCCTCAACGTCTTCGAGGCCGTCGATGTCATACACTGCATAAAGGGTGGCGTTTATGAAGACTTAACATACACAGTCGGGGAAGCATTGTGCAAGAGGGCAGACGACTTCCCGGGGATCTACACTTGTCAAGAAGATGACCGGCTCGAGTCGATATTTACCACAGTTCGCCAGTCTCGGGTGCATAGACTAGTGGTGATCGACGATGATTGGCATCTTAAGGGTATAATCTCGTTGTCGGATATACTTAAGTATGTCTTATTCTACGGCGAGGAAGACTTGCCGACGGCGGCATGGTGAACATGATAGATGCCAACCAACCCCTCGAGGGGTTGACCAACGAATTCTATGATTCAGTCGAGACATTGGAAATGCGGTCGGTGGAGCCTGGTTTAGACATGATGGCGGCTATGGCTGGGCATTGCATGGGCATCTGGCGTTCCCGGAATACTGAAGGTGGTTGCATATTAGGACTGTTTTCCCCTGATCCGTAGAAACTTATCACTGTAATGTTCCTTTCCAACTCCAATGGTTTGAAGGAGACAGTGCAGCAAAGACATGAGTTCCTCTAGAAACTCCTCGAGTTCAAGGCCGGCTTCCTCGATCTTGGTCCAAAAGAATATGAAGTCAGATCTCAAGTCTCTCGGATGCGATAGATTAACCCGGCTACGGAAATCTGGTCTGTTTTCGTTTGCGGAACTGATCCTTTCCCTCCCTGAAGCCGTAATCGCGCAGCCTACCCCTTCACCTATCCTACACCATCGCGTAGCACCTTCTTCGTCAATAGGTGAATATGGAGGAGGAAGGAAGAAAGACATGAATTCCGGTCAAGCTTAATGTGGTCAGTTTCAGCTTGGGTCGTCCTTGCTGGATAAACGTCCCAAAATACATACTTAGAGCTCTACCAAGCTACAAGTGGGTAAACATCTAGACACAGGTCGTCCCGAGTCCATCTCCTTGTCCACAATCACCTCTCCTTTAAAGGTATACTTAGTTCCATCTCCTAGCTTTGCTACGTTTCCTCATTTACCTGTGCCTACCCCCTTGCTTCACCACTCAATGCAGTCTTACCTGTATAATACCGCTCCTCTCCCGACAATAGGAAAAGAGCCGGCCGGTACTGCTAAGAAGCCGATGTCTTCCCACTCGATTTCTCGCTTCCCTACAAAGATGGTAAAGCCAAGGCCTCAGATATCACACTCCACATCCATTAGACCCCAGCCCGCCCTTAATGACCGTCGATCCATGGCCAGCTCGGGGCTCGTTGACAGTCTTGACCCTTCCGGAGACAATAGCAGTGCCACATGGACATCTTCTAGCGGGGGCTTCGGTCTTCTGTCTGAAGCTGATGACGTAGAGGGCCGAGGTGAGTTTGTCGATGAATACAACCGAACTGCAAAGAAGGTAAGCTTATTACTCCCAACCCATTCCCGGCTTCTTCTGACTCTGTCTTAGTATGGTATCCGCTTGATCGCACCCGGGGACTTCAGTCCCGCAGCAGTAAGTTGTGCGGGATGATCGTGTGATGCCGAAGCTCTGGCAAGTCTAAGACGGGTCCATATCAGTCAAAAGGTCCGCGACACCCACCGCCTGAGCAGTCGATGGATGAGACTCAACAAGACTATCGACACATATCCCGACCCCGGAGCATCAGTGGCATTGCCCTTAACCTGGTCCTTTCCGGCCGAAAGGACACTCTGAAAGATGCAACCCTGTCGGATATGGTTCGACTATGGAGAAAGAGTCTTTTCTACCTCCCCATAGAATATGCTCCCTGCCCACTTGTACTACCTACCTGCCTTCGAGCAACAGCGCAGTATCTTGTTCAACAAGGTTAGTAACAGAAGAAGATACGTCCACGTACGTTATGGCTAATGCATCACAATAGCTAACACACGAGGGATCTTTGGGATGCCCAGTGATGAACGAGCCGTTGATGCACTCTACGACCACTACTGCACTGCTACGGATAGCGAGGATATCGCCAGGACCATTCGTTCCCCAACTCTTCCTGCACATATCAAGTTCGACGTCCATGGTGTAGCGGCAGCCTTCAAGAGGTTTCTAGCCGGCCTTCCAGGAGGCATTCTTGGGTCCCTTGCGGTGCTAGATGCTCTAGTACCCATTCACTGTCAGCTAGACCGCGGACCCGAACATTCGAGGACGAAAGAGACAAGGCTTCGAGCTCGCCTGATTGCGCTTACTATCGGTAGCGGAAGCTCCCAATACCAGAGAGAACTCATATGAGCTGTATTTGAGCTGTTGAGTCTCGTCGGCCGAGCTGCAGAAACCACTCCCCGGGAAGATGAGGTCGGTCATCCACTCCCAACAAGCGACTTGATGGGATATAATGCACTAAGTACCGTATTCGTCCCGCTTCTCGTCGGCGATATGTTAGGCTCCTACAATATGAGAGTGGCCGATCCAGTAGCAGGATTGGTTCTGATACCCGGGCCGGCTCCAAAGTCGAAATCCAAGCAGAAGCCGAAACTTGGCTACGGAAAACGAAAAATGAACGAGGACAAGGCCTCCTCTCTTACGATAAATAAGATCGGCGTTGTCAATGGAATAACTCAAATGATCGTAACAAACTGGAGGGAGGTCGTTCGACAACTGCGTAGCTTGGACGCCTTGAAAGCCAGTCGACACGGACAGCAATATGGCCGAGCGAGAAAAAGACGGAACGTTCAGTTCTTCAGCCTCGGAATCATTTGTTGTAGAGAGACACCTGGCTTCGAACAGTGGTGGCCCTTCGACGCGGGAAACTGGTAGAGATCTTTCCGCAGGTGCCTCTAGTGAGCACTTGTCACCCGGTAAGCAGATTGCGTCTACTCGAGATTCTGAATGTTGACGGTACGACCAGTAATTGGCCAGCCAAAAGCTCGGCCCTTCTCGCAAGACAGTGTCAGACCTCCACTTGATCAAAAGCGACAGTCACGTTCTCAAAGCCCTGCTTCATCGCTCAACGTACTGAATAGGGCCTTAACGTACCCCCTCTCACCAACGGTTGAGGAGAGTCCTCTACCCCGGACTCCCGCAGCCGGTTCAGTGAGGAGAGGAAAAGAGAGCCCGCCCACAACACACAAATCCCGCCCAGCAGAGGGAATTGACAAGTACCATGGTTCTCATCCCGACTCACCGGCTCCGTCGCTAGGTGAAAGGTACCATACGCCCCTAACCCAAGTCCACCCTGACTCGTCTGGAAACAGGCATATCTTAGAAACCACTCCGACGCTGGTCTTACTGCAAGCAATAGCTGCTGACGTAGCGCCGCCGCCGCACAAACATGATTTCCGAGGTCTACTAAGGATGCCAAATGTGCGTCGTCGTTCGAAAAGTGACGACAACTTACGTACCCGCGCAAAGGTGGACGCTGCCCCGGTTGACGATAAGAAGAATATGGAGGCTGGGAAATCTGGAAGATGGTTCCCGCCCCTCAAATCGTTCCTTGAGAGGTGGAACGTCTCCCGCGCGCACGTCTCCGAAGCGAATGCCGACCATGCATCCGAACACTTCGATGAACGGGACACTCCAGCGGAGCCGACGGCAGAGGTGGCAGAACTAGAACCAGGTAATATATATCTCGATACTGTTGAGCGCTTACCCGAGGAAGGTTCGCCGCCCGTCGACGGACAATTGACAGGCCCCTCTCGCAGGGGTTACTCTGATCTGGCATCCCAGAGAGAAAGCGCTGCGGACAAAGCGAGGCCTCGGAGCCCGGCCAAATCATTCGTTAGAACGGCAAGGAGAGACGACTGTTTCGCCATACTCACCGCCCCGAGGCGGACTCGGAGGCAGAGGGGAGCAAGAAACATCATCATCACCGAGACTGGCGGCGCCTCCTACACAAGAGGAGTGTGCTAAATCTAACGCCAACGGGAATCTCACCAGAGAGAGGAAATGGCTTCGAGAAATCGCGGCAGGTAGCTCTCTATACAATCGAGGTGGCACCAGCTCATGTCCAGGAATTCCTGACGGCGAAGCCGTCTGATACGGCAGAGACCCGAGGTTCCACGCAACGTTCGACTTCCAGACCAGCACCCGGTAGCGTGAAATCGATGAAGGCAGTCTTTGACAACGCAGCTCAAGGGTCTCGGCCTGTGCCAGAAGTAGCCTCGACAGGATCTCGGAGGGGTTTGAAATCATATAGCAACTTGCCGCCTCAGCGCGCATCTGCCCCCGCGACCTCCAAAGGAAAACGTAAGACAATGGAATCTTCAACAGCTAAGCGAGAGCTGGAGTCAACAGACAGCGATAGCGACTTACCCCATACTGCCCTCCGGCGAACCGGTGGAGGCAAAATTACGAGAGTCCAAAACGCATGACGGCAATTGTCGGTCCTTTCATCGTCTACGATGAGAGACGAGTCTCGGATCTCGGGGCACCGAAAGCTCCAGGTGCCCCAAGGCCAGGAGGGGCGCGGCACCCACCATGTCGAATCAGCGCGTGACCTAGACAGGGGCGACGATTACTACAATCAGCAGCCAGACGGTGGCGCCCCGCCGTCACTCAGTTACCCGCAATCACGCCCACTTCTGCAGGCGCAGGTCCACAGCCTCATGCAGCAGCTCGAGGCATGCAACGAGGAGGTTGCCGAACTGCAACGTCAGCTCGAGACGCTTGAGACGTTCGACAAGAATTCCCTCTACGAGCAGCTGCAACAAGCTCGACTTGAGGCTCGTGCATGGCGCAAGAGGGCCGAAGCTGCCGAGCGTCGCGCCTTGGTCCTTGAGCGCTTCACGGCTCAGTGTCGCGGGCTGAAAGAGGCTGTTTTTGAGGAAGCGGACAACCTGATTGCGCAGAACGATGGCGATATGCACACCAGGGGTGATCCGAGCTGTGCGGCTCCGGCAAGCGGGTTGTGTGGGCCCGGCCACGTTTGTAGAGAGTAGAACGGCACGGATGACCAGGAGATGGCGGTCGAGGACACTGGTGACGACGCTGGATTTGAAGAGAATGGAGACGCGATTGATACTGAGGTACGCCCCCAAGGCCACCCTTCGATCGACGTGGCGATCTGACTCGTCGGCAGGGCTGCGGGATGCGGCTGAGGAGCTGTTAGACCTCCAGGAGACCATGGACTAGTAGGAGCTGTGAGGCAGCTGTACACTTGTATGGGGGGTTTGCGCATCATAGCGCTAGGTTTCAGTATAGTACGCGAGAGTACGAAGTGAATGGACAATGGAGGAGGCATGGACTACGTTACAGTCAAGGATACAGCAGAGGTTAAGAATGGGGCTAGTTAACCTCGTGGACATGGCAGCTATGGATGAAATCGGAATGTGATCCTTATTCCCTTTACATCGAGAGAGAGATACGCAGCTTGAGCGTTGATGTTCTTTTGTGGTGTCTGCTTCAGGTGATGTATTAGGGTTAACGCCCGCTACGAAGTAAGTCAAATGTCAGAGTATTCTTATATATATATAGCGCACTAATTGAACGTAGGACTTGCTCTCATCGTCACAAATACAGATGCATGGCCCCCTCCAGCTTATCATCCCCCAGTTCGCTGAGCGCCGTGGGCTCTCAGGCACTGTCCTTGTCTACTCGGTCTGCACAGCTGCACCGCAGTATAGGGGCATCGACGGTGCCATGGGATCAACTCCCGAGGCACCGCGCAAATGTCCAAAGGCTTTCGCTGTGTAGAACTCTAATTTCGCGAGACTGGCAAGACCGCCTGTAATCGTGCGTCCCTCGCTTGCAGTTCGAGCACTCTTCTTCGATCGACTACCTATATAGTACTCGGCCGTTGGCCCCCGACCCAGCTGCCGCTCTCACACATATCTGATGACCAGCCGAGAAGGAGTATGCTCGAGACTAGGTACATATCCACCAGAACACTCCCGTCATATGTCGGCGCCGTGGGGCTTCATGGCTACTTATAGGATGCTGGTCTTGTCCTTGCTACCCTAACACTCCAGCACCCTGCTGCAGATCTGGCAACTCCGTTCATCCTGATCTACAGGTAGGTACGTGTCGCCGAGAAGATTACTGCAGCCCTCCTCGGCAGGCTTCTTCACTTATGTTGAAAAAAGGCCTATATTTACTGGTAGTGGATTCCACATACGTCGGATCTGCGCTCCAACCCTTTTCGTTAAAAAAGCTGTGCCTGCCTTTCGAGACCGTCGGTCGGACAAGGGGGTGGCTAGGTTACTTCCTAAGTGTGTGGCTTCTGTGGCTAGTAGGAAGATTCGGTCGGGGGTCGGGTAGACATAAGTGGAGCTATACGGAGGCGGGAGAATGGCGTCGGGCACTATGGCATGCCAGCTCCTGGAGTCGTAAGCCCACCTGTCCACCCCACGATCGATGAGATCTGCTGCCCCCAGCACACACGTTAATCCGAGTCCCTGTGGTGCGGCTACCCGCCTATCGCCGTGACCTCGCCCAAATCCACTCCGAGGGGCCATTGGTATGGCGCGATCGGCGCTGCGGCGTACGCATCGACCAAGAGTCTCGAGTTCATCAAATCGTCGGCCTGGATGTCCATACGTCATGTCATGGACTGCATCGCGACCGCCGGGTCGGCTGCCATGTGCTTTACCGCGATGACGCGAAGTGCGAACTGGTGACCGCTATACCTGTTTATAAGGGTTATCGCAGGCTTAGCGCACGCGCCCCTTGGTCCGCATCAAGGAAGGCGGGCTTCGAAGAGTTGGGCTTAGAAGTCGACGTCGGCCACTCAACTTACCGCCCGCCTGCGAATCACGAGCTATTCAGTGTCAGCACGCAGTGGGCAGAGGAGATGCAAGGAGCTCGTCGACGCCCTCGAGATAAAAACATATCCCATCGGGGAGTGTCTGGCGGATGGGACGACATTATCCCGGGGTTGGAGCTGTTCGAGAGCGGAGATGTCAGGGACCAGAATTTAGTTGTGCGGCGATCGATTTAGTCTGCTAATTGGAGTGATATTTCCGGAGAACGAGTAAGGAACTGAAAAGGATATAAATAGTTGCATAACTCTCCAGAACCTGCGCCGTTTCAAAGTTTCAAAGCTTGGTGGTTTAGTCGATTCTAACGAAAATGGGGGCGTTTAAGACCGTTAGAACCGCGGCGGCAAAGCACAGCTGGGGTGCACAGCCACTGCTCAGCCGCCTGTGTGGCTTTACCCGCGCTTAACCTTACTGTCATTTCGAATCAGAGTGTCAGGTCTCCACTTAGCTTCTGAATATCACACCTTTTTTGCAACACAACCGTGAACTTTGGATATATCGGGCTTTAAAGCTATATATCTTAACAACCAAAAGGTCCCAATATGCAGCCAGATATGGGTATATAGCCCTCGACGAGGGCTACATAATTATATATGACTGAAAATTGGGGCCTTTCTGGTTGTTATGATATATGGCTTTAAAGCGGATATCGAAGTTGAACGTTGCGTTGGAAAAAAGGTGCGTAATTCAAAAGCTAAGTGGAGATCCGACACTCTGATTCGAAAGCATTCGGGATGACAGTAGCAGATACGGCCCCTCCACTCCAAAGTTTTCTCAGCTATGTACCTTCTGTAAAAGCCTCATCACTTTCCCCCGCCAACCCATTCTGATAGGGGTAACAGTCAGCTGCTCGGCTCATCATACTGGTGTTAAAGGAGAGCAGCATCACTATCTCCTTCAGTGGAAGCCAACGGCCAACTAAGGCTTCGTGTGAGCAGCGAATTTCCCCGATCTGGGGTTTCAAGCGTTGAATATTAAAGGGGCTACGGCAGCCAAAGGGTTAACTAAGGGAAGTGGCGGGGTTACGGGAGAAAGTGGAAAGTCTTGCTTTCACCGGATTGCTTGACTCGTCAGAGACGTTCTAGTGCTGTATCAGAAGCGCCGGAGGCTTGCGCTTCACAATGGCTTCTCAGCACGATGGAAACACGATCTTCCTGAGCGAGCAAGAGGCGGAGCGCATCCGGAGCACCGCCAAGGGCAGGTTGGAAAAATGTTCTGGACTTGTGGGCCATGCACGCGAACCAAGGGACTTCAGAGGCGCCGTCAGTCAAGCGACTGGCGCGTCTCTCATGGCAGATATGGCCGTCGCATCATTTTCTGGCACGGCACAGAAAATGAGTGAAGGGGGTAAATTACCAGCTCTTGCGGTAGGACAACCGTATCCGCCCTGCATCCTCTCGCTCCAAGTCCTGAAACCGATGAAACTCACCGAACTGCAAATGGAGACTCATCATCGTGGCCGTCGGCTCACTGTGAAGCGAGCGAGCCCTGTGGTCCAGCAAGCGGCTAGGTCGTGGACCATGGTGCAGGACGAAGCGGGAGAGGAAATAGAGCGCTTAGAACTGTGCCTGCACAAGTCACGATACGGCAAGGACGTACTAACATCGGCGTCTGTTATTGTGATCAAGGAACCCTACTTTACTCTCACCGATGAGGGCGAAGCTACCCTCCGCATTGATCACCCTTCGGATATCATCGTCTTTAGGGATGACGTCGCCAAGATTAGTTCGAACTTGGCTAGTGAAGTGAATGGCGATGCTGAGGACGCAACTCAAGTCGAGAAGATAGCGAGGTCCTGCAAGGATAAAGGCAATGCCGCGCTCACTAGGCAGGATCTACCGCTAGCCCACGCACACTATACTGAAGGTCTAAAGTTCGCTCGAAAAGACGTTGTGTTTAGTACCAATCCCGACCTGGCCCGAGATCTGTATCGCAATCGCGCTCATGCCAACCTCCTTCTCAATCAACTAGACGAAGCAAAGGCCGATGCGATGGCCTCCCTTATTGGCAGAGAAGACCAGCGATCCAAAGAGCTCGACAGCAAGGCGTATTTCCGTGCCGGCTGTGCCGCGTACAATCTGGGCGAATACGAGGTGGCGAAAGGCTTTTTTGAGGAGCGACTGAAGCTTACACCTGACAACAAGGAGACAAGCGCCCTTCTGCGAAAAGTTCAGATGCGCCTCCGCGAGCAAAGCACAGGGACATACGACTTGAACAAGATCTGGGCCGGCTTATCTCGAGCCCGGCCGCGGGTTGACGCCGCAAGCTTCATCAGCAACACCACGGTCAAGGATAGCCAGGGACGAGGACGTGGCCTGTTCGCAACCCGTGATATTCCTGCCGGGGAGATGGTCATGTGTGAGAAAGCTTTCTGCGTGGTTTGGGGTCACGAAAGTGAGGCTTTGACAGCGATCACGTACGATGTACGTGACGACAGAATCCGAGTGTCCCCGGTCGGTTTGAGTGAATCGATCGTACAGAAGCTTCTCAGCAACCCTTCGCAGATCGAAGGGGTAATGGATCTCTACGGCGATTACCAGGGCGATGGCAAAAATGTGTCCAGGACGGAAGATGGGCCAGTCGTGGATACTTTCCGAGTACACGACATCATGTCCCGCAACGCCTTTGGCCCGGGCAGCCAGTATGGCGAAGAAGGCGCAAGCAATGCGAGCACCGGCCTCTGGATCTGGGCCGCTTATATCAATCACTCTTGCATCGCCAACGTTAAGAAAGTATACGTCGGCGACCTGATGGTGCTCCGCGCCACTCGACCCATCACCGCCGGCGAAGAGCTCTTCCACAGCTACGACGAGTCGAGCGACTACGAAGCAAGGCAAAAGGCCTTGATGACCACCTGGGGTTTCGAATGCGATTGTGCGCTCTGCGCCGTGGAAAAGGACGACGATCCCGTGGTGCGGAAGAAGCGACAGGAGCTGGCGAACGAGGCGGATGCGTTTGTGGAAAGCGAGCATTGGGCCAATGCCAAAAGGCTCACAATTGTGAAAGCGCAGCGTCTCGCGCGGTCCATCGATGATACGTACGACGGCACGAGATACAGCGGTCTGCCACGCTTGGCGACACGGAGGATTCAGGAGTGGCTCGCCGGGGCGAGCCCGCGCCGATAGCTTCAACGCTTATGGAGCCATGTAGCATGCACACACTATGCGTGTTTTGATGGCAAGCCCACCTCGTCAACCCATGAAAATGCGGGGGGCACTTTGCGGAGATCTGCTGTAGGCAATGCTTCTAGTTTACTTCAATTTCAAACGTAACTATATACCAATTGTTCCAATGAGGTCGCTTTGTTTCTATTGCCCGCTGTCCTCCTAGATATATCCCATCCACTTCCCGGAGCTTGTACAACTACCATTTGAGGAGTATGAACCGTTTAACCTCGTATCATTATGCGTGCCAAGACGTACATTGACTATAAATTCGAACAGTATCCAAGGATTTATGGTATTCATGGTGAAACCTCGGGATAGTGGCAATGTTGGAGATGATAGCCGTATAATATGAACCAATCAAATATCGACGTTTTGGAATATACTTGCATATAGTGGAATCGATGTCCAATGTAGGCCTTGGCACCTCGGAGTGAAACCACGTTGGACGATCTTAGCTGGAGTGAGTATCCGGCATGCTCACGTGGATGCAACTCTTAACCTCCAACCTGGGGCAAAACCTGAGAACCCCCATTGTCCACTCCGAATCTCGACACAACGGAAGTGAAGGGTACGACATATGCGCACAAGGACGGTTCAGGAAGGTTCCCACTGACATCGGCCTAGGCCACATGTAGGATGAGTGATGGTTGATGGGCCTCACTTCGAGTGCTCTATTTTGCCCGTAGTGGCTTGAAGTATATATAATGGTAATACCCTCCTTCCAGCTTCCTCTCCTCTCAGACCTCCCTACAGCCCGGTCTGTTAGTGCCGGGACGTGTTATCCTTCTTGTGCTGCGCTGCCGTAGCTATCCCTGTCGTCGTCTCGCATCCAGTCACTCCTTTTCTCAACGATGGCTGGCTCTGTTATTGTATCCACCATTGGCTTCCTCGTCTTGGCGGGCGTGGGAGCCATGGCCCAGACGACAGAGTACACGGACCCCAACACCGGCATCACGTTTCAACAAATCGTAAAGAACGAGGGTGGCTTCACTTTCGGTATCGCCCTCGCCGAAACGTTCGGCACAGATTTCATCGGTCAGATCACCGGCACCGGGTCGAAAGGGTGGGTCAGCGTATCTTTCGGAGGCCAGATGATCGACAGTCTCCTGCTGGTTGCCTACCCCAACGGCCAAGATGTCACGGCTTCGCTCCGGACGGCAACCCAATATGCGTCACCCCTGCTGTTCGAGGGTGATGCTATCATGAAGCCTATCCCCGAGGGTACCTTCGCGAACTCCACCGGATTCTCGTACACCTTCTTGTGCGAGAACTGTGTCGTCGACGACCTGACCTTTGACGGCTCAGATCCCGTTCCCTTTCTAGGCTGGGCCGTGTCTAAAAACTCCGTCGTTGATCCTTCTAGTCCTTCCTCCCTTCTCAACTACCATGATTTCTACGGCATGTTCGGCGCCGACATCGAGGCTGCCAGCTCCGCTAAGTTCGCGGAATGGGCTGCCATGGCCGCGGACGATCCGGATTTCCCGCCTCCCCCGCCCGGGGGTGGCAATGGCACCTTCCCGGATGCTCCTGTCCGTGACCAGACTTACGACTACATCATTGCCGGCGCCGGTGCGGCCGGTATTGTAGCCGCGGAGCGCATCGCCGAGTCGGGCGCTTCCGTGCTGCTGCTCGAGCGTGGCGCGGCGTCCTTTTACGCTAGCGGCGGCGAGGTTACTGTACCCTGGAACGACACGGTGACGGTTTTCGATGTCCCCGCCATCCTCCGGTTCATTCCGGCAACCCCTGGAACTAACGCTTTCTGCGCTGACACCGCCGCGCAAGCCGCCTGCGTCCTCGGAGGTGGCACCGCCGTGAACGGCATGATCTTCGTCCGGCCTCCGGAGAGAGATTTCGACGACTTCCCAGAGGGCTGGCAATGGGACGATGTCGTCGATGCTGCCGAGCGCTTGTACGAGCGAAACATACATACCTTGTACCCTTCGGTCGACGGAGAATACTACGACGGTGTTATATATGACGTCGCCTCGAAATCCTTCGAGTCTAACGGATGGAGACATGTCGACGCTATCCAGAATCCTAACGAAAAGCACATGATGTTTTCACGTGCCCCCTGCGGTGTAAGTCAGGTCGCACTAGGATTTTACCACAAGTTTTGCCTTTTTAACAGTTCCTGATAGATTGTAAATGGTCTCCGCGGTGGTCCTGTCCGAACTTATCTGCCCCTTGCCCAGGCCCTCGACAACTTTAAGTTGGAGTTGCATACTAAGGTTATCCGAGCCGTGCGAACCAACTCGACTATCACCGGCGTTGAGGTCGAGGTAAACGGCGCCAGGGAGACCATCAACATCAACCCCGGTGGTAAAGTTATCCTGGCCTCTGGAGCCATGTCCACCCCTCGAATCCTGTTAAACTCCGGCATCGGCCCCTCCGAGCAGATCGAAATCGTCGCCTCGGGTAACACCCTGGTCAGGCTTCCTGAAAAGCCAGCCTGGATCGACCTCCCAGTAGGAAAGAGAATTCAAGACCACCCCTTGTGGACTAGCACATGGAATATCACCGGCGAAGCGGCTCAGCTCCCGATCGTCTCGAAGGAAACACTCCAAAACCCGCCCGAGGAGATGGTTGAGCAATTCGCCCACGCCACCGGCGTCCTCGCAGAGAATGACATTCGCATGGAGCTGTGGACGGATATAACGCCCTCCGACGGCGTCACACGCTACGTGCAGGTTGAACTTTACGGCAAGGTGACGGGCCAGTTCAACATGGACATCTTCCTAACCAAGGGCTCGACTTCCAGGGGTGAGCTAGGCATCACCGCTGAAGGCGCGACGCATTTCGTCAAGGACCCGCTGATGAACACGGACGGCGACAATGAGGCCGTCAATACCTTTGTCGAGACGCTACTTGAGTATACCCGCAAGCCCGACGCCGCCTTCATCTGGCCCGGACCCGGCGGCGCGAACGCTACCGCCAGCGATGTCCTGAAGGAGATGCTGTCGGGCATCCACGTTGTGGCCTCAGCGCCTATCGGGACGGACGACGGCCGGGAGGGCGGTAATGCTGTCGTCGACTTGGACACAAGGGTCTACGGCACCGATAATCTCTTCGTCGTCGACGCCTCCATCAACCCGAGCGTTCCGACTGGCAACACCATGGCCATCACTATGCTAGTCGCGGAGAAGGCCGCCGAGAAGATCCTAGCCCTTTGACTAGACCGAGGTGAGGGTCTCGCAGGGCCCAATAGTTGTTGATAGAGGGTGGGGTGAGGCTTTCAATTCGTTTTTCAAGTGAAGCATCAAGGCCCGGATGCGGCACCCAGACTACAACCATGGGGATTGGGTGGGAACGGCCACGCCTGCGACTTGGTGTATTGAAGAGCCTATAGGAGGGAATAGGTTAGCGGTGGTAGCCTCGGGACCAGTACAAGTCGTCATTCTGATTCAAACGTCTTTGAGAGCTGTAACACTCAGGAAGCGGCTTATTATTGACAGCTCTGACTCTAAAGTAGGGAAGAATCTCCCGAGGCCGTGTGAGCTGATCCAGTCCGTTACACAACCCCTCGTGGGCCTTAATGGGGCATAAAATATAATAGATCTAACCTTACGATAGCGAACGACTTTAACAATAACGTCAAAAGCGAAATGCCCGATAGGAATGTCCCAGAAAAGGGCCCCCCTATCTAGAGCTTCAGGGATCATTCGGGACAACGTTGATCCTTTCCGAAGCCCTATATCAGTGGATCACCCACAGCTAGTGGGATCACCGTTTTCTAGCTTCCTAGATATACAAAAATCAATATCTCCTCAAGAGCTGTGCAGCTGCTCTCTAGTAAGTGTGACAAGGAAAATTAACAAGAACTTGAAACGCGATACAATAACCCTCGTTCTCTCCCTTCGGTCCTCGGTACGTTAAAACGGGGACCATAAGTACACCCCATGCTAATCCTACAATTGTCATAGCGCGCAAGAATCTAACTCTTAGTCTTTCGACACGTGACTCTCAGTTTGCCAATGATAGGCTTAAACCTCAGTGCACAACGCTTTAAGGGACAAGTATCCTCCACGGCGCGTCACTATTTGTAGGCAGTGCAGCACGCTTCCTCCAGTATGATTACCAGAGCTCTTTTTATTACTGCAGGTAATAAATTCGTGCATCTTACTATACGCTATGCCAGTAATGTTGTCGCAGAAAAGGGGCCCCTTTTAGAGCTTCAGGGGTCATGCGGAACACCGTTGATCCTTTCCGGAGCACTATATCAGTGGATCACCTACACTAAGTGGGATCACATTTTCCTAGCTTCCTAGATATCAATGTATCCTTTAAAGCCGTGCAGCTGCTTCCTAGTAAGTGTGACAAATGTAGATAGGGGTAGTTGTCAGGTACATTTTCTGCCCACTTCGACTTCTGATGAGACTACCCTGTTCGCACTCGGTGCCTTATTGTTATGGTTTGTGCCTCCAACGGTGCCATCAGTCGGAAATTTTACAACCCCTGTGACATGCGCAAGACTCAATGGTAAATTTGGACGTACATACCTATGGACACACTAGAGGGAACTATCCTAGTGTCACAATTAGGCTGATCGTGAGGAAAGGTTGCATAGAGTGTGGAAAGTGTAAATTGTCATGGATAATTCGGGCTCTAGAGAGTGGTGGCTAGAAAGCTCTATATATAATATGGGAGCCCCGGAACAACGTTGTTGCGGGGTGCCTACAGTTCCCAGGGGCCTTGATGACTAAGCTAGTGACCCCTATTCTGCGACACCTAGCTTGGGCAGTTCACAGCCTTGACATATCCATTGCTAAGCTGTCACAGTTAAGAATTGACCATATATAACGCTATTGCTAGCAACGCAATAGCGGCGTCGCTTGTGCGACATAAGCTATACCATGCACTGCTCGGAGTGGGAGCTTCCCAAATTCCCAGAAATGAACACAACCAATACCGCGGCATAGGCGGCCGCAGCACCGTATATCTCTGCTCGCCTGGAATTGGTGAATAGCGCAATGCTGAGAGCAAAGACGAGCGTATAGGCGGCCACCATGGCCAGTTTTGCGGTCGGGTTATTGACGATGTAAAGGCTGACGATGGCAACGACCAAGAGCACTGTGGCAAATAGCATGCTGATTGCGGTCACCGCCCATGCGACATGCTGTCGTTTGTAGACTGTCGTACGGTCGAGCGGGTCGATTGCGTTGCGCTTCTGGAAGGCCCAGTGATCTTGGAGAAGTCGAGAGAGAAGATCTTCGTCCGCAGGCTTTCGCAAGGCGACTAGGTCGTCAGCTTCTTTGAGCATATCTTTGGATCTTCCACTTATGAGGGGCATGGTTGGGAGACCAGGGCCTTTCCAGGCGTTTCCCTCAAAGTAATCGCGGAAGGTGGAAAGGACGCGGTTGCTGGGTCCACTTAATTCGGCGATTCGGGCTTGCCGCAGGAGCGCATCATCTGAGGTTTCGATGTCAGCCAGAAACTATCAGCAGGCCCGCAAGACTTACGGTACTCTTTGATTTTGACCGCCAGCTCATCCGCCTTATCTAGACGTGCCTTCTCCGGCCTCGCCGGGTTCGTGGCAAGCTCTTTAAGTTTTTCCCATCGCCTCGACGCCTGGCGAGCGTCGAAGTCGGAACTCCTTCGCGCTTCATCGTCAAGCTTGTCTATTTCGTCCTCAAGTTGGATAATCTGGCACTGCAAGTGAAGAAGGTTACGTGCGCTAAGCCGGTCGAACTTGCGAAAGACAAAGGTCTCGTTGTCGGGATCTTTTCCGATCCAGGCGGCGAGCGCGGGATAACCGTCACGGATATGCCCAAGCTCAAGGTCAGGCTGGTTTAGAGCCTCTGCCATATCATGTTGGGTTGGCTCCTCAGTGGATGCTGCTCTTTGGTAGGATTCCTGCGGATGGAAATATGCTACGTCAAAACAAGCGTAAATGTGGAAAATCAGCCCCGGAAAACGCCTCGCGGACGGCAGCTCCCCGGTTAGTGATAAGCTGCATTTCGGCCGATGAAAACCGATGGATGCTACATTGCCAACTCAAGGTCCAGTCTAGAATCTTAGCTGACAACCTGCATCGCCCGACGGACGCACCAGCCTTGCATATTTTTTAGCTCGCGTATTTCTGTTGGACTCCAAAAGGTGGGCACTCGAAGCGTTATGGGTTCGAGCTTTATTTAGCTATGTATGGTTGCATTCCGACACCCCCCGTAAGCTATATATGGGGTATACGACCATTATCTGGGGGGAGAATACACCACATGTAGATTATTTTTATTGGCCCAAGTCGGTTTCGAACGTCGACCTAAGGAATCCCGCATTTTTGGGAATAGTGGCATATCGGCAGCGGGTGGTATCGGTTATCGGCGGCTAACTACGGTAAAAAGACCACTTAAGAGCAAGAAACCAGTAGAAGTTATAGTTGTCTTCTCGTGATAAAACCGGCCGAACGCACTAGTGATGCGTTCTGCTACGTGGGCTCATAAGCGGCTGGACGCCAGAAGCTGGGCGCTCGAACCGTCATTGGTTCGAGCGTATTTAGCTATATATGGTGCATTCCCACAATTTTACCTCCTATTTTCTCTTCATACCATATTCCACAACTTTCTCATGTGCTATTCTACTTTGCACTCCCCCTAGTGGCTGTCCAAATCACTTGCTCCTTGAGAGATGCTAAGCACTTGACTTCGTTTGGTGTAAGCTAAGTCTATTGAACTCCACCGAGAAACCACTTGTGACCGAACAGGACCAACTAAATCCGACTGAGTACACGAATCTGGATTTGTCCTCCTGAACGCCTTACGTCCTAGCCTGCCTCCATATTATTCCGCTAGCGAATTTGCTAAACCACGCGGATTATACCGTCGGGTGGATCAGCCCCTTGAGTCCTGACTTGGTTACCGCTCGAGCCCCCCCGACGAAGTGCCCGAAGAACTGGAGGCTGTGTCTTCTAATAACTATATCCACTGTTATGATTCTAGGCGGGATGTGAGCATATAATGTCCCCTTCGGTACCCTCAGTATGGGATGCCTCAGGAGTACATGGCCTTTGCAGAATCACAAGCAATCGGACAACGAGGTGCGCGTCTTCGAAATTCCGGGCCTGCTTGCAAAGCATTCCACGAAAGCCGTGGGGGATTATGGTGCGAAGAAGAATTTCATCAAGGAAGAATATGCTGTCAGCTTGGGTCTGCCGGTAAACCGAGACGTTGTCTGCAAGGTCACCGTCGGTAGTGGAAAGACCGTCTCGACTACTGGAGCTGTAACCGCACCATTTCGGTTCAGAGGCGAACGTCACAGGCACGACCTTAAATTCCATCTTCTCCCTGATTGCATCCATGATGTTATCCTTGGAAAGTCATTTCTGAAACTCACCGAGACATTCAAAAACCTCTTCAACTTCTCCCGCCGCGTGAAAGAAAGAGTCCTTAGGGGCATCTCACAGTTCCATCTTTTATACCTTGGCACATCTAGTCCAATGTTTATGGGCTCCATTAACGGTCAGCCACAGACTGCGCTCGCTGACTCCGGCGCGAAAGTCTTGGTTATGGACGAAGCCTACGCCCGAAGTATCGGCGCATCAATCCATACTGGACACAACCATCGAACGAGGTTGAAATTCGCCGACAATTCGACTGCGAATACTTCTGGCATGGCCTATGACGTTGAGTGGCGATTTGGTCGTCACGGTGAATTCACCTCGCCTTACCGGCTCAACTTTCACATCCTAAAGAATGCTCCGGCGAACGTAATCTTGTGTGACACGTTCCTCTTTGACAATGAAGCCTTCTCACGATATCACAATTACTTGGTGGATAATGAGGATGACTACGAGGACGAAGAGGACAAGTCTCATTGTTTCGCAATTGATGTTGACAGGAAAAAGAAGCGAATACAAAGTAAGAAATCTACCTTAACTCAAATCCTAAATTAACCCCCTAACCGTCCTCTCCCAGCAGCCGCAACCGCCACCGCCTCCTCCCTTGCCGAAATGCAATACATGGAGCTTGTCCGCCGCGGCGAGGAAGAAGACCGTATCTCCGCCCTTCTGGGCGACGAGCAAACGGCTGCACGAAACATCGAGAAGCGGCTGTGCGCTGAATGGGACCGAAAATTTGCAGCTTTGCAGGCAAATAGTCAAGCGCAGAGTCAGCAACGGCCTTCTGCGACCGGCATTTTGCAACTCCAATCGACTCAGTCTGCTCATTCAAGAGCTACCGGCCCCCAGGGCTCTGGCTCAAGTCTAACTAGTAAAAGGCGTTTTTTGAAATGGCTAAGTTGGCCAAGGCGCAAACAATTAACAAGTAGCACGAGACAACAAGCGCCTAGGACCAGCGACACTGACTCGGACGCATGATTCGTAATCAAATGTAATGTGCCATCCGCCCACCAACCTGGTCAATTTCAACCGCTAGCTAGCTTTCTGCGAGAGTTTATAAGGGTCGGACTTTATCTCAGCGAGCTCAGGCCCCATTTCGAGCATTCACAGTACTCCAAGTATGGTTCCCATTTTGCTTTTTTAGCCAGTTAGAATGCAAATCCCCGTAAACCTCGAAGCGAGGCCTGAGTTAAGTTGTGCCGATAGGGGTCGCGCTTTGCACATCCTGTCAGATATAGGGGATATCAGTTGTGTAGTTGTATTCAGCCAGTTACGTGTGGTATTATCACATGTACAGTTTTAAGTAGCTTAGCTACGGAACATATATGTACCGATCAGAAGGTAACCTTTCCGTATATAAGGAGCGTTCCGTATCCCCCAGCTAGCTAACATACCCCCTTAACGCCTTAAAACATTTACGGCGTTAATCGTTATATTTTTTTACTTTTAAAATTATATTTATTTAATATATTGTTTTTTCGGTAATAAACTTTTTTAATTAATTATGTTTTTATTTAAAGTAATATTAAATCTTTTTCCGTTAATTTAAAATTTTTAAAATATTTCGTAATAAAATTTTAATAAAGTTATTAATTAAATTTTTACTTATAAATATAAAAGATATTTTTAAAGACTTTTATTATTACGTTATATAATTAATAATTATATATATTTATATATTATAATATTATTTATAATAATTCGATCTCGGTATAAATAAACCGTATTAATTATTAATTATTATATTATATATTTAATAAATATATATTTAAATGGTTTTTTAAACCTTGTTTAATACAAGGTTGATATAGGTTCAAACCTTATTTTCCAGGCTGAACCAAATATACAGAAAATCATTACACATATAATCCATACGATAAATACTATACCCAATATTTTCGAACACGATAACTGATTAATAATTTTTACGGTTAAGATAAATTATATACCTTAGTCCCATAGAACCTCACTTTAAAGCAAACTGATACGTAATTGCCGATAAGCTTCGATTCTGATAAACCTTATACCAGGCAGTAAACCTTAAGAATAAACCTTAAAGATAAACCTTAAGAATAAACTTTAAGAATAAACCTTAAGAATAAACCTTAAAAATAAACCTTAAGAATAAACCTTAAGAATAAACTTTAAGAATAAACCTTAAAGGTAAACCTTAAGTGCGCATAAAAGGTTATATAAGCCTTCGTTAGTTTTAATTATTCCTATAGCTTTATTAAAACCGTTAAATATGCCGTATTATTCTAGCTATACTATACCGGTAATCCGTAACGAAAGGATTTACCAAAAAATCGTCTTATTTATAATCCAAAGCCCCCATAAAGTTACTAAACGGGCCAAAACGATCGACAGTACTATCGATTTAAAAAACCTGCTTTAAAAAAACCGAATTCGGCTTTTAATTTTCGGATACGATTTAATTTACGAAAATAATAATAATCGATCTTTAATAATATTTATACCGAAAAATATAAGTACCATAAAAATATTATTAAGAAAATTAGAAAATAATAATAATAACGGATTTAAAAATTTCGAAATTTAAATTTTGGAATAATGCAAACTAAAGGATTACGAACGATGGTTTACCCGGCTGCTCCGGATTGCGAAAAACCTCCAGAATTCCGACAAAAATCGACGTGGATAAGAGCTGGCTCGGGGCTAGGTAGTCTGAAGTCGCCTTAAAGTAAGACTGCGAGAGGGATGGGGTGAAGCACAGGAATTAAGGTAGCAATCTATTATTTTATCCAATTATCTATACGGTCACGTCTTCTCGAGGGAGATAAACCTTGTTTAATAATTTAAGTAAAAAACTAATAATTTCGTTTTAATTATAAAAATAAGTATTTTATATTTTCTTTATTGGTTTACTTTTTTATTATTTTTCTAAATAAGTTTATAACGTAAAATTTTTTTTTAATCGATGATATTATTTACTAAACGAAATATTATTTTAAATATTTATTAAATATTTATTATTTAATTAAAATTTTAATATTTTTACTATACCCAGAGGGCTTGGCTCTTTATACAGACGGTCGGAAGTTATAAAGGATATTTCCGATATGGACCTTAAGTTACGTAATATGGATCCGGATGGATCTAACGGATCTAAAAGGAACCATGTATTTAAAAGGTATAAATCCGAAGGGATCTTTCAGATTTATACGAATTTAATATACTTATACGATACGGATCCGGATGGATTTAACGGATCCAAACCCATCCCAGTTTAAATATATACGTTTATTATTTCTATAATTTGAATAATGCCAGCTTATAATATAATTTAGTTATTTAAATAACTTTTAAATTTTATTATTATTAAACTTAATTCTTTTTTACTTTATTATTTTAATTTTTGTAATATTATTATTAATATAAACAGGACGATTTAAATTTAATAATTTATTAAATTAATTAAGCGTTATATGTAATAAAGTTTAATTTAATAACATTATTAAATTTTAAATAATATATTGTTATTATATCGATTACCGAAAAATATATTATTTAATAATTTTAAGAAAAAGTTTAAAAGTTGTAAATAATTATTTAAAACCTTCGAAATAAAATTTAAGTTTTCTAGAATAATATTAAAATTAAGGTTAAAAAATTATAACCTTACGATCATAAAAAAAAGTCCAAAATCTTTTTTACATAAATTTGTATATATTTACGTTTTATTAAAATTATTAACGAAACTAATAAAATCTCTACGGTAATAATATTTTTAATTCAAAACGTACTTAATTAATTCGAACTTACCTTACGAAATTACTTAAAGAATAAGGAATTAAATTAATAATAATTTATTAATTGTTTTTTCGAATATTACGTTAATTTCGAAAAGCTTTTTAAAAATAATTTCGGAAAGTTAAACGAAAAACGTATTACGGCGTAATAATTATTAAACCTTAAGAAAAAACTATATTTTAATATATTATTAAATTTACTATATTTTATAATTAAAGTAAAATAAATAAATCATAACAATACCGTCTTAATTAACATTTTTTATATGAAGTTAAAAAAATAACGTTAAAAATAAGATTATTAATATAAAATAATTAACTTTATTAAATAAATATATTATAAAAGTTATAAAAATTAATAATTAAAATTATAAATAGCCAAGAAAAACTGGGTTTTATTTTAATATTACCTAAGATTCTTAAAAATCTTGAAGGAAAAAAACGGTATATACTTTTTATTTCTTACGAAACGGTATTAAATTTATAAAATTAAAAACGATTTAATAACGAAACGGATTTTAAGTTAAATATTACAATTATAATAAAATGGGCCATTTAAAAATTAATACAAGGTACTTAAAAAATAACGTTAGGATTAAATCCCGGTACTTAAAGGCCGATTAAACAATAGAAATAATAAAGTAATAACTTTCGGCATGGTTAAAAAGGAACCTTAATTTAATTCTAAAAACACGAAAAGGATTATAAAAGGTCAAAGCCTTTTTGGGCCGTTATTAAAAAATAAAACGTTATTATAACCGGACCGACGGTTATTTAATAATTATAAAAATATAACGGATAAAGAAAGCTAATATTAAAACTATTAATATTTCGTATATAATAAAGATAGTAATAATAATAAAAATGATAAAAGCTAAATAAATAGACTAAGGAATATTAAAGTTAAAACGAGGTTTTATATCTATGAGAGCCCGATCGATACGGTAAGCTATACGTTATATATTATACGAAAATTTATTACCCCCAATACCAAAAATAACAAAAATATACCTAACGATAAATTACGTATATATACCATTAAAGGTTCGATTTCGATAATTAAATAAGAAAAAATATTAAGGACTAAAAATGGTACGGATATTGACGTATTCTGGTTATATAAAATATTATCAATATCTTTATAGTAAAAAGAAATTAGCCAGAAAAGAAAAGTTACCCCGAATAAGATTTTATATATTATCGCAAATAATATAATTATGAAACATGAAAAGAATAGGTATATTAAACCGCTATAAAAGCTTCGTAAAAGGTGATTAATAACTTGCCGTTTAAGTTATCGTTTATTAAAAACCTTAACGAAAAACGTAACTTATAAAAAGAATTTAAAAAATGGAAAGAAATATAACGTAATAAGACGTTTAATAATAATAACAACGTTATCTAAAAAAGTCGGATTATATGCGACGAAAAAGGTTTTACGTACAAATCTTTAAACTTAAAGCTTAGTTATAACGTTAAGAAAAATAATTAAAGAAATCCAGAAAATTAACTAAAAAATTAATAACGTATTAAAAGATTAAAGCAAGGCTTATAAGAATAAGCGTTACTTATAAAAAAACTACAAGCTGGTAAAAATAAAAAGAATTAATATATATTCCTTAAAAAAGTTTATATACGATAATAAAGAAATAAAAATGCCTTTTATTATAATTAAAATACGATTTAAGAAAAGAAATATATTATCATAATAATTTACGGAACCGATCCGAATTATATGAAACCGGAAATAGTTAATAGATTACGATTACTATAAAAAAATAAAACCGAACCTTTCGAAGTTAGAAATATAAAAAAATTAAATTCGCTTATGATAACGGATAAATTAACCGTAGAATTAATTAACGCGAAACGTATATTTAAAGACGAAAACAAACTATTAATTTCGATATTATTTTAATATAAAATTACGACATAATCCTCGGTAAAAAATGTTTATATTAATATAATCCCTTAATTAATTAAAGGATTAGGCCGCTACAACTCATTTCATTTTTTATTAATAGAAATATTAAAAAAATCTTTTATTATTTAACTAATAACGACGGCGGCAAATATAGGCATAAAAACATGATAAAAACCTTATTATTTAAAGGAACATAATATATATAGAAAAGGAAAAATAAATATAAACGACATATTATCGTTATAATCAAGATACGGTTATATGAAATAAAAGACGATCTATAACATTAATTTCAAAAGCTAGAAAATATAATTAAAATATTATTATAATATTATAAATATAAGCTACGTTTTAAAGAATAAGTTAAAATAAAATAATTAACATATAAGAAATAAAATTACGAAATAATCCTAAAAAATAACGAAACGATTACTTTTTACCTTATGTATAACTTAAACGAATAAACATTATACGCATTACGAAAGTATTTCGAAAACAAATTATGAAAAAATATATTAAAGGTTTTAAATTATTAATAAATTACCTTATATTTTTCGTACCAAAAGAAAACGGAAAATTACGATTAATAATAGATTACAAATAATTAAACGGTATTACAGCTAAGGATTATATATTTTTGCCTTTAACTATTAAAATAAAAACTTATTTTTATGGAATTAAATAATTTATTACTTTAAACTTACGAAACTGATATAATTTAATTCGCATAAAGTTAGGAAATAAATAAAAAATAACTTTTCGAACCAGATACGGATTATACGAATATTGGGTAATACTTTTTAAGTTTATTAACGCACCCGTAACGTTTTAAAGGATAGTTAATTGCGTATTACGCAAATATTTTAATATTTTTATTCTCTGCTACCTTGACGATATTCTCATTTACTTAAATTCGGAAAAGAAATATAAAGAAATCCCTCCATAAGGTTTTTTAGGCCTTATAAAGGGTTAACTTTTTAGCTAACGCTGAAAAAGCAAGTTTTATAAATAAAAATACCGTACCTAAAATACGTTATTATTTCCGGATACATTAAGATAAACTTTAAGAAATTAACAGCAATTTGAAAATAAAAGATATTTATTATAGTTATCAAAATTTAAATATTCCTTAAATTCGCTAATTATTATCGGAAATCTATTTATAATTTTAGCAAAATTACGATACCTATATTTAACTTAACAAAAAGTTAAGTTTTAATAAATAACCGAAATAAAAGAAAATTTTTAAAGGATTAAGAATATAATTATTAACGAGCTAATATTAATTATATATAATTTAAGTCGTTCCGTAAAATAGAAAACCGATATTTCGGATCATACGTTAGGTATGATAATTAAATATAAAAACGATTAAAATAACCTATACTTATTACGTTTTCTTTTTATAACTTAAAAAAAGCTAACTTAAATTACGTTATTTTAAATACAGAATTCCTTGTTATCGTTAACGTTTTTAAGTAATTTAAATATTATCTTAAAACAAACTTATATTAAGTTAACGTATATATAAACTATAAAAACCTTACCCGGTTTATTACTATCCGAAAACTAACAGAACGATAATTCCGTTTCCGAAAGTACTTTTTGGAATTTAATTTCGTTATTATTTATTAAAAAGGATTAAAAAACGACAAAGTAAAGGTTTTTACCAAATGACTAGATCTAAAGGAAAAAGTCTTTAAGATTTTATACTAAGTATTTGACCTAATAAAGAAAGGATATATAAAGCTACGATAAATTATAACTATCAGAAAAATAATATCCGACTTATATCAGAAAATATAATAATATAACAACTAATTATTAATTTCTTTTTAAAAACCTAAGTATAAAAAAATACTAAAAAAGATTAACGTGCGAGATATATAAGTATCAGATATTCGTATATCTTAAAGTTTATAAAACTGTAAAACAATTATAACGTATATATTACTTTCTTAGAATAAAGTTAATAAGAAAATATATTTTGCAAAAATATAACTTATATAATAAAATTAAAGTACGATATTATAGAATATACGGAGAATTATCATTATTACCAGTTATAAAATAACCATAAAATTCGGTTATTTTCGATTTTATTATTAAGTTAATATTATTAAAAAACCTAATAACGGGTATATATTATAATAATATTTTTGTAATCGTAAATCGATTTATAATCTCTTTTTATATTTTGTTATTTAACGAAAATAAAAACATAAAATAATCAACGTACTTTTTTTTAAAATATCTTGTTAATATATATGAACTTTTAATACAAATTATATAGGATAAAAATATCATATTTATTTTAAATTTTTAATAAAGCTTTACGGCATACTTAAATTTAAAATATAAACGTTTAAATATTTTTAAACTATAAACGGATGGCCAGAAAAAGAAAATTAACTAAATACTTAAAACCAATTTATAATATTATATTAAATACAAATAAAATAATTAAGTTAAAAATTATTAATAACCTAATTAAACTATAATGTAAGTAATACGAAAGTATTAAAATAATATTAATTAACGTTAATTTTAGTTTTGTATTAAAGGTTTATCGAAACTTACAAAATAAACCGGCTAACGTTAAAGTAATTCTTATTTTAAAATCACTTTAATAAATATATATAAAAATAGAAATAAACTCGAAATCGTACGTATTCAGATATAAAAATACTATAACTAAAAAAGGTTAAAAAACTTAACTTTTTTAAAGAAGAAAATAGTTTACTTGATTATTAAAAATATTTAAACCTAACAATGTAATAAAAGATTCGGTTTTAAATATATAAAATTATATAAGGTCATAAATTCTGTTAAAAATAATGATTAAATTAAAATTATCCATTAAACTTAAGTTTTATACCGTTTTTTATATCTATTTATTATAGCTAACGGCGGATACCATTTAAATTTATATAGGATGAAAAAAAGGTAATAAAAGACGTATTAATATAAGAAAAGAAAGGATTAATACCAGAAAAAAACGGGGAAAAAAATACCTAGTTAAATGAAAAATTGCCTAAGGTTAAAAAATATCTAGGAACCAATAGAAAACCTTACGAAAACTTAATGTGTCTTAAAAAACTTTTATTAATAGCGTCAGAAACATCCGGGTTAAAAGTATTCTAGTCCATATTGTCCAGTAACGCCCAATTAATACTTTCGACCCCAGGCCAGTCGGTAAAGGTTACGGCTTACGCAGCCCGGACGGCCGCCTCGTTATCCAATATCTGTTATTTCTTTAATTTATTTCACGACTAAAACCCGTAATTTATCATTTTTATAACTTTCGAACCAAAGAATTCTCTTTATTAACATAATCGCTAAAAACAAACTATAATTTTATTTAAACCCTTAAAAACTTCGTTTATTTCCTTTTTTTAATTAAAAACCCCGTTTTTTAAAAAAAGAATCCGCGTTATAAATTTTTTTTTATTTTCTGAAATATTACGTAAAAAATCGATAAAAATATCCAACTTATTATAATTTAGTTTTTAAAAAGGTAATTGTAATAACGCGCTATATCTTTTACCATAATATATTTTCCTTGTGCTTAAAACAAACAAAATAAAACATAACATTAAAACTAAAATCTTAAATTTTAAAAGCAAAGTTTTTACGTATTTTTCTTAATTGGAATACTTGCGAAATGTTTTTTTAATACCGTTGAATATATGAAATAAAATAAAGAAAAATAAAAAAAGAAAGAAGGAAAGTTACTTGTTAAATAAATACGATAAATAAACTAATCTTTAAGAGTGAAAATTTAAAGAAAAAAGATTTATATTATAACTAAAAAAACTTAACTTTTTAAATAAACGGTTAGAAGTTATTAAGAATGACTCCGATATAAACCTTAAGTTACGTAATATAAATCCGGATAAATTTAACGGATCTTAACAGATATCAGTTTAAATATATACCCTCATTATTTCTATAACTTAAATAATACCAACTTATAATATAACTTAATTACCTAGATAACCTTTAATATTTATCATTACCAGACGTAATTATACCTTTAAATTTATTACTTAAATTCTCATAGCACTACTGCTAATATAAGCCGTACGAGTTAGGTTTAATAATTATTTAAACCAGTTAGCCGTCATAATTTTAAGTTTAATTTAATATAAAATAATTTGATTAATCGTTATATACTATATTTTATTAAGGTTTACCTTAAATTATATTAATCGAGATATTATCAGAAATGTATTAAGTTATTTATTAACTTTAATACATAACTATTTTAAATATTTACTAATAAAGGTTAAATAAATTAAATTAAATTTTGATAATAATTTAAACATAATTATTAACGTTTTTAAATCTTTTTTAAAACTTTTAAAGAGAATAATTTAATTAACACATTTATAAAACCGAAATCAAAATAACTAGATATTTATTAAGTTTATTAGTAATTATTTAAATGCGAGAATTATTAAAAGTCTTTTTTATAAAAATATATGGTTTTTATATTTATTAAATTAATTAATTAACGAAATTTTAATACTTTTTATTATACGTTATGATAATATTGTTAACGTAAGAAAAAGATCTTATCTTTTAATAAATAAAATAATATAATTCGTACAAAACCGCGTTAGATGTTAAATCCTTTAATATATTAATATTTTCCTTTAATTAAAATAAAAATACCCTTTCTTAATCCGTATAATACGTTTTTCATTAAAGACTTTTATATATATTATATAAGGTAAATTTATATTAATAAAAATGTTTATAACGTCATATTACTTAACTTTTAAATTGAACTTCCTATAATAACGATTAAAATTTAAAATAAATTTTTAATTACCTTAATTACATATACATTTCCGTAAACGTTTTTAAGTCATAAATTATTTCGTATAACGAAATAGATCTTTTTTTATAAAGCTAATTATGTTTATTAAACCTATAAACGCATATTAATATATAATTTAAAACTTTTTTAATTAAAGTTTAATTAAAAATCTTTTAAAACATAATTCTTTTACTTTTATAATAAACTTTTTTAACCGATATATATTTAACCTTTTATAATTTGTTATTTTAAAAACACAATTTATTTATGTATCTGGTTTTAAGATATTAATAATATTTAAACTTTTATTATATTAAAGCTTTTTTAATTAAGATATTATATATTTTAAACTTTAATTTTCTCTTAAGTTCTGTAACTTATTAAGCGATTACTAATTATATTAATAAAATTAATTATGAATTTTATATTAAACGCGGTTTCTTATATTTTATAATTATACCCATAATTTTTATTTTTAGTATGAAACGTACGGGAACTTTACGTTTTTAGCCTGGAAAATACTTTTATTCTTTATTGTTATGTTTAATTAATTAACGTAATAAAAACTTAACGTTACTTTTAATTTTTCGGTCCGCTTAATAACCGTGATTTATTAAATAAACGTTAACGGTAGTAATAATTTAAAAACAGAAAATAATTCGAATAAAACGCTTATATAAAGATAATTAATTCTTTACGAATAAGTTAATTCTTTTTTATTCCGTCCCTTTTTTATAATTAATTCTTTTTTAAAAACTATCTGTTTAAGTTTTTATTTTCGATTTATATATACCTAAAATAATTATTAACGTAAGTAAATATTCTGACTTATCGGAATAATATTTATAACTTCTTTTTATAAGATATAAAATATTATTTTTAAAAATTTTTAATATTATTTAAAAAGGTAACCCTTTTTGTTAAATTATACGTTTTGAATAATAACAACCTTATTAATTAACGGATTCCAGATTTCGTAAATCGGTAACCGACAAATAATTAATTTACGCTTTAAAATTTAGTTTTTAAATTTTTTTAGTTATAAAAATAATTATTATAACACAGGTTTTATAATTATATAATTATATAATTATATATAAAATTATTAAAGTTTTCGATTAAACATTATAATACCGTTTTTATGCGCGAGGTAAATATAATCAGTTTCGTATAGGTGTTGCTAAAAGTATATATATAGAAGGATACCGTTATAGTGGTATATTACCGTTTTGAAAATATATACGATTAAAAACGAAGGTATTTTAAAATTATGTCGTATTATAGTCGTTTCTTTTTAAATTATACGCCTTACACGTTTAATATTCCTGTTTTAAACCTAAGCCTGCGATATTAAAGGTTTAAGTTTAATATAAAAAAAGTTTGAAACATATTTCGAAATTAATAACTTTTAAGATTTTATTATCCGATTTAATTATTTCTAGAAAACTTTTATTTGAATTCTCGAAATTTTTAAAAAAAATATCGAAACGTTATAATCAGCATGTTTTGCGTTTAATTTTTAAAATTACTTTACAGGAACAGGGGTTCTGTAACGAACCTGTCATACATCCACCTGGAGGTATGAGCAGTATCCGAAATGGGGGTTCTTGATTTGCAGGTAACAATAGCACAATAAATAGGGTGTTCGTTAAAGAGATTTACGGACTTTTCCCTCAATCGGAGAACGGTACAGTTACCTCTGATTGAAGACTTAGATTGATAGCTAAAGAGCGAAACTAAACAGGAGCTATCTACATAGGAAACCGTTCGTTATATATATCCATTTTCAACAAGTAAGTGTATCGTGGATCTGTTTGATCTATGTGATCTAAGTGATCTAGTCCAAGATCACTTAGATCACTTAGATCCATTAGATCACTCAAACCTTGGCGCGGGGAAGCCAAGTTTCTCCCTGCCCGAGGTTTACCCGGTCGGAGTCTCCCTCAGAGACCTCCGAGAACAGGTTTCTCCAAGACAGGAACCCCTGTTCCTGTACTGTAACAGGTTCCTATCTTGAAGAACCTGCCTTTAGGGCCTGGTACGAGCCTTACGCGGCTAAACTTCGGATAAGGAAAGCTTGGCCTTCCGTACCAAAATCTAAGTAATCTAAATAATTTAAATAATCTGGGCCAGATTATATAAATTATATAAATTTATAATATACCTTTTTAATAAAAATAGATATATAACGAATAAGTCTCTTATATAAATAATACTTAGTTAATTTCACTTTTTCATTACTAATTTAAACTTTTAATTAATAATATCGTTTTTAATTCAAGAAAACGTTCGGAAATTATTTTAATAAATGGATTATTAAATCATTATATATTTTATTATTACTTATAAATTAAACTATATTTCGAATTTTACTTCTATTTATATGTAAATATATAATACATGTGGTATATTTTAATAATTCTTTTATTTAAAAAAATGAGAAGTGATTTAAAGGTTAATTAAATATAAACTTTGTTAAATTTAATAATAAAGATACCATAAAATAACTTTTTAAAAATAAAAATTATTTCCGATCTTTTTTATAATTTAAAAAACGATTAGACTTTTTAATTATGGAAATCGTAAAGTTGAAAGAAAAACGTTAACCTTACTTAATAAATAAAACCCTTAATACTTTCTTTTAAAAACCTTAATATCCCTTTTATTTAACTTTAACAGGATACGAACTTTTTTATATCTTTTTCCGTTTATTACGGAATATTTAACGTTAAAATTATAAGTTAACTTCTTTTAAACTTTATAATAAAAGTACCAATATAAAAAACTTTAATATAAGTTAAATTTTACCTTAACTTCGTAAAACATCCTTATTAAAAAATTATTAAAAGGTAATAATTATTTCGGAACTATTTATTAAAAAACATTTTTATAATTCGAATATATTATAAACATTATTTAGAAAACTATCCTTATAACTTTTCGGACGTTTTTAATTATATTTTTATTCATTACGACTATTTTAAAAACCGGATAAAAGCCTTATTTAAACCTTTTAAAACATATGCAATTAAATAATTATATTTGTTTAAATAAATCAAATTGGCAATTTAATATACGATTAAGTTTAACCCCTTAATAATAATATTTAACTTCTTAAGAAGTATGTTATTTGATCTTTTTTTACGATAACTCAAAAATATAAGTTAAATATAAAATATTTCAAACATTTAAAATTAGATTTTTTCGAAATTATATCGATAAGGTTAGTATTATTAACCGACGCATTAATCGTAAAAACCATTGGTTAGTCATTATGTTCGAAGATACTGGGTATAATATCTATCGTCTGGATTATATGTGTGGTAATTTTCTGTGTATTTGGCTCAGCCTGGAAAATAAGGCTTGAACCTAGATCAACCTTTCATTAACTTTTTTAAATCGCTAAGTGTATTCCTAAACAAAGGATTAAACGGAACGGTTAAACTCAACCTTAAAATAATATTTTCTGAAATTATATTAATTTTTATTAAAACCATTAGATTAAACTTTTACCGTTCGTATAAATAACCTATACTATTTTTAATAATAAGAGTATAAATATATCCTTTTATACGGTTATAAACGAATACGAAGTAATAACTTAACGATAAAAATAATTAATATAAAAGGCTTCCGTTATCATTACGATAATCCTTCGGGCGAAAATAATAATAGCGGAAATTAAAATATTATAAGCTTGATTATAAACAAAGTTATAATTCTTTTAATAATAAAGAGGTTATTATAGTAATTAAAAAAATTAGAAAATAAATCTTAATTAAAGAAAATAAAATTTACCTATTATAACAAAAATAATAAACAACGGCGATTGCTCAGGGACTGGACTAATCCTTTGTTAAAACACTAAAAGAATTAATATAAAAAGTTACGCCAGATTCCTGCATTTAATCACTGTGACTACTAACACCTAATATTTAAACTCACCTCGACGGCGTTTTAATTAAAGGATATAAATATCATTATTATAATATTTATTTTAAAAGTACGCTAATCTTATTCCTTTTTTAAACTTTCCTACTTCTTTTTACCTTTTTACGTTTTCTTTTATTAATTTAATTTACAACCCTTCTTGATATTTTAACGTCTTGTTTAAAGAGATTCGGTTAAAAATATAAACGTTTTAGCCGATTAAAAAATTCTTCCTTCTTTTCTCTGGAGCCTTTTAATATGTCAAGAACTTGTTCTTAAGGTTATATTATTCTTTTTTTTAAACATATCTGCGTTTCCTTAATTTTTTTAAGGAATTTATAATTAAAACGTTATAAAAAGAACGCTAGCGGCGGATATAATGATTATAATTTAGGAAGTCGGCAACGAAAAAATCACTAGAACAAGTGAAAGCGTTAATATTAAGCTATTGAATTAAATCGAAACGGTTATTACGGAAGTTTCTTTAATTTAAACGAAACATTTCTCTCGATTTACAAACATAGTTTAATATATTAAGGTTAGCTTAAAAAAGCGGGCAATGCAAGAAATAAGCTCCCGGAAACAGCGACGTACTTATTTATTTCTAAAATAAAAATTTTAAAAGGGGAGGAATACTATTACGAATTCAAAAACCTCGGAAAAAGGGGGTTATTGTCCATTTATAGCGCGGGGTACATTTACTATCTAGGGCCGGGGAAAATCGGAATTATAGTTTAGCATCTTTTAAATTAATTTAAGTAATTTAATTAATTTAATAAAGATTAATTAAAGTTTATAGATTAAAAATGCAGTTGTGTAAAAATAAGAAATATATACGAATTCGTATTTTTATAAAACTAATTACTTTTATTCATTTCACTCTTTAGTTATTAATTTAAGCTTATAAGTTTATTATTATAAAATACATCTTTAAATTTACTTAACAAACAGATTTAATTAAATTAATCCTTATGTTATTATTACGTATATATTTAGCCCTTATTTCAGGTACTGCTTCTATTAAGACTTTAAAAGAATATTTAATGAAAGTAAAAGTATAGATTTATAGATAACGTCTTATATAAGCGAGCGAGCTAAGTTTCTTAACTTTTTAACCTTCTAACTTTGATCATAAATTTCTTAACGCTAACAATACAAAATGTTTTATAAAAGACGCTAGGAGAAACTTAGCCACCTAGGCTAGAAAAAGAGACCCGTAACTTACTTTTGCAAAGTTGCATTTTTATATAAGGTCTCCGAACTTATTTTAAAAGCCCGATATTACGGTCGATATAACCGAACCGATAATGCCCCTAGTTCGCGAAAACTAATGCCGACCGAAAAGAAATTTATTATCAAAAAAATCCTTAACATGAATACGTAAACGTTTCCTATCCGGCTTTAGCACGTTAAAAATATAGCTAATATACTACTAGCTTAATACGTCGCGATACGCGCTAAAAGTGATTAGGTATCGAACTTTATTAAACAGCTAATTTTTCTAAACGTTTTTAAATTAAAAGACTAATTCTTAACGGATTTTATATGAAAATAGATAAATTCTTTGTAAATAATTCGAACCTATTCAGATTATTTTTATAAAATACGGTATCGTAAAAAATGGATATTTATAAGTTTAACGGAATTAAATTCGTAATAAAGTTTTTTAAATAATAAATATAATAGTTACGAATATCAAAAACCGTAAAAAGTTTAAATAAATGTAATAAAAGATAAAAACTAAGTTATAATTAATTCAGGTATTAATTTTAAAAGCTAAGTTATACCGCTATTTAATATTCTAATAATAAAAGATTATTTTATATCTTAATACTGCGATAATATATTACTAGCAGCCGATTAAAATATTCGATTAAATAATAATAACCTGATAATAAATAAGATAAATTTAATATTTTAACAAATATATTCGACCACGTATGAAATATTTTAAACGTTTCCTTCGTCTTAACGGTTACGAAAGTTATTATTCGATAAATTCGAAAGATAGTATGCTAATTACGATATTATTACGTTTTATATATATGCGTATTTTGTACATCGGCTTTAGCCTTTAAATATATTTTTAAAACGCGTTTATTTATTATACATCGAAATCTTAATACGCGTTATTATACTTATTTTACTAAAAAAAAGTTCTTACCGGTTTTTACGGTATTTTTAAAGTTATTATAACGTCTGGTAATATTAAATCTAAATTCGCGAAAACCGGCCTTATTTTATTCATCCTAATAATAATTTTTCCGAATTCGAAATTCTTTGATTGTATTTATAACGATCGTCGCCTTATTAACTTCCACTGGTTTGATTTCCTTACCCGTAAAAATACTTAACTATATTTATAAAGTATTAGAAAAAGGGTATTACTTATAAAGAAATTTAAAAATTATTAAGGTAACTTCCTGATAAGAATACTTAAATCGGTTAATTTTATATCAAAAGTTTATATATTACTTTTATATAACGCCGTTTCTTTTTGAAAAGAAAACGTTTAATTTAGCAAATCGAACCAGATCTTAAATAAACGTTGGAAAATTCAAAATAAACGATTTTAAGAAAACGGAATATTTATTATATAAAAGGGATAAACTTTTCTAACCGAAAAAAGGGGGGTAGTAAAAAAATGCAGCTAATAACAGCTAAAGGCAATCGTCGTATAAGGATTAAAACTAAGGAACGGAAATATGGAGTTTGCAGCAAACCCGGACATAATACGTATACTTATAAAATATTTATAAATACGTTTAGCAAAAAAAGTCGATTTATTTAAATAAATACAATATATTATTATTAAATTATTTGAGATTAATTATTACGAGGCGTTAAAACTTAGCTTGATTGCTTATATAGCTCGCTCGTTTATATAAGATGTTAATATATTAATTAATAAATTAAATAAGGGTTTAATATATAGTTTTTTTAAATTTTATTTTAATGTAATTAAAATTAATAACTATTATTAATGCTTTTAATTAACGAACGAATATTTTATAATTTTATTTTAAAGAAGGAGTTAATTAATTAGAAGGATTTAATTCCCGGAAAAGAGGTACAATGGAAAGTTATGGCTTTAGGAAGGAATACGGTATAACGATGAACGCTGTAAATGCTTTAAGGCGTTAAGGGCGTACGATATGTACCCCGATGTGAAAAGGCTCCCTCTGATCGGAACATATGTGTTCCGTGGCTGGATTGTATTAAAGAGCAGTCCGCGTTCTAGACCACTCGGAACTAGCTATTAAAAAAACAACATAATTAATGTCCCCTATATCTGACAGGTATTGTTAGAAATGTGGCTGTTAGATATCAGAGGTCATAAGATAGACAGAACGCTACGGAGATTACCTGTGGCTCAGGGTGGGGGACTACACCAGTCACATCCATTAGTATAAGCCCTGACCGGCGCGGTTAAAGGACTACATGATCAATATAACAACAACAACTGATTTGACTCTTACCTCATTAAAATCAGGCCTTATTTTTGAGGTTGGTGCTGCGCCTACGGCGCAGCTGCAGCTAAGGTTTTGAAAAAAAACAGTAGCTCTAGGTACCGCGCTACCCTAATTAATAAAATATCCACAGAAATAACAAAACCTCAAAGATAAGGCCTGATATCAAGTTGTGATTTTTTGGGCTCGTTCTGGGCACTCCCATACAAATTTTCGAAAATCTAATTTGGAAACTGGCAAATATAACAATAACAAAAATAAATGGAAAATAATAAAAAATATTATTATATATAGATTTAAAAAGGTTTCTTAGCCATATATATAACTTTCTAATCAGGGCTACTTTGGCGGAGATATTAAAGATTTAAATCAAAATTCTCATTTTAAGCAGACCTTTAATCCGGAACGCCTTTATAGCTGCGACAACGCAATTACCGCATGCATCATTTCGCCATGGGCCTTCCAAGGGTAACTTAGTATGGAAGAAGCCCGTCCAGCTATTCTTTTATCCGTACGGATTATGGTTGTTGCGTCGCAGCAAGGAGGGCATTCCGGTTAATCAAGTCCGGGACTGTCAGCTAGCAGGGGTGTGCTAGCACCCCATATATGGAGATATCCCTCTGATCGGAACATATATGTTCGGGGCTAGATTACTTTAAGGATTAGTACGCGTTACGAGAACGTACGTAATTAGCTATTTAATATAACATAACTAATGTTCCTTATATTTAATAATTAAAAGTTTTATTTATTTAATTCGTATTATTATTAATTAATTAATTATTATTAAAACGATATAAGTTATATATTATTAGTAATTGTTTATATTTTTTAGTATATATAATAACGACCGTACCGTTAAAATTTTTAGTTATTTATAAAAAATATAAGGATTAAAATCGTTTTAAAGGTGAATTCCGATTTAAAACGTAAACGTTTAATATATAGGATTATATCGATTCTGATTAAAATATTTTATGGCTTATTAAATTTACGAAATCCGATATAATTACTTACGTGAAAAAACGACCTTATTAAACGACGCAAATGACGTAAGCGACCAGTTTATTTATTGAAATTATATACGTCAAAAAAACCGATCGAAACGGTTATTTAATAAATACGCTTAAAATAATGACGGAAAGTAAATAAATTTATACTTAAAATCTTTTTATATAGATTTACGAAAACAAAAAGTACGATAATTGCCGTAAAAATATTAATAACCTTACGAAATGGGTTTTAAAATTTATATTTTTAATAATTAAAAAAGAAATTTAAAAAAACATTTACGGAAGTAATATATTAACCTGGCTGAAACCGGTAAGGTATATGATAGTAAGTTTTTAATTAATATTTAAGGGAAATACCGTAAATAGTTAAAATAAGTTTCGAAATTAACAAAAAAACTGGACGAATAAATCGTAAAATGGTAAAAGATTATGGTCCAGAGATAATAATATGGCGTATTAAAAAGGAAGATAACGATCGTATAAATTAACGACTTATATATAATATTAATTTTTATTATCGGAATTTGGATAATAACCTTATAAATAATAAATAAATAAAAGTTTAATAATAATATAATTAATTATTAAAAAGTAACGGTTAATTTTTTGGATTATTAAAATATAAATTATTTATAATTAACGTCGAAAAACGTTAAAATAACGTTTTTAACGTTTTATGGGATATTTATAAATTTTTTTAATTAGGACGATTTTAATTAAAAAAAACCCAAAAATATTAATTTTTAACCGTAAGAAAGAATCCCAGATTACGGGTCGAAATAAGGTAATCGTAAAGGTTTTTATTCGGACCGAAATGGTAAAAAGAAAAAACGTTAAAAGTTGGATATATAAGGTATTTATTATAAAACGTATTTAAGGGCTTATTATATATTACCTTAATATTATTATGTATTTTTTAAAAAAGCTTTAATAAATTTCCATTTTAATTATAAGATAATAATATACGTCGAAAGCCGAATTTCTGCCGATTAATCCTTAAAGGAAAAATTTAGCCGTTTATTAAAAATTATAAAAGAATTAATTATTAAAAAAAATAAATTAATTTTTAAACGGAATAAAATGAATTTTAACGTATTTTTTAATTTCTGATTAACGCAATATAATAAACGTTACGTTTTATTTTTAAAGAATTTATTTATTTTAAATTTAAAATTTACGATATATATTTTTTAACCTTATTAATAAATTTTTAAATTATAAAACGATAATTTAAAGCGACGGAATATACGTAAAAAAAAGTTTCGTTCCCATTAAAAGATCCGGCAAAATAAACGTTTTATTTTAAAACCTTACGGGCTTAAAAACGTTACGTTTATATAACGTAACTTATTATAAGGATTTCGCGTATAATTTGGTATTTTTTCGGCAATTCCGGAAAAAGGGGTATTAATAACATAACTGGAAAAATAATAGTTTTATTCGAAATAAGTTTAATTAATTCGTTTTTAAAAATATTAATGTAATAATATTTTATATAATTTTAATTATTTATAAACGAAATATTAATTTTTAAATAAAAAAACCGTTATATATAAGTAACGGTATTATATGATACCTATAATTAGGTTATCTAGGCCCTGAAATAATTACTTAATTATAATTTTATACGAAAAAAGTTTATTTAAAAAGTTTTATAATAATCGAATGTTAAATATATAATAAAGCGAAGGTTAAAAAGTAAATATACCGGAAGCCGAAAAAAAAACGTTCCGATTAAAATAACGAATCGTTATTAATTTTACAGATTTCGAAAAAAACCTTAAAAGATATAAATACGTTATATTTATAACTAATAAATATTTAGGTTTTATTTAAAATATTTACCTTAAAAATCGAAAGTAAGATATATTAATTATAATATTTCGATAATTTTTAAAAGTTTTAAAAAATTAAAATAAAATATTTTTATAAATATTCGAATATAACAACGAAATTTTAAAAAATTATTAACTTCGGAATATATTTTATTTACCTTTTTTTAATATTAAATTTAAACCTTTAATACCGTATACTTAAACCTAAAACGGGGGTATAAAATATTTAAAGGATATAATTAAAAAAAAAACGATTACGATATAAAGTAACGTTAAATTACCTTCGTTTTTAATCGTATATATTTTTAAAATTATAATTTATTTATATAACCGGATTTTTAAATAGGCTTTTTTTTAATAAAATTTATACGAAATTAATTATATTTATTTGATATATAAAAACGGCGTTATAATATTTAATCGAAAACTTTAATAAGCTTATTTACGAACATACGGCTATATAGCTTACGTTATAGTAATTACCGTTACCCAAAAAAATAAAGATTTTACAAGTTAAATTTCAAAGTATAAATTAATTATTTCGTTCGTTACCGATTTATAAATTAATAAGGTTATTATTATTCGAAATATATAATTTAACGAAAAAGTTACCTTTTTAAATAATATTAAAAATTTAAAGGATAATCTTTTATACGTTATAAAAAAAATTTATAAAAATTATTCCGATAAATAAAAATACCTGATTAAATTAATAATAATTTTAATATATATTTAAAAAAAAACGGAAATTTAAGCGGAATAATTCGTTTACCGGTTAAATAAAAGGAAGAGCTTTAAAAAAATATTAATATAAAAAACGTACGGAATAAAAAAAAATAAACTTATTCGTAAAAGATTAATTATTTTTATACGACCGTTATATGCGAACCATTACCGTTTTCTGGATTATTACTGCCGTTAACGTTTATTTTTATAACCGTTACAATTATTATATTAACGGAAATTATAAAAATATTTTTAATTTTCTTTTATATTATTTAATTTAAAGTAATAGTAAAAAACGAAAATACCTTACGGGTAAAAAGCGTAAGCCCCTTATATACCTCGTACCAAAAAGGTATTATCCGAAACGAATATAAGGTATAAAAATCCGTATTTAATATAAAACGTTTAATTTTTTTTTATAAATACGTACGATAACCGGCCGGTAAGTTACGGAAGTTTAAAGAAATTAGTTATCCGAAATATGCGTTATTTTAATTAGAAAGCTTATAATATTTTGATATAAAAAAAGGTATTTAGGTTATAAAACCGGGTATATAAACGTAACTTATTATTATTATTACGAAATTATAAAAAGTTAAATATATATCCGTTAAGGGAAATATTTCGTAAAACCGAAAAGGTTTATTTATAAATTTAATAAATATAATTAGTTTTAAAAATATAAAGTCCGTTTTATTATACGAAACGATTAATAATTTAATAATACCTATAATAATATATATATATTTATTTTTATTAAAAAGTTATTTTAAATTTTAATCGTTATAATAATTAAATTCGATTTAAAGTTTAAATGATATAACGTTATAAACGTTTTTATAAATGTTAACTTATTTTACGAAATATATATAAAAACGTTTTTAAAATACTTATAATACGGCAAAAAAATTTTAATTAAAAAGGTTTTATATAAATTAAGGAAATTATTTTTATTATAATAAAAAGATTTTATCGGAACATTTAAAAAATTAGGATTTAATTTTATCTTTTACAAATTTTATTATTTTATTTATTAAAAGGTAATTATTTTTTTTAAGGATAATATGTTTATAATATATCGTAAAAAAAATTAAGACCTCGTTAATTAATTAATTTAATAAATACGGGAATAATATATTTTTATAAAGGGTAAAGATTTATAATAATTTTTCGGTATCGAAATAATTAAAAATAAAGCCGAAAGAAATTAAATTATTTTAATCCGATTTTATAAATTACTTAATTAATTTAATTTTTAAAGAAAGTTTAAATAACTTTTCAAATATATTTATAACGGGCGTTAAATTAATACCGAATTTTAATTTAATTTATTTAAGTTCCGTTAATAAATACCAAAAAAATCGATTTTATTTTTTACATAATAATTAATACGTAATCCGATATATCCTTTATTATATCCCGATTTGCCCGATTTAATTTAAACTTTAACGATATATATTATACAGTTATTAATTAAATTATATTATACTTAATCGGTACCAATTTGTTAACGCTATAATTCGGGGGTACGGATTTATTAAATACTTAAAACGAAATTTTTTTGCAAATAATACGATGGATTAAAAAGGTTTTTAAATTTATATTATAAAGTTATTTAAAAAAATAATAAAATGGTAAGTAAATAAATAAAATATAATAATTATTTTTATAATAAAAACGGAATTTTTGTTTTTTACGAAAGTTATAAAAAAAATATTATTTAATTTTTAATTCATTAAAAAATTAAAAATTATTTTAAATTCGGGATTAGTTAATATATAATACGATAATTAATAAATTATACGGTTTATTAACGCCGATATCGTATTTTTGTAAATAAAATTACGGTACGTAAATATATATAATTATTAATTACGAAAAAAAAAACTTAATTAAAGTAAATTATATATTTATAAGTAATATATTAGCGGATAAATTATTTAAAACCTTATAATAAAATTTTTTTAAATATTTTAAAAAATAATTAAAATTAATAAATATTATAAAAATTTTAAATTAACGGAAACAGATTTTAAAAATTATTTTAAAAAAAAATAATTAATTAAAAAGATTTAATTACCGGAAAAAAGATAAAATAGAAAATTATGGCTTTAGGAAACGATAAAATATAACGATTAATGCCATAATTGCGTTAAGGCGTTAAAGGGGTGTATCAGCTAGCAGGGGTGTGCTAGTACCCCATATATGGAGATATCCCTCTGATCGGAACATATATGTTCCGGGGCTAGATTACTTCAAGGATTAGTACGTATTACGAGAGCGTACGTAATTAGCTATCTAATATAATACAACTGATGTCCCCTATATCTGACAGGGACCTTCTTAAGGCTGCGACGTAACAACCACAACCCGTACGGCCGAAAAAATTGATATACGGTCTTTCCCCATATAAGATATATTAGGGAAGCCCGGTGCACGATGTTGCGACCGGTGGTTATGCTGTTGCAGCCATAAGGCCTTTACGGTCGCCCATTTTCCAGACCTAAACCTAGCCATATTGGCCGCAATTTGTATCCAAAAAAAATAAAAAAAATTCTTATATATACGTTAGCTTATATTCGACGCGTATATAAAGTATCAAACTTATCGGACGTAAATTGGCTGCTAAATAAGTTTTTTTTATATAAATCTTTTGATTATTTAAATAGCTGAAAAGAAAATTGATAATTTTGGTGGGAGTGCCCAGAACGAGACCCCTGTCCTCACAACCTGAACTCAGGCCTCGCTGGCTCGTTACGGGGATACGGCATTTGATTGGTTAATTTTTAGCTTCTTGGCAGAGTACATTGGAAAACTTAAGAGCCAGCGAGGCCTGAGCTCGCTGGGGCAATTTGACTCCAATACTAATACACGCTTGTATCTGACAATTGGAAACCGTATCCGGATGACCAGGACCGTCATATGTTACTCCCCCTTCAATGGCTTCGCCCTTAAGCCAATGGGTTGACGACAGCTGTCAAACTCTTAAGGTTAACCCCGTGTGCCCCTTTACGTCCATGAGACCTTATTGGCAGCGGCCAGAACGCGTACCTTACGCTAGATTCGAACTGTGTTTTTATACGCCACTAACTCTCATGCGATCAAAGTGTAATGGCAGCACCCCGCCACGCCTGCGCTAAGGCGAAAATCTAGCGATTCATCGCATTAGTAGCAATTAACTAGGTGCTTATGCCTACACCTGTTTTGGGAAACCGTAGGGAAAGTCAGGCCCGTAATAAGTTACTCCCTTTCCAATGGCTTGGCCCCAACCCAATGGCTCGACGACAGATGTCAAGGCCCCAAGGTCAACCCGCATGCACTACTCAGGGTGTGTTCAGTAGATCTTAGCGGCTGGGCAGCTTGTAGCTTTTTGCCTTTCCGGCCCATATTAAGCTTTAAGAGCCATAACGCCTTCCCCTATCAGGGAGGGATCATCGTAAGACTTTATGAGCAGCGGCTGCGAAGATCTATGCAATGTACCCTTAGTAACCAGGCTTAAAAGGGCTAGCTGATCGCAGCCGCTGCCATTATTTTTAAGCCATCCTATTGGGGCTATACTTTATTTTTCCTAAGCACCTTGACAGCGGTCAGCTTCCTAATAGCCTGTATGTGGCCCACTTATGCCCCCTTTAATTTTTGTTTCCAGCTGATATACTTGATTTTGTATATGTTTTTTAACATTTTTAATTAATATTAACATTTAATAACATAATTATTATAATTTAATATTATATTAAATACGACGTACCATAATAATATATAAAAAAATTAATTAAATTTTTATTAAGTTAATTATAGTTTAGTCTTTTTAGTCTTTTAACCTTTTTAAGTTTTAGTTTCCTTTAGGATATCGTTAATATCATAATAATCGTAAAAATTAAGGTTAGAAGTTTTATTTCGGGTTTCGTTAAGGCGTTGCCGTTTCGTAACGTAAGCTGCTTATTAATTTATTATATCCCGTTAACACTGTAATATAAAGCACACCGTATTATAAGTAAATTATGAAGCTGTTAACCTTCCGCGTTATAATTATAATTATTATAATCCTTTACGTTTAGCTTTAAAAAAGCCATCTTATTTCGTTTATAAAGGCGTTTCTTAAGTTGCCTATGGTAATCTTTTGCGTTATAGCTATTAAACCCTTCCGTTATTACGTAGTGCCTTTGGATAGGATTCGTCCTCGTTTAAATCGATGATAATATGCTTTTATTAAAAAAGATAACGGCGTATAAAAAGATAAAGTTGTTATTTGTTATAGTAATACGTTAAGATTTAAGAGAAGATAACGGCGTTATTTTAAGGTCGTTTATAAGGTTATTAAATAAAAAGCTTTTTAATTAATAATAACGGGTTTTAATTAACCAGGTTACGGCGTAATAATTATTTAATATTAACGTTACCTACTTTTAGTTTGCAAATACGAGGTTATTCCTTAGTTACGTTAAGGTTTTTGAAGATTTTAACGGTATAAGGAAGCTGTTACATCCATAGGGATTATACTAGACCCAGAAAAGAAACTAGGTGAGTTGAGATAGTTGAGGCCTCCACCCCGCCGGCTAAATCTCGGTTTTCGGCCTGTCTCTGTCTGTCTCTAGAGACCAAGGGAAACTACCCCTATCAGTCTTTATCTATCTTTAGAAACCTCCAAAGGTTTCCAGAAATTAAGGGAGATAGTAAGGATATATATATCAGACGATTCCTTTTATTAAATAGTACCTATTTAATTTTGCTTTTTAGTTATTAATTTAAGTTTTTAACTAAAGGTAATTATACCGTTTTTTAATTAAAAAAAAATCCGTAAAACCTTTTTAATAAACATTTTATTTATTAATTATTATTATCTGCAAATTAAGAACCCCTTTTTCGGATATTGCTTATATTTCCAGATAAATATATAACAGGTTCGTTATATTTTGATAACTTTTTAATTAATAACTAATAAATAATTTAAGGCCCAGTTAGGTATAAACTTTTTTAAATTTAATAAAAACGATATTATAAAATGACGTTTAGTAAATAAATAATATATTCGATTTCCGTTATTAATTAATAAAAAATTAATAATTGGATTATAAAATTTATCTTTTATTAAAAAATTTTTTTAGTTAATCGATAATATATTACCAAAAGTTATTAAAGTTAAAAGTTAAAAGGAATTTTTTTTTTAATAGTAATTAACCTTTATTTTTAAGGAAGTAAAAGAAATTATAAAAATGCAACCTGAAAAGTTAAATTATAAAGAAAAAGTTAAAAAAATTTTTGTTACCGATATAGGAAAAGAAAAAAAATTTACGATTAATTAACGATTGGACCTTATGGTTAAGGAAATCGTAAAGTTTTAAAAAGAAAATATTAAACTGGCCTAATAATTAAAAAGGGTTTCCGTTATATTAAGGATTATTTTTTATCCGAAAACTTTAATACTTTTTTTTAAAATACTTATCTTTTATTTACGAATTTCTGCTTTTTTATTATTTGGTCGAAAACGAAAAGGAATTATATTTTTATTTATTTATTATGGAATGCTTAATATTAAAAGGTATAAACTTATTACCTTTAAACCTTATAATAAAATTACGGATATAAAAGGATTTTTGGTTAAAGTTAAACTTTACCTTAAGTAATATAAAAGTTTTTTAACGGAAAATTATTAAAAGGTAATAATTATTTTTTAATTACTTACGGAAAAAGTATTCGATTAATTTAAACCTATTTTTAATAACTATTTGATATATTTTCCCGATAATTGCTTGGATATTATTAATTACGTTTTTAGCGATTATAAATATTTTAAAGAACGGATGCGAACTTTGTACGGAAATACCGATAAATAATAATATACGGTTAAGAAAATGTACGACCTGAAACAAATTACGTTAGTTATAAAGTACGTAACCGAATTTAATTAATTAATAGCTATTTTTAAATTATTAAAAAAAACGTTATTTTTTCCTTTTTATAACGGCTTAAAGGAGTAAATTAAGGATAAGATGTTTAAAGTCCTTAAAAAAGAACCTTTTAAGGAATATATTAATAAAGTTATTATTTCCGACCGACGTATTTTTGATCGATACTTTAAGAAAAAAAATACCGGTAAATAAAATGGTAACAAATGTTTTAGTAGTAACAAGAAAATAAAGGATAGATTCTAAAAGAAAGCTAATATTGTTTTAGCAAAATTTAAAAAAAATAAGTTTAAAGTTAAATGTTTTAATTATGGTAAAAAAAGTTATTTTAAAAGCGAATATTATTTTTTACCGAAAAAGGGAAATTCTTAAAAGAATTATTAAAGGGATAAGATTTTCCAGCCTAAAAAAAAGGTCCGTACGGCCGAACGAGATATAAATAACGAAGATAAGGATAAAAAAAAAGTAAGTATTATCTTCGTAAATTAGGAATTTATTATTATTACGATTAACAAAGTTAAAAACGATAACTCCGATAATAAAAATTGTATTATTTGCAAAAATATTATGGCCAGAGTTTATAAATATTATCCAAAACGAACAAGCTTTAAAATAGTTATTACGTTAAGATATACTTATTACCTTAATATATAGGGATATAAAATATACGACTAAAACGGTTAGTTACGAAAAAAGTTCGATAGTTATGAACAGTTATTTTTTAAATATTATATTTTTCCCGAATATATAATATACACCAAACCGGTAAATAATTATAAATTTTTGCATTTTATTGTTTGTTATAATTATAACTACTTTATCCATTAACGAACTAAAGAAAATAACGATTTTTGGCCAGGATATGATAAGGAAACGTTTACGGAATTAAACGATAAATGTAGGTATACAGAAACCTTTTAATAGCCAAATTATTTTAGGTTTTGTTATTTATATTCCGAATTAGAGCAGAACCAGAAGGTTATAACGTAAGGATGTTTATGTTATGTGCTAATACCATACGATAAGTACGACTTTTTAGTTATAAAAATACCCCTTTCGGAAGTTTACCCTTTTAACTTTGTAATTTGCAGAATTTAAGATTCCAGGAAAAGCCAAAAAAAGATAATTATTTTCAAATACCAGTACGGCAATAGAAAATGGTTCAAATATATGGATAACTATTGCATTAAGTATACGACTAAGAAAGCGCGCGAATAAAAACGTCTTTTAACCTTTAAAGGCCGTTAGTTAAAAAATTACGGAGGCTTTCGAAAATAAGGTACCGAGGAACCTTTATATATAAAACCTTATATAAAGTAAAAAAAAAAAATAAGGAATTAGATCGAAATTTTTATTTATTACGGAAATAAAACATTTAACGTTATAATCGATTCCGGAACAAAAGGAAATTTTATTTTCCTTAAGGTAACTAAACGATACCAGATCCCTTAGAAATATAAGCAATAATTATATAAATTATAAATAGTTAATAAAAACTTATTTATTTATAATAATAATCGAATTTTTCGTAAGATAAAGAAATTCGTAATTTAAATATAAGGATATTTAAAACGGGTTACTTTTGATATCGCCGACATTTTAGGATATAATATCATTTTAGGAATATTATAACTTCGTTTTAATAATTTACGAATTAATTAAAAAAAACAAATATTTTCATAAAACGACTTTAAAAAAGAACTTTATAAAATCTGTTACATAATTAAAAAAGCCCGGATTTCTAACTTAATATTAACAGTACCTTTTAAGTATCGACGGTTCAAAAAGTTATTCAAAAAACGAATTCGAAAAAAATTGTCGGATTATAACTAATAAAATTACAGGATTTTTATTAAAAAAGAATATTATTTAAAGTTTTATTAAATTTATTATATAAACCTTAAGAAAACTAAAACCCTTTAAAAAAACTTTTAACGAAACCTAAAAAAAAGTTATATTTAAAAGTCCGAATTATTTGCAAGATATCCAGTTATAATAATATTAAAAATAAAAAATAATAAAATTAGGATTAATAAAAATAAAAATCTAATATATCGACAAGTTTACGATTACCGATAATTTAACGATATTATTATTAAAAATGGATATTCCTTAACGTTAATAAATATTATAAAGGAAAACATTAATAAAGTTAAATAGTTTATAGCTTTAAACTTACTAAACGGTTATTACCTAATTCGAATAATTAAAAACGAAAAATAAAAAATTACCTTTAAAATTATTTATAAATATTACGAATATAAAGTTATGTTATAAGGCTTAATTAATACCCTAGTTAACTTTTAATATATACTTATTATTATTTTATAAAAGTTTTTAAATAAATCCGTTTTCGTTTATTTGGACGATATCCTTATTTACTTAAAAACTTTAAAAAAGTATAAAAAATATATTATTTAAGTACTGGAGGTACTTAAAAAGGTTAACTTATTAATAAACGCTAAAAAAAGCGTTTAATATACCTAAAAGTTAAACTTTTTAAACTTTATTATTACCCTTAAATAAATTTAGATCCAAAATTCCAAATTAAAAGTTATCAAAAATTAGCCGATCCCAAATAAAGTTATTATTATTAACATTCGTTAATTTTTGGAATTTACCGGTTACGTACGACCCTTAATCCAAAATTATAGTAAACTTGTTAATTTTTTAACCAAGTTTATTATCAAAAAATATGTCGAAAAGAAATTTAAATTTTTAAAGGAAACTAAAAAAACTTTTCAAAAAATTAAGGACAAAATTATTAACGCCCCGGTAATTAAGTTACTAAATTATAACAAAAAAAAACGGTTTAAAATAAACGCTTTAAATTATACCCTTAAAGCAGTTTTAAAGTAATTAAAAAATAATAAAAAGTAATACCTAATAGCTTACTTTTCCAAAACTTTTAAAGATGTAAAATTTAAATACTTTATTTACGATAAAAAGTTATTAACGATTATTTTAGCACTTAAGGAATAAAAACTATTCCTTAATAAAATTAAGGAATTATTTGATATTTATTTAAACCATAAAAATCTTATTAGATTTATGATTACCCAAAAACTAAATAAACGTTATAAGAATTAAATGGTTTTTTTATCCAAATTTAACTTTAAAATTTACCATATTAAAGGTAAAGAAAATATTTAAACGGATATTTTAAGCCGAAAAAAAAATTACGATTTTAAAGTTTCCAAGCGATATATATAAATATTATATCGTAAGGATAATAAAACGGTACAGTTATATATAACCTTAAAATAACCTATTCCGGAAAAGTTAGCCTAATTTAAAAATTTTTATAACCTAAAGGAACGAAAGGAAATTAAATAACTAAAAAAAAATAATAAAAACTAATTATTATTTCGCGGTAAAATTTATATCCCCCGCCAGTAACAAAAGGAATTTATTAAGAAATTCCATAAGGATCCTTTATATAAATACCAAAAAGTATTTAAAATTACCAAACGATTTTAAAAAAAATACGACTTCTTAAAATTATATTAAACCGTTAAATAAGTAATTAAGGATTATAATATTTGCAATAAGGTTAAGGTAACCTGTTATAAGCCGTATGGATTGTTACAACTTATAAAAATACCTGATAAAATATAAAATACCATAATTTAAAATTTTATCATTAATCTTTTTATATCGAAAGATCCCGTTACCGGAGTTAAATATAATACGGTATGGATAATTATTAACAAACTTACTAAATATGGGTATTTTTTACTTTTTAAAAAAACCATAATAATAAAATAATTAACTTATGCCTTTATTCGATATTATTTTGATAAATATAAAATATTAAAAAGGATTATTTTTAATTGAAATAAATTATTTATATTTAAATTCGGTACTAGCTTTTTTAAACAAATCGGTACTAAATTAAAATTTTCGATAACTTATTACCCCCAAATAAACGATTAAACGGAACGATTAAATCAAACCTTAAAATAATACCTTCGAAATTACGTTAATTATTAATAGAATAATTAGGTTAAACTTTTACCATTTGCATAGATAATTTATAATATATCCGTTAACGAAAATATAGGTATATTATCTTATATAGTTATGTATAAATATAATACGATAACCTAATGATTAAAGCAGTTAAAACATAAAGTACCAGTTATTACCGTAATAACTTTACGAACAGAAATAATAATAATAAAAATCAAAATAATATAAGCTAGATTTTAAATTAAGTTATAGTTTTTATAACAAAAAATGGCCCAGTATTATAATAAAAAAAAATTAAAGGATTAATTTTAACAAAAAGAAATAAAGTTTACTTATTATATCAAAAATAAAATACGACGTTTAATTTTTCCTAAATCAAAACGAAAAAATCCAGCAACAAACTTAATTTTAAAAAACTTAATCCGTTTAAAATTAAAAAAATTATTTCGAAAATTAACTACAAACTAATATTACCCAAAACCATAAAAATATACCCTATATTCCACATTTTTTTATTAAAACCAGCCCCAAATAATACCCCATTTAAAAAAAACTTCGAAATCGAAAAAAACGGTAACGAATACGAAATCGAAAAAATATTAAACTTTAAAATAGTTAAAAATAAAATCCAGTATTTGGTTAAATAAATAAATTACCTACCTAAAGATAATACTTAAGAATTACTTAAATACCTAACGAATACGATAGGCTTAATTAAGGATTTTTATCGACAAAATCCTGGCCGACTAAGGTCGTAAGCGGTAACAACCCCCCGCTTAAATTCAGGTTTAAAACGTTCTAATCGAAAAAGGTAAATATCTCCACTAATACATCAAGCCTTAAAGCGAATTACGTTCGCTCCCTTTTTTAACGGTTTTTTTTTATTTTTAACCTTTCTTATTTCTTTAATTTATCTATATTTTTAAACCCCCTTTAAATAAATAACATTCCTTTAAAATATAATTATTCAAATTAACGATTTAACCGAATAATACGGTTAGATAACTTTTACAATTATTAAACCGCTAAACGTTTTTTTTTATCTATCCGAAATTTTTTAATCCGAATACTTTCAAAAAACGATAACGAAATATAATTCCCATTACAAATTTAAACATTAGCTGCCAGATAATTCTGGCAGTTTTTCCGGTTTTCCAGTATCTTGCAAAAAAACCCCTTCTTAAAATAACGTATGCATGGTATAACTTCGAAACCAAATTAAAAAATCGACTTTATAAATTCGTAACGATTTTCGGTTAAAGTTTTAAAACGTTTTTGAAATCTATCTGTTATGGTTAAAACATATTACGGTATTAAAAAAGGAAACTTACCTTTTAAAAAAAAAAAAAAAAAATTTTGGAATAAAAATTCTAGGAAAAAAAAAATAATGTTACATCCATAAAGATTACACTAAACCCAAAAAAGAAGCTAAGTAAGTTAAGATAATTAAAGCTTCCATTTTGCCGGCTAAATCTCGGTTTTCGGCCTATCTTTATCTATCTCCAAAAACTAAGGGAAACCACCTTTATTAATCTTTATCCATTTCCAGAAACCTCTAAAGGTTTCCAGAAATTAAAGGAGATAATAAAGATATATATATCAAACGATTCCCTTTATTAGATAACACCTATTTAATTTCGCTCCTTAGTTATCAATTTAAGCTTTTAACCAAAGGCAACTGTACCGTTTTCTAGTTAAGGGAAAAATCCATGAAACCTTTTTAACGAACACCCTATTTATTGGTTATTATTACCTGCAAATCAAGAACCCCCTTTTCGGATACTGCTTATACCTCCAGGTGGATGTATGACAGGTTCGTTACAGAAGCCCGTAATAGTATTCGAATATATATCTTTCCAGGAGGCAAGGTTTTAGCGTTATAGAGATTTAGGTGGGTAAGGGCATATACGTTTCGGTTTTACGGTACTATATTATTATTAAATTGGTTATTTTATGGGATTAAATTAAAATAAAGGTTTTAAATTAAGTAAGTTTCAGGGTGCTTTTAAGTATATACATATTTTCTTTATTAAAGTTATTGTAATAATCCGCTGTTATTTTAATAATTATACGCCTTAAGCTTGCGGTTACTTTAAGTAAGTGGTTATAATTACTAAAAAGGGAATTTTTAATATATTTATAAATAAATTCGATAGATGATATAATCCGGGTAATATAATTCCGGTATTATAAGGTATAATAGTTAATTTATTTATATCGGTATAAAAGATACGTATTTTCGAAATATTTTAAAATAACTTTTTAATTACTGCAGAATTCGTTAATTAATTTTTGTTAAATGTTTTCGAACTTTTTTGTTATTGGGAAATATATTATATACGATTAACATATAAGCGTATTTTCTTATGTATAGGGATTTTATATAAGAAACGTATTAAAAGGTTAACCTTTATCATCTTGGCCCAGGTTATTAAGTTACTGTAATTATTACGTTTTAATGCCGGTAAGGTAATTATAAACCAAATTATCGTTATCTGGGTTATTTCTTTATTGCTTTTTTAATCTTAATATACCCTTTTTTTTTATTCGGTTAACTTAATAAATAACATTTTTATTACTATTAAAGGTATAAATTTATTATTAAACGAAGGGAAATTAGTTAATTACGGGGTTTTTAATTTCTTTTAAACATTCCGATAATAATAATTTAAATTTCCGAATATTTAATTTTCCGAATAAATATTCGTCACTTTTTATAATCTAGCTATGTTAAGGCCGGGTTTAATTAAGAAAAACGGCGAAGTATATATTAAATCCGTTATATTAAAAACGGGTATATAATATCGGTTTCTTTATATATATGATCGAAATTTATAATTTCCGGGCATTATTTTTATATATTTAGGTATTTAATATCAAAAGAGGAATTCTTATTTTGTAAATATTTTACGAAATTTTGCGTTTTAATATACTTATTTAACCTTTTGCGCCGGTATTTTTAAATATAATTATTTATATCCTTATGCATAATTTTGTAGTTCGGAAAAACCCTTTTAAGGGTAATATAACTATCTTGTAGCCGGATATTATGGGCGGTTATATTTCTAATTATTAATTTCTTGTTTCGATTAAGCGGCGGGGCTAAGAGTAATTAATCGTTTCTTTGAAGGCTTCTCGTTATACTTTAACTAAAAAAGCTTATAATAATTAAATATTTATTTATAACCCTGAAACCGATCGGCCTTAATAATAACGATAAAGGAATAGTTAGTTATACGTATATTAGACTGAAGAATGCTAGAACTTTTCTTTTTACGTATCGCCTTCCAGTTGTATTAAAGGTTATATTTATATACTAATTGCTTATTAGAAAAGAATTATATTATAACGTATTACACTATTAAACGGTCTAAACTAGTGAGCGGACCGTTTCTTAGCACTTGCCAACAACAAATCTAAATAATACAACTACCACATACTAAATCAATTCAAATCAATGGGATTCTTTGTCGCTAGACGTATCTATAGCTTTTTTATAAGTACGCGCATTATGTCCGGGCTTGCCGTAGACGTTATACTTCCGTTCATTAGTCTTAACCTTTTTGCGACGATTACCTCCAGCCGCTATTAGCTATATTTTTCAACCACCCTTTTTTTTCGGCTAGAAAAACGTATCCCTTTAGTATAATAAATATTTCTTCTTTTTAAAAACGTTTATTTTTAATGTTCTGACGTTTATTTAAGATATAGTTAGTTTCGCGTAATTAGGCATTCTTTTCCCTAAAAAAAGCGATTTCGTATAAAAGTAACAGGTTACTTTTTATTAAAAAATTAGCCGATTCGACGATCCTTACTAACGAATTATCCTGATAATTTTTAAATTCTTTTTGTAAATAATACCTTTACTTTATTTTTTCGAAAATATTTTTAAAGGATTTTTACAGAAAAGGAACGAATAAAACCGGCCGAGGTTAGCGGGGAAATAATCGGCGTAGGTATAACTAAAAGAATTTCGAATTTGGAAAAAACGTTATTAAGATCGAATAAAACAAAACCAACTTTCGCGAATCCAGATTTAATATTATCAAACGTTATGGTAATTTTAAACGCGTTATAAAAGCCGGTAAAAATTTTTTCTTTAATAACATAAGTATAATAACGTTATATTAAGTTTTCGATATAAAGCGAATAAACGTATTTTAAAATAAAAAAATAAAATACGTTAAGAGGTTAAAATTAATACAAAAAATATACGGGCCTATAAAACGTAATAATATCGTAATTCGCGTAATATCTCTCGAATTTTATTAAATAATAATTTTCGTAACCGTCGAAAATAAGAAAGTGTTTCGAATTTTTCGTATACGTCCGAATATATTTATTAAAATATTAAACTCATTTTAAACCTAATTTATTTGTTATCTAGTTATTATCGCTTAATATAATCTTTTAATCGGTTATTAATAATAAATTATCGTAATATTAAAACTTAAAATAATTTTTTCCTGCTATAATAATAAATAATAAGATAATTTAATTTTAAGGATTAATAATATAAATAACTATAACTTAATTTTTAATTTTTTATTACGTTTATTTAAACTCTTTTTTTTATCGGTACTAGTAATTATTATATTCGTTATTATAAAAAGTTTTATTAAAAATTTAATTTCGTTAAAATTATAAATATCCTTTTTTACGATACCGTATTTACGATAATAACCCGAATAAATTCGAATTATTTACGAAGTATTTCTGGATTTTCGATAAGATCCGTTAATAATCGATTTTCCGATTTAAATACATTTAACGTCTTTTTACCGTTTAATAAATCTCGACGTTTAGTTAACTTTAACGCGTTTTATAAAGTATTAAGTAAGTACTAAATTCGCTATATTTTTAGTATGCTAAAGCCGGATAAAAAACGTTCGTATATTTAGGTTAAAGATTCGATCGATAATCGATTTCTTTTCGGTCGTCGTGAATTTCTGTAAAAAAGGATAATATCGGTTCGGACATATTTACCGTAATATCGGACCTTTAAGGTCGTTAAAATAACCTTATATATAAAACTAAGTTTCGTATAATTAAATTTCGGATCTTACTTTTTAACTTAAATGGCTAGGTTTATTTTTCCTTACTTAATAAGTTGTTCCCTATTATTAGTATTAAAAAAATAGATAATTAAAGATAAGTAATTAGAATGTTTACAAAATTTATTCACTTACTGGTTTAGACCGTTTAATAATGTGGTACGTTATTAAATAATTTAAAAGAGAATATTAATCGTAGTATTTATTTCTTTTAATTTCGTTAATAATTAAAAGTAGAAACTTAAATAATAAGCTTAAAATCCTTTAATTTCTTTATTATTATTATATCTTAAATGTTATATAACTTAGCGTAACTACATATAGAAAATACGTTTCTTAAACCGAAAAGCTGAGTAAGAAGCTTCGAGGATGTTTAATAATACTTAAAAGTAATATATATTACGATTTAAAACCAAAAAAAGAAATATACCGTTTATAATAAACTTAAATCTAATTACTGTCATGAAAAATGTTATAAATTAGTTAAATATAAGAAACTAGATAAACTTTAATCTATTTATTATGTTATTAACGTTTTATTTCGGTTTATTATTCCGTAATATTAAAAAGCTTCTGTCGAGCTTACATTATACATTAACAATACTTTTATTTTAAGAACATTAAATTAAACTGAAGTAATAATATAATAATTAAAGCTAAACAGTATAAAACACTTAAAGCTGAACTACTCTCAGATATAACTATTATTAAGTATAACTTCTTTTAAAGTTTATAATAACATTTAATATAAAGCAAAATAAAGAAGGTGTTAAATGTAAAAACATTATAATCTCCATTATAAAGAACTAGCCTTTGAAACTAAGATAAAACGTTATCACATATATTAATAAAAGCGATTACCTCTCAAGGATAGCCTTGAAAAAGGAACCTGAAATCGACATATACGTTTACTTTTATTAAGTAAATATTAATACAGAATATTAAAATAAACTGATTTCTGTTAAGGGTGTATATTTATTAAGTAAGGAATAGAAAATATAAAAATATAACTAAACATAAATACAAAAACATAAGTTAATATAATAAGTAAAATACTAGCGTGAAAGGGGGTTTCGGCCAGTTTTCATAAATAATCCAGGCTTTATTAGCGCTAGTAACGCGCATATGAAATAGTACGAGACTTACGATAGCTTTATTGATATAATAAGTAATAACGGGAACGGGCGAAATTCTACGCACATATATTCCGTGATATTGTAGCATTAAAAATACCTGATATTTTATGATACCGAATAAACTAAATAAATTCAAAGGTTTATTAAAACGGCTATAAAGCAATAGTTATATAGCCCGCTATATAAGTTTAATACATAAAAGATCACTACTATAACGTTTTAAATGCTTAGTTAATAGTATTATATATAAACAACAGTTGTTAAATTAAATATTATTAAGTTTCAAAAGGTTTTATGCGAAAGCGCGATAGAGTTTCCGGCTTAATATAAGAAACTCCGACGAGTATTTTCCAAGAAGGCTATTAAAGGATTCCCCAGTTACTAAAGGCGGAATATAAGTTAAATTTAATTCAAAAAAACGCATTTATTAAAACCTATGTATTTCATTTTAAAATGTAACCGAAAGAGTTAAAAGAGTATATAAACAAATTCTAAGCATAAGAAAAATATCATACTTAAAAATAATTAAAAGGAAATTAATAGGATTTAAATTTACCCAGGAATGGTTTTTAATTATACGTTAATTATAAGAATTTATTAACTGATAATATATATTAATATCTTTTATATTTAACCTTAATAGTTATTACCTGCATTTATAATAAATAACTGTAGGAATATAACGGAACTCTTTATATTGTTCTAAGAAAGAACTAATTTAGTTCATAGGTAATCACGTCTACATACCCGATGAAGTAAATAAATGATGCTCTAAGAATAAAAGGTGTCCTAGGAAGCGTCTGACAACCTGAGTTTTCTAACTGGTAATAGCTAAAAGCGTTAATTATTACCAGTTCTAAAGTCTTATACCGTTTAAGTTTATTAAAATATTAATTATAAATTATAATTAAATATATAACGGTAAATGAAAGCTAATAAGTTGTGTTAATAAGTCAACATAGTTCCGTAAATTCTTTTAATTATAAATGTTTTCGGATTAGTAACGTTTAACGTGTTTATAAAGAAAGTTAAGATAAATTTTATTATTCATCTTTAAAAATAAAGCTCAAAAGTTGATTTTAAAAAGTTGGTTTTTTATATAACGTTTTCGAATTTACTTTTAAACTCAGATATTACTATCGATACGTCCGAATCGATGATACTTCTAAATTGGGAATATTAATGCTAACTGAAAGAAAATCAATTATTGACTGAATTTTTATTTTAAAGCTATAAAAATTTAAAGCCGGTTTTATTAGGTTAAAAAATATAACGAATTTAGCATTTATTAAATATATTACAATACCTATTAAAATTAATTAAGAGATTAATTTTATTAGGAAATAATATATATCTAAGATACGTTAAAATTAACGAGTTGGTATTTTAAAAACCTTATATAAAGATTTAAAGATATTTTACAGATATTCCGAATTTATTGGGGTTAGAATTACGGAATATAATATTAAAACAAGATGTATATATAGTTTTAACAAAACTTATTTTTTAATAGATCTTTTAATAATATCGGATATAGAATTTATAAGTATTAAAAAACGTAGAAATATTAAATAAAGAAAGAAATCAAGAAGAAATTATAATTATATAAAATACTAGTTTATAAAATTAGGTTACGTATTTTTTTATTATTTTTAAACAAATTTAAAATCAGTTTTAATGTTTAAAATATTTATCATTCTGTAATTTAAGGTTTGATATAAGTATTAATAACTAAAAAATAAAGAAGTTACTTTTAATTAAATTTAAACTCTTATATGGAAGTTGTAACCATTGGTATTTTAAACGATTACGAAAATTATTATTTAATAAAATTCGGCATTTATTACATCAAAACGATATTATAATGTTTTTTATACTTACGTTCTTTTTTATTAATTTCATTTTTTAACGTATCTTAAGCGCGTTTAAATTCTTAATATTCGAAAATTTAATATTACCTTAATAGATTTATATCACGAAATATAAGTCTTTTCGGTTTTATCGAAAGTTTAAAATTACTTTAACCTTCGATAACATTAAATCCGGATTTGTAAAGATTAAACTTATTTTATTAGATTTTAATTACGTCCTTAACTTCCTTTTGAATTATAATTAAAGTAACTGTTTTTCTGTTAGCCTTTACCGGTTATGTTTGTTTCGCTAAAACAGTTTAAAAAATGATCGTAAAATAATCAAGTAGAAATATCATTTTTGTAAGAAAATTAAAAAATATACATTTAACTTAAAGTTTTTTAATAGAAAATAACTTAATGCTTTTATACGAAAACCTTTTATTACGTAAAACAAGCCGCCTTTTAAATACACGCTAAAGAATTAAAGATAAACGGTTTTAAAAAAGAAATAGTTATTATATAAAAGGGTTAGGTTTTTCTACCTCCTAAACTGGTAACATTACGCAATCTTAATTAATAATAATTAAAGATAAATAATGCGAAAAGTTTAAAACGAATAAATAAAAATATGGTGTTTACGATAAGCCCTGTAATAATACGTATATAGAAATAAGAGTTATAAATACGTTTAGTGAAAAAGGATCAGATTAATTCTAATTACTCCGATATATTATTATGACATGAAAAATGGCTCGCTAGCTTCCATCGCTCGCTTATATTAATTAAATGTTTACGAATTTATTAAGTTAATAAATTATATTTACGTAATATATATACATAGTATTTGTATTTATAAAACAATAAAATAGAAAAGAGGATACGTATTACTTTAAGTATACATTTAAACAATTATTTCAATATTATTTATTTGTAATAATATGAAATGAAACTTGGTTTTAAAAGATTTATAAAGTTAAAAGATACATAATTAATAGTTAAAAAGTTAAAATAAACCGCTTACAGATTAATATTATAACAGCTTTATTAAAACCGCAATAAGTTCGAGATATTTAAATCATTTACATTTTGCTAAATTTTATTAACATTTTATTACTTCAAGAAAATTAAACTGATAGTTTAGATATTAACAAGTACTTTAATTTAATAACTATATTTTAATAATAATATAATACAACATATATTAAAAATAATATAAATCCTTTAATAAAGCTTTTATTTTAAATATTTATATAAAACTAGAAGTGCTATAAATAGTTAACTTATTATTAATGCCAAAACTTTAGGTATATCAAAAAGCGATTAATAGTAAGGTAATATATAGTACCTTATAAAGGTGATCGTACAATAAAGGCGAGAGAGCGTTTTGTTAGCACCTTATAATAATAACATATTAAATTAGTTAAAATTAATCGATTTTTTTCGTAAACGGTTTTTATAATATCTTTTTAAGTATACGTATTATGTCCTGGCTTGCTGTAAACGTTATATTTCCGGTTTTTTATTTTAATGTTTTTATAACGATTATTTTTAATTATTATTAGTTTAGATCTTATTTTTATTATTTTTTCCAAGTAAAATAGTTTGCTTTTATATTATAAAATTTCTTTTTTTAAAAACGTTTATTTCTAATTTTCCGGCCTGTACTTAAGATAGAGTTCATTTTACGTAATTAGTTAACTTCTTCTTTTAAAAAGGTTTTTATATTTTAATAATTAGGTATTTATTATTATTATTATTATTGATCCTGGGTATAGTATCTATCGTATGGATTATATGTATAATGACTTTTCTGTACATTTAGCTCAGCCTAGAAAACAAGGCTTGAACCTAGATTAACCTTGCATTATTATTATTATTATTATTTATACGCCGTATCGCCCTTAAGACATATGGTACTCCGACTATATATATATATATTACGCATGGTAAAACCAAAGGTAAAAACTAAAAGTGAAAACCCGAGCGCTGCGGTTACGCCGCGGTTTAAAGAGCGCTATCGACACGTTCTCTACCGTCCTGTAATCAAAAGCTCACCCTTTTAACTAACTTGATTATTCCGGTACGGTGCCGTACCGCGGTGGGAAAGAACGATCCCGTCAGTTCAGGTCTTTAAGTGCGCTGCGGTGCCGCCTGAGTTATTTTTCAATAAAAAACCAATCGATATATTGATTTTCTTTTATAAATAACGTTTTTTAAATCATTTTACGGACATCTTTAAGAGTTTCTATAAAAGAAAAAAACAGGACTAGTAAAGGTTAGGAAAAGGACAGTACGTATAAATATAATTAAAGGAATTCTTATTTAAATAAGATATTATAGAATCGAATGAAATAAGTTTAATTTCCGCAAGTCCGGATATAATATTATCGCACATCAAAGCGGCTTTTACCAATCCTGTAAAATAAAAAGATTAAGAATATAAATATAATAATATCGCCTGGAAACGTTCGATCTATGGTATATAAGTAGGTTTTAATATAGAAGGATGAAAAACGTCGAAAAAGCTAAAATTAGAAAAAGAAATAAGTAAGTATATAAAGCGTAATAACGCCGTTGTTTACGTAATATTTGTCAAATCTTATCGTATAATAATCTTCAGAAGCGTTAAAGAATATTTATTACAAATTTTAAAATATTTAAAGTTAATTTATTCGTTATTATCAGTAGAGCTTATATTGAATTTATACTTCAGTAATAATTAATTTTATATGTAAAAATTCAAATAATATTTTTTTTTAAAATAGTAATTAAAGATTAGATTTAAGTTTACGATATTAACTATGTTATTATTATAATGCTTTCGCTATTACCATTACGTTTATTTTAATCTTCTCGATTCCTTAATATTATAATAATTATATTCGATATTATAAACAATTTTACTAAAGAAACTAGTTTATTAAAGTTATAAACAATTTTTTTAGGACGTTATATTTTACGATTATAAATTAATTTTTAAAAATTAATGTTTTAATTTATATGTAGTTTTAAATCTTTAACAGTTTAATAAGGTTTAATGTTAAGTAATTCGAACGCATAGTATAATACATTAGGTTAGTAATTAATGCGTTATATTATTAACTTTAGACAACTAAATAAAGAACATTTATAGATTTAAGAATCGAATTTATAAGATAAGTAAGGTTACGATGCTAATTTTCAGCTAGCAGGGAGTGAGCTAGCATACCATATACGGAACGATTCCCTTTGATCGGAACATATATATTCTGTAGCTAGATTATATTAAAGTGTAATGCGAGTTCTAAAATACCTGCAACTAGGTATATAATATAATATAATATAAATTAATCTTTCTTAAATTTAATAATTAAATGCTTTATTTACGTATTTTACGTTATTATTAATTTATCAGCTGTTAGTAAAGTAATAGAAGTTATATATTAATAGTAATTATTTATATATAATAATAATTATAAAAATAATCTTAAAAACTGGGGCAAATTTAAGGACCAATTTACAATTAACATTCAGGTATATACTTGATGAGATTATATTAACCGCAATTAAAACCTTTTATAACTTATTAACCTAACGCTGTCCGATAAATTCTTTTATTCCAAATTTTTTTTTTTATCGATGTGGGTAATTAATTTATCTTTAAAAGTAATATTAAAAATTAAAAAGATTAATTAAATGAGCCATCTGATAAATATCTTCGAGATAACGAACGAAGGTAAGAAGCTTATAAGTAGGACTTTATAACTTATATTTATTTAGATTGAAAACATAAAATTTAACGTTACGATTTTAACGACGTTTTAAAATAAATTTTAAGTAACGCCATTTTATCGATTAAATATACTTCTTTAAATCCAGATAACGATATTTATAAATAATACATTAAATTATAACAATTCGGAACGATTTACGGTAATCGATTACCTATAAATATAAATATAAAGGCAAAAAACGATTAAAACACGGTCCGAAATCCGTTTAAAAATTTAATAGATAAGTAATAACATAATAAAATGTTATAGGTTAAAGTAAGCGTTAGGTAATTCTTAAAGTGAATATAATAAATATCTAAAGGAATCAGTTGTTTAAAGCTGTAATGCCGATTATACCTAATTAATCGAATTTTATTTATCCTTTGAAAATGAAATAATATCAAAAAATAAACGATTAATTATTTAAAGGTTAAGGTTAATCTTTTCGATTATTAAATGATAACGAATTTATAATAATAAACAAAGAACGTTAAAATACCATGTTTAACCTTTTATAAGACTTGAATAAACCACTTTAATTAAAACGATCCTAGTTAGGAAAACTTAAAGAATATTAATAATTAACTACGTAATAAGATCTTTAAAAAAGGCCGAAACGAGGTAATTATAAAGGTTTTTAAGCGGACCGAAATAGCGATGGCGACAGAGCCAAAAGTCGAATACGTAAGGTATACGTTATAAGACTAACCTAAGCTTTTATTATAAATTATTTCGATACTTTTACGTATTTCGTAACAAACCTTAGAAAACTTCCGTTTTATTGGCGCGATAATATTATCAATTCAGGAAAGTACCGTTATTAATTAACCTTTTTAAAAACGATTAACTGTTTATTAAAGATTATGAATTCATTAATTATTTTTAAAAGAAATAATTAATTCTTAAAGAAAATTAAATAAGTCTTAACGATTCATTTAGTGTTTAAGTAACGCAATGTAATAAACGTTAGGTTTTATCTTTTAAAAACCTCTTTTATTTTAAATTTTAAATTTATGATATATAATTTTAAGTTTATTAATAAGTTTTTAAATAATGAAATATACGTAATACAAATGTTACAGTACAGGAACAGGGGTTCTTGTTTTTGGGGAAACCTGTTTTTGGGGCCTGGCGCAGGCTTTAGGCGGCTAAACTTCGGAACAGAAAAAGCTTGGCTTTTCCTGCCAAGATCCAAGTAATTTAGGTGATTTAAGTAATTTGCCAGATTATATAGATTATATAGATCCCAGGTATATTTATTAAGATTTAAGATAAATATATAACAAACGGTTTTCTTTAAAGATAGTACTTATTTAATTTTCGCTCCTTAATTATTAATTTAAGCTTTTAACCCGAAATAATTATACCGTTTTTTAGTTAAGGGAAAAGTCCGTAAATTTTTTTTACGAATAACTTATTTATTATGTTATTATTACCTGTAAATTAAGAACCCTTATTTCGAATATTACTTATATTTCCAGATAAATATATAATAAGTTCGTTATATTTTAATAATTCCTTAATTAATAATTAACGAATAATTTAAAGCCTAATTAGGTATAAGTTTTTTTAAATTCGGTAAAAACGATATTATAAAATAACGTTTAATAAATAAATAATATATTCGATTTCCGTTATTAACTAATAAAAAATTAATAACCAAATTAAACGATTTATCCCTTATTAAAAAGATTCTTTAGTTAATCGATAATATGGTACCTGCGACCATTAGGGCTAAGGGCCAAAAATCTTTTTTTTCCTTTTAACAATAACCTATTTTTACCTTTAAGGAAATAAAGAAGATTATTAAGGTTTAAGTTAAAAAATTTAACTAAAAGGAAAAGAAAAAAATGGAAGTAAAAAAAAGGAAAAAAAAAATTATAATTAATAAACGATTAGATTTTATGGTTAAGGAAGTTATAAGTTTTAAAAAGGAAAATGCTAAATTCGTTCGATAGTTATAAAAAAAAACTTCCTTACTTTATTTACGAATTCCGGTACTTTTTTTCGGAATACTTATATCTTGCCCGAAAACTTTAATTTTTTTTTATTTAGTTAAGAACGAAAGGGAATTATATCCTTTCTTACTTATTACGGAATTCTTAATATTAAAGGTTATAAGTTAATTACCCTTAAACTTTATGATAAATTTACGGATATGGAAGGATTTTTGGTTAAGGCCAGATTTTACCTTAAATGGTACGAAAGTTTTTTTACGGAGGATTGTTAAAAGGTAATGGCTATTTTCCAGTTACTTATTAAAAGGGTACTTAATTGGTTCGAGCCCATTTTTAGCGATTATTTAATAAATTTTTCCGACGATTATTTAAATGTTACTAATTATATTTTTAATAATTACGAAAATTTCGAAAAACGAATAAAAGTTTTGTATAAAGATGTAAATAAATAATAATATGTAATTAAATAAATATATAAATTTTAGCAGATTATATTAACAGTTAAATATATAATTAAGTTTAACCGATTCGTAATTATTTTTAAGTTACTTTAAAATACAAATTTTTTTTTATTACGATAATTTAAAGCTTTAAGTTAAAAACGAAATATTTAAGGTACTTAAAATAGGCCTTTTCGAAAAATATACGGATAAAGTTATTATTTCCGACCGACGCATTTTTAATCGGTACCTTAAAAGGAAAGGTACCGGTAAACGAAATAGCGATAAACGCTTTAGTAACAATAAGAAAATAAAGGATAAATTCCAAAAGGAAGTTAATATTGCTTTAATAAAATTTAAAAAAGATAAGTCCAAAGTTAAATATTTTAATTATGGCAAAAAGGGCCATTTTAAAAATAAATGTTATTTTTTATCGAAAAAAGGAAATCCCCAAAAGAATTATCGAAGGAATAAGATTCCCCAGCCTAAAAAAAGGTCCGTACGGCCGAACGAAATATAAATAACGAAAATAAGGATAAAAAGGAAATGAATATTACTTTTACCGATTAGGAATTTATTATTATTACGATTAATAAAATTAAAAATAACGACCCAAGTTATAAAGATTATGCCATTTATAAAAGTATTACGGCCAGAACTTGCAAACATTATCCAGGACGAACGAGTTCTAAAGTAATTATTACGTTAAGATATATTTATTACCTCGATATATAGAGGTATAAAATATACGATTAAAACGGTTAATTACGAAAAGATTTCGGTAGCTATAAATAATTATCTTCCAAATATTGCATTTTTCCGAAATACATAATATATCTTAAACTTTTAATAAACGATTATAAGTTTTTATATTTTATTACTTATTATAATTATAATTACCTTATTTATTAACGAACTAAAAAAGATAACGATTTTTGGTTAAAATACGACAAAAAAACGCTTATAAAGCCAGACGATAAATACAGATATATAAAAACCCTTTAATAGCCAGATTACCTTAAATTTTGTTATTTATATCCAAAATTAAAAAAAATTTAAAAAGCTATAACGTAAGGATATTTATATTACGCGTTAATACCTTACGATAAATACGACTTTCTAATTATTTAAATACCTCTTTCGGAGGTTTACCTTTTAACCCCATAATTCGTAAGAAACAAAACTTAAAGAAAGGCCAGATTAAGATAGTTATTTTTAAATGTTAATTCGGTAACAGAAAATGGTTTAAATATATAAATAACCATTATACCAAGCAAGTTATTAAAAAAGTACGCGAATAAAAATACCATTTAACATCTAAAATATATAAGTTAAAAAATTATAAAAGCTTTCAAAAATAAAATACCGAAAAGCCCTTATTTATAAAATCTTATATAAAGTAAAAAAAGAAATACGGAATTAAATCAAAATTTTTATTTATTATGGAAACGAAATATTTAATATTATAATCGATTTCGGAACTAAATTTTTTTTTTTTAAAATAACCAAGAAATATTAAATCCCTTAAAAATATAAGCAGCAGTTATATAAATTACGAATAATTAATAAAAGCTTATTTATTTACGATAATAATCGAATTTTTAAAAAAATAAAAAAATTGGTAATCTAAATATAAGGATATTTAAAACGGATTATTTTCGATATCGCCGATATTTTAAGATACGATATTATTTTAAAAATAGCGTAATTTCGTTTTAATAATTTACGGATTAATTAAAAAAATTAAACGTTTTTATAAGATAATTTTAAAAAAAGATTTTATAAAATCTGTTACGTAATTAAAAAAACTAAAATTTTTAACCTAATAATAATAATACATTTTAAATACCGACGGTTTAAAAGGTTATTTAAAAAACGAACTAGAAAAAAATTACTTAATTATAATTAATAAAATTATAAAATTTTTATTAAAAAAATAATACTTAAAACTTTATTAAATTTATTATATAAATCTTAAAAAAATAAAAGTTTTTTGGAAATATTTTTAACGAAACTTAAAAAAAATATATTTAAAAATCCGAATTATTTTTAAAGTATTTAATTATAATAATACCAAAAATAAGAAATAACAAAATTAAAATTAATAAAGATAAAATATAATATACCGACGAATATATAATTATCGTTAATTAAATAATATTATTATTAAAAATAAATATGCTTTAACGTTAATAAATATTATAAAAAAATATTAATAAAACTAAATAATTTATAATTTTAAATTTACCAGATAATTATTATTTAATTCGTATAGCTAAAGGTGAAAAGTAAAAAATCGCTTTTAAAATTATTTATAAGTATTATAAATATAAGGTTATATTATAAAAGTTAATTAATACCCCAGTTAGCTTTTAATATATATTTATTATTATCTTACGGAAGTTTATAAATAAATTTTTTTTCGTTTATTTAAACGATATTTTTATTTATTTAAAAAAATTTAAAAAAACACAAAAAATATATTACTTAAATATTAAAAACCAATTTATTAATAAACGCTAAAAAAAAAACGTTTAATATACTTAAAAACTAGATTTTTTTAATCTTTATTATTACCCCGAAACAAATTTAAATCTAAAATTTTAAGTTAAAAATTATCAAAAATTGGCCAATTTTTAATAAAGTTATTATTATTAATATCCGTTAATTTTTAGAATTTATTAATTACGTACAATTATTAATCCAGAATTATGGCAAATTTGTTAACTTTTTAACCAAACTTATAATTAAAAAATATGTCGGAAATAAATTTAAGCTTCCAAAAAAAGTTAAAAAAATTTTCTAAAAAATTAATAACAAAATTATTAACGTCCTAATAATTAAGTTACCAAATTATAATAAAAAAAAAAACGGCTTAAAATAATTTTAAAACAGTTAAAAGATAACGGAAAATAATACTTAATAACGTACTTTTCCAAAACTTTTAAAAATATAAAACTTAAATACCTTATTTACGATAAAAAGTTATTAACGATTATTTTAATATTTAAAAAATAAAAACTATTTTTTAATAAAACTAAAAAACTATTTAATATTTATTCAGACCACAAAAATTTTATTCGATTTATAATTACCCAAAAATTAAATAAACGCCATAAAAATTAAATAATTTTCTTATCAAAATTTAACTTTAAAATTTATTATATTAAAGGTAAAAAAAAATATATAAGCGAATGTTTTAAACCGAAAAAAAGATTATAAATTAAAGATTTTTAAATAATATATATAAATATTATATTATAAAGATAATAAGATAATATAACTATATATAACCTTAAAATAACTAATTTCAGAAAAATTAATTCAATTTAAAAACTTTTACGACCTTAAAAAATAAAAAAAAGTTAAATAATTAAAAAAAATAACAAAAATTAATTATTATTTCGCAGCAAAATTTATATCCCTTACTAATAATAAAAGGAATTTATTAAAAAATTTTACGAAAATCCTTTATACGGATACCAAAAAATATTTAAAATTACCAAACGACTTTAAAAAAAATATAATTTTTTAAAATTCCATTAAATAATTAAATAAGTAATTAAAAATTATAACGTTTGCAACAAAATTAAAATAGTTCGCTATAAGCCGTATAACTTATTACAACCTATTAATATACCTAATAAAGTATAAAATATTATAATTTAAGATTTTATTATTAATTTTTTTATATTAAAAAATTTAATTACTAAAATCGAATACGATACGGTATAGGTAATTATTAATAAATTTACCAAATATAAATATTTTTTACCTTTTTGAAAAACCGTAACGGCAAAATAACTAACTTACGCCTTTATTTGATATTATTTCGATAAATATAAAATATCAAAAAAAATCGTTTTTAATCGAAATAAATTTTTTATATTTAAATTCGGTACCAGCTTTTTTAAATAAATTAATATTAAACTAAAATTTTCGACAGTTTATTACCCCTAAACAAATAATTAAATAAAACGATTAAACCAAACCTTAAAACTATACTTTCGAAATTACGTTAATTATTAATAAAACAATTAGGTTAAGTTTTTATTACTTATATAAATAACCTATAATACGTCCATTAACGAAAACATAAATATATTACCTTATATAATTATATATAAATATAACGTAATAACCTAATAATCAAAATAGTTAATACGTAAAATACTAATTATTATTACGATAATTTTACAAATAAAAATAATAATAACAAAAATTAAAATAATATAAGCCCGATTTTAAATTAAGTTATAATTTTTATAGCAAAAAATAACCCAGCATTATAATAATAATAAAATTAAAGGACCAGTTTTAATAAAAGGAAATAAAGTTTATTTATTACGTTAAAAATAAAATATATCATTAAACCTTTTCCAAATTAAAACGAAAAATCTAACGATAAGCTTAATTTCAAAAAACTTGGCCCGTTTAAAATTAACAAAATTATTTTAAAAATTAATTACAAATTATTATTACCGAAAACCATAAAAATATACCTTATATTCCATATTTTTTATTAAAACCGGCCCTAAAAAACGTCCCGCTTAAAGAAAACTTCGAAATCCAAAAAAATAATAACGAATACGAAATCCAAAAAATACTGGACTTTAAAATAATTAAAAACAAAATCTAATACCTAATTAAGTAAAACCTAATTAAGTAAATAAATTACTTACCTGAAAATAATACATAGGAACTATTTAAACACCTAACGAATACGATAAACCTGGTTAAGAATTTTTATCGGCAAAATCTTAACCGACCGTTTTTAATACGGCCAAAATCGTAGGCGATAACGGTCCCCCGTCTAAATCCAAACCTTTGGCGTTTTATCCGAAAGAAAGAAATACCTTTATTATAACATTTATTTCAAAAGCAAGCTATATTTATTCCGCTTTTATACGACGCTTTTTTTTTTTACCCTTTTTTAATTTTTTTATTAATTCCGTTTAAATTTTTCCTTTAAAATAATAACTGCTTTTTTCCTTAAAATATTTTATTAAAAACGTAACCGTTTTAAACGATTAAATAAAATAATTAAAGCCTTTTCCATTTTATGTTATTCCTTTTATAAACGGTTATATTTTTCCTTAATTTTCGTAAAAAAGTTCATTTTTAATACGTTATACGTTAAACGTTAGTAACGAATATAGTAATTATAATTCGGAATATTTATTACGTAAAAATATTTAATTTCCTTAAAATAAGTATAATTCGAATAAGGAATAATTTTGGATCCAAATTTTTCGATAAACTTTACGCGATTAATACGAAATTCGTATTAATTTAAACGCGGTTTTTTTTTCCCTTTTTTAATTCGATCTGTTATAATAAAGTTAGCTAAGGAATTATTTTTTTAACAAAAATAAAAAGGATATTTACGGTTTTTATCTTTAGGATAAAGATTTTTGAAAAGGGGAAATGGTATTATAATATAAAAATAAAGGTTCTTATCTTTAAGGAAACTTATTTTTGGGGCCTGGCGCAAATTTTAAGCGGTTAAATTTCGGAACAAAAAAAGTTTAATTTTTCCTGCCAAGATTTAAGTATTTTAAGTAATTTAAATAATCTGCCAGATTATATAAATTACATAAATCCTAAGTATAATTATTAAGATTCGAGATAGATATATAATAAACGGTTTCCTTTAAAAATAATACTTATTTAGTTTTCGTTTTTTAGTTATTAATTTAAGCTTTTAATCCGAGGTAACTGTACCGTTTTTTAATTAAAGGAAAAATCCGCAAATCTTTTTAACGAACATCTTATTCATTATGCTATTATTACCTACAAATTAAGAACCCCCATTTCGGATACTGCTTATACCTCCAGGTGGATGTATGACAGGTTTGTTACAACAAAGTTTCGTTTCGATTAAGAAATATGGAAAAATAAATATATTATTTTAAAGCCTTAAAAACCTAAAGACGTTACGTTTATATAATAGAACCTATTACGATAACTTTATATATAACTTGGTATTATTCTGGCAGCTTTAAAAAAAAGGTTATTAATAAAATAATAATGATTAAATAATTATTTTCGAAATAAATATAATTAAGTAATTATCACCTTAATAAATAAGTTTAATTAATTCATTATCAAAAATATTAATATAATAATACCTTAATTAACGGTAATTATTTATATAAAAAACATTAACTTATATATAATAATAATATTACAAACTGGTAACGGTACTTTATAATACTTAAGCTTAAAATATTCAGGGGCCGAAATAAGTACATATTATAATTTATATAAAAAGAGTCCGCTTAAAAATATTATAAAAGTTATATATTAAATATATAAGAAGTTAAAGGCTAAAAATAAAAACGTAGTAAGCTTAAAAAAAAGCTTTCCGATTAAAATAACTAATCGTTATCGTTTCTATAAATATCGAAAAAAGCTTAACAAATATAAATACGTTATAGTTATTAATAAAAGGTACTTAAAATTAAATTAAACTATTTATTTTAAAAACCGCAAGTATAATACTTTACTTATAGCTTTCTGATATTTTTAAGACTTTTAAAAATTAAAAATATTAACTTTAAAATATACTTCAATTATTCCTTACTAATAATAAACTTAAACTCTTAATATTATATACCCGGCTCTAGAACAGGGATACAAAATAATAAAGTAATATAATTTAAAATAAAATTACGATATAAAATCGTATCAAGTTACATTTATTATTTATCGTATATATTTTAAAGCAGCAATATATTTATATAGCCGGCTTTTCATATGCAGTTTGCTTAACAAAATTTTTACGAAATTTATTATATTTACCTGATATAAACAAACGGGGGTATAACATTTAGTCAGGAATCTTAAAAAACTTACTTACGAATATTCCGCTATATAATTTACGTTATAATAAAGACTGCTGTAAAAAGGTTTTAAAAACTAAAGTTTAAAATATTAATAAGCTTTTTATCTATTACTATTTTACGAATATTTACTAAATCTAGGACCCGTTAATTAATTCGCTTATTAATAGTCGAAAAGTATAACTTAACGAAAGAAATACCTTTTTAAATAATATTGAAAACTTAGATAATTTTTATACGTTTTAAAAAACGAATTATAAAAGTTAACCTAGTAAATTTCATTATTTAATCAGGGTTCTGGCCATCCAAGCATATATATTTTAAAGGATAATAAGAAGTTAAACGAAATCGTTTAGCTACTAATTAAAGAAAAGAATTTGTTCTAAAATAACATAAAGGTTTAAAGAATATACGGAATAAAAGAAACCCATTTGTTCGTATAAATTTAATTATCCTTACATAACCGTTATATTCAAATTATTTCCGTCCCTTAAATTATTATCGTTATTAACGTTTACTTAATAACCCTTATAATCATTACCCCAGCAGGAATTAGAAAGAATAACCTTAAGGTTTTATTATATTATTTAATGTAAAAAACCGTTAAAAAACGAAAATACCTTATGAGTTAAATATATAAACTTCCTATATACTCCGTTTTTTTTAAAATATTGTCAGAAATAATTATAAAGTTTAAAAAGCCGCGTTTAATATTAAATAGATAATTTATTTTATTACTTTACTTAATAACCGGATTATAAGTTACGAAATTAAAAAAGGGAATTATCCGAAATACGTATCAGCGTAATAGGAAGGATTTTAAGACGAAAAAAATAAAATAAAGTCCTAAGGGCGCAAAACCGGATATATAAACGTAACCTGCCGTTACCGTTATAGGGCTATATAAAGTTAAATATATACATGTTAAGGAAATTATTATATAAAGACGAAAGGGCTTATTATAAAAGTATAAAAACAACTTGAAAACGCCGTTAATGGATTTTTTTATTACCGGGAATAAGTCCTAAGATGTATAAAATTAAGTTTTAGTAATTTAATCATTATAATTAAATTTAAAAATATAAGATATGTTTTATTATAAGAAGCGATAAATAACGTAATAATATTTTGAATAATATATATATATACATTTTAATTAAAATGTTATTTTAAACTTTAATTATTATTACTGCGAAGTTCGACATAAATTTTAAGTAATATAACGTTATAAACGCTTTTATTAATGCGAATCTACCTTATAAACTATATAAAAATATCATTAGGGTATTTATAATGTAACAAAAACTTTTTAATTAAGAAAGTGTAATATAAACCAAAGAAATTACCTTTAATATAATAAAAAGATGTTATTAAAATATTTAAATTTTAAAACTTACCCTCGGTTTTAACAAACCTTGTTACTTTATTCGTTAAAAAGCATTTTATTTTATAAACGATATTATTACGACTTACCGAAATTCTTTTTTAAAAACCTCGTTAATTAGTTAATTTAACAGATACGAAGATATTATATTCTTATAAAAAAATAAAAACTTTTAATAATTTCAGAATATTAAAATAATTATTAACAAAGTTTAAAAAAATCCGATTAATTTAATTTAGCTTTATAAACAAATTAATAAATTTAATGCTTAAAGGAAATTTAAATTACCTTTTAAAAACGTTAATAACAAATATTAAATTATTACTAAATTTTAATTTAACCGATTTAAGTTGTATTAATAAATACTGAAAAAGAAAGTCGGGTTTATTTTTTACGTAATAATTAATATACGATTTAATATAACCTTTACGATATCTTAAATTGCCCGATTTAACCGAATCCTTAATAACGTATATTATAAAATTACTATTCAAATTATATTATACCTTATTAAAACCAAAACGTTAACGTTATAATTTAGGCATAAGGATTCGTTAAATACTTAAAGTAACGTTTTATTAAAAATAATTCCATTATTTAGAAATTATTCTTAAATACGGAACCGTTAAATATATAATACGGTAATTAATAACAAATATAGCTTATTAATGCCGATATTATCTTATTATAAAATAAAATATACTATATAAATATATATGATTATTAATTACTAAAACCGAAAAAAGAAATATAATTAAAATAAATTAAACGTTTACTAGTAGTATATTAACTAATATATAAATAAAAGCTTTATTACGAAAAACTTTTAATTATTTTAAAAACTAATTAAAATTAATAAATATTACGGAAATTTTCGATCGATAAAAAAATACCCTACGAATAATTAAAAAGGACAATTTAATTACTTAAAAAGATTTAATCGCCGGAGGAGAGGTAAAACGGATATTTGCGGCTATAAAAAGTAATAAAATATAACAGTTAATGCCGTAATTACGTTAAGGCGTTAAGAGGGTATATTAGCTAGCACAAGGTACGCTAGCACCCCATATATTTTTTTTTAAAATCGGGCCCTTTGTTTTAAAGGTGTGGCCGCGTTTGCGGCGCAGCTATGGCTAAGGTTTTCCAAAACTCTGTAGCTTTAGGTACCGGCCCACAAAAACCCACAGAATATAACAACACCTTTAAAACAGGGCCTGATGGCAAGTAGTGATTTTTTAGCTCCGTTACGCACGCTCCCATATAAATTTTCGAAAACCTTTCTTAAAAACTCGCAAATATAACAATAATAAGGGATTATCTCTCCCTCGAGGAAACGTAACCGTATAGACAATTGGATAAAATGATAAACTGTTACTTTAATTCTATATTTCACTAAAACCCATCCCTTTCGTAAACTACCTAGCCCCAAGCCAGCTCCTATCCATATCGATTTTTATCGGAATTCTGGAAATTTTTCGCAATCCGGAACACCCGGACAAACCATTATTCGTAATCCTTTAATTTATATTATTCCAAAATTTGAACTTCGAAATTTTCGAACCCGTTTTTATTTTTTCCGTTTAATTTTATTAATAATATTTTTATAATTTTTATATTATTCGGCATAAGTTCTATTAAATATTTATTATTATAATTTTCGTAAATTAAATTATATCCGAAAATTAAAAACCGAAATTAATTTTTTAAAAATATATTTTCTGGTTCGATAATAATATCGATAAGTTTAACACATCTGGTAACCTTATAAAAATTTTGTACCGTAAAAAAAATGTTCTTTTTGGAAATCCTACGGTTACGGATTACCGGTATTATATATTCGGAATTACGTAACATATTTAGCTATTTTAATAAAGCTATAGGAATAATTAAGCCGTAAAACTGGCAAAAGTTCGTATAACTTTTTATACGTACTTAAGGTTTACCCTTAAGGTTTATTCTTAAGGTTTATCCTTAAAGTTTATTTTTTAAAGTTTATCCTTAAGGTTTATTTTTATGGTTTATCCTTAAGGTTTATTGCAACCAGCTGGCATAAAATTTATTAAAATCGAAATTTATCAGCAACCATATATTAATCTGCTTTAAAGTAAGGTTTTGCTTTAAAGTACGTTTTTATAGAACTAAAGTATATAATCTATTTTAACTGTAAAAACTATTAATCAATTATCGTATACGAAAATATTAGATATAGTATCTATCGTGTAGATTATATGTATAATGATTTTCTGTATATTTGGCTCAGCCTGGAAAATAAGGCTTGAACCTAGATCAACCTTGCAAATAAGGGATTATCATAAATAATAAAAGTTACTATTAAATATAGCTTTAAAAAGTCTTTCTAGCCGTGTTCATAGCTTTCCGATCGGGGCTGTTTTGGCGGAAATATTAAAGAAACAAATCAAAATTTCCGTTCTGCACACCCCACCCCCCCCCAACCAAAACCGCAACGTCCTTATGGCTACGACGTAATAACCACAACCCGTACGGCCAAAAGAATAACTGGACGGGCTTCTCCCGTACTAAATTACCCTTAGAAGGTCCATAGCAAAGTGTTGCGACCGGTAGTTATTACGTCGCAGCCATAAGGGCGTTTCGGTCAATCAAGTCCCGGACCTTCTCAGTGCTACGACGTAACAACCATAACCCGTACGCCCGAAAAAATTAATATACGGGCTTTTCGCAGTTAAAATATACTTGGAAGACCCGGTGCACGCTTATGCGACCAATGGTGATGCTGTCGCAGCCATGAGGCTGTTGCGATCGCCCATTTCCCAGACCTAAACTTGGCTATATTCGCCGTAATATTTATCCAAAAAAATGGAAAATTTCCTATATGTACGTTACCTTATCAATATCAGGCCCTATTTTTGGGGTTGGGGCGGCGCCTGCGGCGCACCTGCAGCGAAGGCTTTAAAAATAAAAACAGTAGCTTTAGATACCACGCTAACCTAATTAGTAAAGTACTTACAAAAATAACAAAACCTCAAAAATAAGGCCTAATATTAAGTTATAATTTTTTGGCTCCGTTTTATATATCCTTATACAAAATTTCGAAAATTAACTTAAAATAATAAAATAATAATAATAAATTATTATAAAATAAAATAAATATTATTAAATAAAGCTTTAAAAGGGCTTTTTAACGGTATTTATAACTTTATAAATAAGGTTCGTTTAATAAAAATATAAAAGAAATAATTTAAAATTTTTGTTTTATATACCGCCCCTTAACTATAACGCCCTTATGGCTGCAATAACGTAACTACCGTATACATTATTTCGTTATGGGCCTTCCAAGGGTAATTTAATACGGGAGAAACCCGTCCAGTTATTCTTTTATCCGTAGGGATTATGGTTATTACGTCGTAGCAAAAAAAGCGTTCCGGTTAATTAAGTCCGGGACCTTTTTAGGGCTGCGACGTAATAACCATAACCCGTACGGCCGAAAAAATTAATATCCGGGCTTTCTCCATACAGAATATACTTAGGAAGCCCGGTGCATAATAATGCGACCGGTGGTTGTGCTGTCGCAGCGATAAGGCTGTTGCGATTGCCTATTTCCCATACCTAAATTTAGCCATATTGGCTGTAATTTATCTCTAAAAAAATAGAAAAAATTTATAAATATACGTTAGCTTATATCGGGCGCGTATATAAAGTATTAAACTTATCGGATATAAATTAGCTGCAAAATAGTTTATTTTATATAAAATTTTTAATTTTTTAAAAGAAATAAAAAAAAAGTTAATAATTTTGGTAGCGATATATAAAACGAGACCTTTATTCGTATAACCTGAACTTAGGCCTCGTTGGTTCGTTACGGGGATACGGTATTTGATTGATTAATTTTTAGCTTCTTGGTAGAGTATATTGGAAAACTTTACAGAAAATGAAGAGCTAGCGAGGCCTGAGCTCGCTGAGGTAATATGTACGTTAGCTTATATTCGACGCGTATATAAAGTATCAAACTTCTTAGCCGTAAATTGGCTGCAAAATATTTTTTATATAAATCTTTTAATTCTTTTAAAGAAATGGAAGGAAAGTTGCCAGCTAGCAGGGGTGCGCAAGCACTCCATATACGGAAAGGCTTCCTCTGATCGGACCATATATGTTCCGTGGACAGATGACATTAAAGTGCAGCGCGTTTTCTAGAGCGCCTGCAACTAGTCATGCAATACAACATAACTGATGACCCCTATATCTGACAAAAGTTGATGATTTTGATGGCGATGTGCAGAACGGACCCCTATCTCGCGCAACTACCACTCAGGCCTCGCTGGCGTGTTACGGTTTTGTGGCATTTGATTGGTTAATTTTAAGGTCATACAGCAGCACATTTGGAAAAGCAAGCCAGGGAGGCCTGAGCTAGCTGAGGTAACCCATATACGGAAAGATTCCCTTTAATCGGAACATATATATTCCGTCTCTAGACTACATGATAATCCCATACGCGTTCTAGAGCACCTGCAACTAATCATACACTATAACATAACTAATGTTCCCTATATCTGACACTAACCACAAGACCAAACGATCAGCAATTCCAAACCCTAATTGAGTGCATTTGCCAGTCCGTGCGGCGACGGGCCACCGACACACCAGAGGCAGGTGATTCCCCAAAGGGGCGGCTGCAGGGTAAAAAGAGGCCCAGGAAGCAGACCGAAAAGAAATCAACGCTGGCCCTCGGCGGGTGCTCGCATAACGATCGACGGCCGCGTAATGTGCTCACGGGGCGCAGTAAAGCCCTGGGGGTTCGACGCTTTATGCAGCTCCTAAAGTTGGGACGATTTAATTAAAGAGAGGAGCAATTATAACGATGTGCGTAACGTCGCACGTTACATGCGCTTTCATAAGGTGGATTTAGGTGTCTAAACCCTAATTAGGATTTAGAATTACTGATCTTTTATAGTCTTGTAGTTAACGTCGCACTCTCTCTTATCTTATAAAATTCGATTAATAATTAATTTCTTCTCGGTCGGTATTAATTTTTATAAGTTTAGGATATTGTCGGTCTGGGCGTATTAACTATAATATTAAGTTTTTAAAATAAATTCGAGAACGTAATATATAACATATAACTTTTTAAAATTAAAATTTAGATTTCGTTATTATTTCAGCTAACGTTCCAGAAAAGCTCGCGGCTTAAATAAGCTTGCGGCGCGTTTTTATTAACATTTTAATTCTTTATCTTTAATTATTCATTACGTAATATTAGTATTATAAAACGCCTTATGAAAAATTTTAAATTAAACCTAGACGTTTAGGCTAAAAAATAAATCTTAAAATTTAATCTTAAAAAGTTTACTTTTACATATATTAAATAACTGTGAGATATCAGAGGTTTTAAGTTTGACAGAACGTTACGGAAATTACCTGTGGTTTAAAGCCGGGACTATATTAGCTATATTTATAAATATAAGCCCTAACCGACGTAGTTTCCGGATTCCATAATTGATATAATAACAACGATTACTTTTACCCGAATACTAAATATACGTTTATATCCGATAATTAAAAATCTTAATTTTCCTTAAGACCGACATTACGAGTAAAACGGTAAGCAACCTTTAATTATAATAATTAAAACTATTATAAAAAAGATTTATTTAATTTTAAAATATTAAAAATAATAAGATAATGGATGATAAATTAGTATAATATCTTTCATTTACGAAATTAAAAGTTTAAAAATTATCTAAAAGGTTAATCTGTAAAGTATTTAAAATATTTTAATTAAAATTGCCGCTGATAGTATAACTATCGTATTAAGGTTCGTTAAATAAGAAAGAATTAACGGAAAAAATTTATTTTGTAATAAAAAGAAGTATTATAAATTAGCTTAATAATAATACGGATTAGGCCATATACGTATAAGAAAATAAAGAATATAAAAATTACCAGAAAGATAATAAAAAATTAACGACTTAAATTCTATTTTCGTAATGATTGAAATACCGATTTACGATTTGTAAACTAATAAAACCTTTAACGAATAATATAACAATTTGAAAAAAAAAATATTATTAATTAAAAATAAAATAGAACCGGAAATAAAAAAGAAACACCGAATAATTATAAAGTAACTTTTTCAGCTTTAAGAATATTTCGGAATATAAATAATATAATAAAAAATAATTATATCGAACGTATATAATAAAGGAATTAAAAATGTTAACGATATAAAGAATTTAAGAAAGAATTTAAAAGGAATTTTTATTTAGGTATTTAATCATTAAAATATAAGTTTTAAAATAACTTAATAAAAATAAATTAATTTAATATTTTAAAATACCGTAAAATAATAATTTAATTTAAATATTATGTTTGCTTATAATTTTGAAACATTCGGCCGTAAATTATTCAAAACGCGTTTAAAATTACGTTTACAAATATAAGCGATCCCGATACCAAAGTAAAAAACATTTTACTAAATATTAATATAATATAAAACTAATCAACTAATATCTTTTGTAGAAAAGCCTGAAAACTCGGTAAAAGTAGAAATTAAGGTTAAAATAATAAACTAATAGAATTGAAGCGAAAGGACGCTATTACCGCCAGAAGCCTTATCGAACCTACTTATTTAATATAATTAAACTTTTACCAATTATTAACTGGCTAATTCGGTTTTAAAAATAAAATATCCTAAAATTAAAAACAGAACAAAACTTTAATACGAATAATTAAAGAACGTATTAATACGGTTACAAACTTAATAAAGATAAAAGGAGTTTTATTATAAAGGTTACCTTATATATATTTAACCAGATTAATAAAATCTTAAGTTTTTATTTACCACTTTCAAGTAGTTATAAATACGTTATAAATGTAATTATTCTTATTTTCGAATACAGACAAGTAAATTGCCGTTTAATAACCGAGATAGCTTTTAATTAATACGTTTATAAAATATAACGGATTACGAAGAATTCGCTTATAATTTGGTTTTATTATATTTATTAAAATAATAAGGCCTTTCATAAAATTATAAAGAGATTAATACTTACCTAGAATAAAAGAATTATTCGATTATCGGGAAATTAACCGAAAGGTACGATTAAATAATAATTAATTCGGAAACGTTTTTTATTAAATTAGGACGAGGAGGTTCGGTTCTGATCAGTACATAATTAAAGAGAGTGTTACGAGTAAGCCTAGGGTTCAGCGGGGGTGTACCCACTTCCTGAATTAGAATTTTTAACGGTAACCAATATTAGAAATTCGATAGCAAAACCACGTTAAGATATAAAAGAAAGATATATTAGTATTATATTAGGTATTTTATAAAGATTTTAAGAAAATTAAAATCTTTTTAAAATGCGTATTATAAAACGTATAAATAAATCTTTTTTAAAAAATTATAGAAAAATAAAGAATTAAAATAATAAGCTTATATTTAAATATACTGTGGTTTCTTTCTTAAATTAATTTTAATATTTAAAAATAAAAATATAATAAGGAGGAATAAAGATTAATAATATTAACAGTTTATTTTTTAATATTTTGTTAAATTTAATTAAATACAACGTAAGATATTAAAATATATTTAAGCTTCGAATTTACCTGTATGTTTATAATACGTTAGTACTGTTACAGTTTAATATAAAACGAAAATTATATAAATTAAAAGCTTTTAAAGGGGTTTAAAAAATTACATATAATATTTCTATTACTTCGAAAGTTTTAACTTGTAAAAAATGTTAATAAGTAGAATTTCTTAGTTTTTTAATTTTATAATTTTATTATAATATATAAAGTACATATGATACAGTTTTATAATATATTTAATAATATTTAATAATATATATAAGATTATAAACTTAATATCGTAAATTAAATTAAAAAATATTTAAGTAATATATTAGTATTAAAAAATTTAAAAAGCTTCTTAATTTATTTATTAATTAATAATATATATTTCCATCGAAATATATTTAGAAATTTTAAATGTAACGTTTTATATTTTTTCTTAAAAACTATATATATATATATATATATATTAATTTTAAAATCTGAAAAATAAATTAGCCTTTAAAGCTAATCTTTTTATTATAATTATTATTAACTTTTAAAAAAACAATTCTTAAGTTTTATTATGTATATAATAATAGTAATACTATTAAGTTCCGAAATGTTTAAATTTAACATAAAATTTGTAATAAACGGAAACTTAATTTTAATAATATAATATAATATAATAACATAAGTACTGCCATATTACGATTAATAAAGGGCTTCTTTATATTTTAAAATATCTATATATATAATATATTATTATATGAATTATAAAATCTTATGTTCTTTATATTTTAGGTTATTTTTGAACGTTTATAAAAAGTAGGTATTTATTTTAAATTAATTATAATGCCTTAATTATATCTTCCTTAAGTAATGATTTTATCGTTATTTTTATTTTAATTTTAAAAGTGTTTATTTACATAATCTTCTTTAATAATTATTTTACCTTATAAAAGTTAATAATAAAGGTTAAATATAATTTAAAACCTTAGTTCTTTAAACCTATCTTTATTTTATCTATAAGTAATAGGTTGTAAATAATCCGTATATAAAATCTGGTATCTTTAGTATATTCCTTTATTTAATTATACCTTTTTAATATTACGTAATTTGCTGAGAAATCGATCAAGAAAGTGGGTAAATTCAGGAAGTGGGGGCACCCTTTTAAGAGATAATAAAGGTAATGTAATTAAATTGGTGTTAAAACTAGTTATAAAAACTCTGTCCGTAATAATAATTAATAAGTGTTTCCGGGGTTACGTCCGGTAAAAAGAGCTTTTAAAAATATATAATCGGTGCTGGTTAATTAATTAGTGAAGTTATATTTTCGGCTTTATATTTTACATCATTTTAATTTTCTTTCTTTAACTAAAATCGTTTTAGATTTTTTTAAAAACTAAAGGCAAATTTCGCATAATAAACCGAACGTTCTAAGGGAATTAAATATATATAAACTTAACCGATTAATTAAATTAACGGTTCCGCGGTTTTCTTTCTATTATCCTTAATTTAAGATTTCGATTTTTATATTTTACTAAAATCTTTTGTTATTTATTTATCTTTTCGTTTTTAACTTTTATTTTCCAGTATTTCGGTAACGGTTAAGATTTTATTTTTAAATTAACCAGGTTGTTTTTAAGGGAAATATAGTTCGGGCTTTTATTCTATATTTTCGAAAAAAGAATTATCCAGCTGTATGGTATAATATATTAACTACCAATTATAATTTTTACGCGTTAATTATTTAAGATTAATCAATGAATATATTTTTTAAAAGGCCGGCTTTTGGCCGTTAAATTACGTTAAATAATTTTAAACATTAAAAGTTTAATTTAAATATATAAAAACGGGGGTATAATTATCTTCAAAGCCGGTAAAGATTATTTTTAAGGCTGATTAATAAAGGAAAATAAAGGGAAAGTAAGCGTTTAACGTAATATCCGTAATGTTTTTTAATATTTTTAATAGCTGTAATAGTAAAAGATTATAAGGTTTAATTAATATCAGATTTATTAATTCTAATTTCGGTTAATAAGGATAAGAGTTTTCCGGGTTATTTTTTTAATATTCTTTAACGTTACATGATTGAAGTTTTAAATTAAAATACTTTCTAATTAATTCAATATTTTATATTTTATATTATTTTTGTTTTATTTAAATAATATAATTATATAAGGTTAATCTAAGTTCAAGCCTTATTTTTTAAATTAAGCTAAATATACAGAATTTTATTTTATATATAATCTATATGATAGATATTATACCCAGTATCTTCGAATACGATAATTAATTAATAAATTTTACGGTTAAGATAGATTGTATACCTCAGTCCCATAGAACCTCACTCTGAAACAGAATGCGTGGTTTCCGATAAGCTTCGACTCTGATGAACCTTATGCCAGCTGGGCAGTAAACCTTAAGGATAAATCTTAGATAATATAATTATTAATTCTTCTTTTTTTCAAAATGTTATAAGTAATAATATAAGGCATATAAATAACCTATAAACCCTATTTATACGAACGGAATAAGGTAAATATTTAATAATCGTTATACGGCCGGAAGGATTATTAAGATTTAATTTTTCTTACGTTTTGCAATATAATCGAATTAGCCGTCTAAAGCGTTTAAGATACAAGTAGATATTAAATATTAAAAATAAACGTTTTAATCGGATATATAATATATTAATTTAATAAATTTTAATATTATCCTTAATATATAATTATATATAAGTTATTACTTTAACGTTACTTAAATTTTATATATAAATATCCTTTTTTACTTAATTAAAAATTAATGTTATTTTATTATTACTAATTATTTGCCCAGTCTTTAAAATAATAATTATAATTTACTGGAATATCTTTTAACTAATTATTTAATTTAAGGTAATAATATATTAAGTCTAAAAAAAGGTACAGATATTTATAATTCTAAAAGTTTATTATAACGGCGTAATTATTATATTATTTTAATTTTCTTTGAATTAAAGTAAAAATAAAATAATAAGTTTTTATGCCTGGCATAAGGTTTAACAAAGTCGAAGCTTATCGGCAACCACGCATGTAAGTCTTTTAAGCCGACATCAGTCGAGAAATTGCGTGCTTATGGGCGCCCAGCAATCTGCTTCAGAATGAGGTTTTGCTTCAGAGTGAGATTTTATAGAACTAAGGTATATAATTTATCTTAACCGTTAAAATTATTAAGTACTTATCATGTTCGAAGATACTGGGTAAAATATTTATCTTATAGATTATATGTATAATAACTTTTTATATATTTAGCTTACCTATGAAAATAAGGCTTGAACCTAGATTAACCTTATATAAGTTTTTATAAATGCCGATTATTTTTATTATAAGATCTGATATATATAATCCGATTTAAATGATATTTAAAAATAATTATTTTAATATAAAAAAAAGTAATATTATTATTATATATTTTTCGACATAACTATATTATATCGTTTTTTATATAAAAATGTTAATTAATTAAGTAAACTTTTTAAAATCTTTATATTTTATATTATATAATTCGTTTTTTAAACTATAATATAATAACGATTTATATATTAATTAATGATATAAATAGATTAAGACCAGTATTTAATAATTTAAAAATGTTAACAATAAATAGTAAATGATTTAGCATATATAAATATATATATTTATAAAGATGTAAAAATATTAATATATTTACAAATATTTTAATATTAAATTAGAAATTATATAAAAATAAGAAAACATTAGGAAATAATAATAAATTATGGAAATAATTAAGTATGTATTTTTAAAGCTAATATATTAATTTTTAATTTAAAGACTTATACGCAGAAAGTCTTTTTTAAAATTTTATAGCCGATTTTATATAAAAATGAAATAAAGTAATTATTATAATCTTTTTTAATTAATCTTATAATTTTCGATTTTATACGCTATTTCTTTATAATATTTTTTTAATTATATCTTTTTTTAAATTTTATATATATTTAAATATACTTTTAAATATTATTCTTTTATTTATTGATATAATTAGAAGTTTTTATTAACCGTTAGATTTTCGTAATTTCCAGGGCTTTCGTAATAATATAAATCCGGCTAAATTTATTAACTTTTTAAAAGAATCGTTGTTTAAAACGTAACTTAATTCCGATAATTTTTTTTAAGTATTAGAAATTTTAAACTTATCGGTCCTAATATTATTTTAAATATATATGATTTAAATTATATTTCTATTAAACGTAAAATATTATTAATACATTTTTATAATATAATATTCTTTCCGGTTATAATCCGTTATATTAGTAAAGTTTTAATTATTAATCCTAAATTTAAATCTTACTATAACATTAATAATTTCCGGAAATTTAATACCTTTATATCTTAAGAATAACCCGTTTATAACTTATTATTTTTTTAAATCCCGGTTCCGTATTATTAAATTAAATTAAAATTACCTACCCGTTAAAGGTTTAATAATAAATAATCCGTTATTTTTTAAACCTTAACTTTTTTAATTAAAAATATATTAATTAATCAAAATCCGCATTTTCTTAAGGCCTTGTTGATTTTTAGAATTATTAAATAATTATTCGGTAGTTGTTAATTAATATCTGTAATTTTTATACTTTTTAAAATATTTCCGTCTTATAATATTACGATAAAATCCTTTTTAACGGTTTAAATTATTTTAGTAAATAACCGTATTATTAGTTATATCTTTAGGCCTTATAATAACATTAAAACAAAACGTTTCTTTCGTCTGTCTCTGAATCGTTAACGAAGCGTAAAATTCTTTTAAAATAATTATAATACCAGAAACTTTGTAATTTTTAAATATATTAAAATATATATTTTTTAATTTTTAATACCTTTATTATTTTATTTAGATTAATCACTACTATATATTCAAAACGTTATTTTCTTTATCGTTAAAAATCCAGTTAACGGTCGGTATATACGTTAATAGATTAAAGGCAAAGATATATAAATTGCCGTAAACGTTTAATTTAATATTACTAGATATTTCTTTAAATTAACATTAAACGATTGTATTTAATTTTCGTTAAAACCTTCCCAACCGGTTTTATTAACTTATTTATATCGTTATTTGTTAAACGTTTTTAATACGTTACCGGTGTATTTATCATAATATTTAATATTTTTATTTTCGTACTTTATAAATTTTACGAACGAAGATTTAAAATATCGAAAAGTTTTAATTAATATGGCATATTTTTATTTTTCACATAGTGACTAATTCCAGACTTTTATAAAAGACTTTATAATAATTATGTTAAATCTATTTAGGATTTCAAATATATTTTCCGTAATAATGGGTTTAAAGTATTTAAAATTACTTATTTTGAATTTATATAAATTTAAGCAAATATTTGTAATAATATTTATTTAATAATTCGGCAACAGGATAAAAATTAATTCCGGGTTAAAACTAAAGATTATATTTCGAACTTTTCATATTAAGCGATTATAATTAACGAATTAATTAATAATAACGGAAGGTAATTATCGCATATGGTAATAATTTATATAATTTTAAAAATTCGGATTCTCTTTTTATATTTTAATCTTTTTATTTCATTACGTTAATCTTTTCAGTTTATTAAATTAATATATTTTAGCTATAATATTATCGTTTATAATTCTGTAATCTTTATCCTAATTATTAAAAATTCGTAACTTAATATTTATTTTAATAAATTTTACAATTTTTAGTTATTAATTACTTAATAGTTTAATATCCGTAACGTTTAAGCTATTCGATATCCTATTATGTGGTTCATAAATAAATGGTTTCATTTAATTATTCTTTTATACATTATTCGTTTTTTAATACTCTTTTTTTATAAAACGTTTTATTTATTAATAAAAAGGGTTTTTATAATTTCGGGTTTTTAATTGTTTTAAAATATTAAGTATTTAGATGAATAACATTACTAATTTAATACGGGCTAATTTAACTGTATTTTAATTTTTTATCTTTAAATATAATTAAATATAGTACCATATTATATAATAACATTAATCGTTTAATTTTAAGAATTTTTCCTTTATTTTATTTTTATTTTTTTAATTTATAAACTTAATGACCTTACGATATTAATTCTTAATAACTTTGGTAACCTTCGTTACGTTTTTAATTTCCTTTTTTAAAAGCTGAATCCGTTACGTAATAAACTTGCTTTCGGAATATTAAGACCTCAAATTATAATTTTTCATATCGGTTAGATTATGTCGATGGGTAAAAGGGTTTTTTGTTTATATACTAATTTATAAGGGCTAAGGCCGTAATCTTTTATAATGGTATTATCGGCGAAAACCATATTAGGCAAATATTTAACTTCTCCTTTACTAGTTTTATTCGTTGCTTTTATTCGAGATTTAGCGATCGAAACGTAGTTCTTTTAATTAAGCCTTATTACCAGGTTATATACGTAATATTAATTTTCCTTTTAATTTTTAATATATTATAAGCTTTAATAACATCGCTTTTATTTTTAAAACTTTTATTAATTTTAATTTTAATCTGGATATTATGTTAATAAAAGACGTATTTGTTTAAAAATATTTTAGTCGTTATTAGCGTAATTAATTATAAGGTTTTAATTTTTAAATAATGAAATAATTCGTATTTTACTTTGACCGTAACTTTATAACTATCGTTATTAGGTATAAATTAAATACCGGTCATTTGGATGATAGTTATATTAATCGATTATTAATTTTATAGCCTTTTTCGAAACATTAATCGGTTATTTTCTGGCATTTAATATACGTAAATACTTCTTTCCGAATATAGTTAAATTTGTTACGTTAATAATATAAAGCTATAAAACGACGATAAGTTAAAACTTGCCCTTTATGGTCATAATCCTTATAATATTATTTGATTACCGTAAAACGTTTTTATTCGAAATTAATAACCATACGGATAATATATTTCATATTTACTTTATGTTTAAAAGTTTTATCTTAAAATAAAATATTTTAAAGGCTTTATTTTAAAAGTTATCTTTTTCCTTTCTAAAATCTTACAAAACCGATTAAACACTTAATTTTATTAAAAACCTTACGTATTTTTATAACTTTTTAAACCAGGTTTTAATAAAAGGTTTTTATTTTCGACCCGTTTTAAAAAATATTAATATCATTCCGGTTAAGATAAAGTTGAACCGGATAATGTTTAATTAAATATTAATAAAATCGTTAACTTTTTCCTTTTGTTAACCGTTTAATGCGTTAAAGGCTTAAAATAATTTTCGGGATAAATTTTTAATTATTTAAATTTTTTATTAAGGATATATTTAATTCTAAATCCGAATATCTTTATGGACATAAAATATTAATTAAATAAAATAGTGACTAAAGAATTTATAAAATTATTGATTTGAAATATTAATATTTTAATATTAATTTCGGATATAAAGCGAACCTTACAAATCTAATTCCGGAATCGTTTAAATATTTTAAAAATATTTCGACATTTTAATTTATTAACGTTATAATTTAATTTAATACCTTTTTAAGTATTATTTTCATAACGCATAAAATATTCGAAGTTATTATTTAATTAACTAAAAGTATTTTCATAATCATCCTTTTCGTATTTATTCTTATAATAATTTTTCCTATTTTAAAATTAAAGTTTAAGGTAATTAAGGTCGGAATTATTATAAGCTTCTTTCTAAAGCTCTTTATTATTTTTTTTTATTAAGCTTTTAAATAAAACATTTATTTTTCTCGGAATAAGCGTATAAAAGCCTTTACTTTTTGGTATATTATGTAATAGAAATTCGGTAATAAATAATAATACTTAAAAACTCTAATTTCCGAAACGTCTTTATACGGCTTAATTTCCAGGAATTTTATTATTTTAATAATATCGGATCAGCAACCAGTTAATCCGTAAAAGAATCCGATTATAATGGTAATTTCTTAATATTATTAAAAAACCTGTATATTAATCGTAATATTAGTAAAATCCGAATTAAATAAGATTTTATTTATATTAACGAAATGCTCGTAAATAGGTTTCTAGATTTCTTTAAAAAAGTTCCTATTATATTTTGTTTTCGGACCTTTAATGCCGCTATTATTAACGAATGAACGGGTTATATTAAGTATTAAATCGTTTAAAATCCTTTTTATCCCGTAATAAAAGTAAGTCTTAAAATGAATAACTTATTAAAATTAGGTAATTATTTTAAAAAGTTTAACGGTATCGAAATAGTCGTAAAGCTTTTATTAATCAAGGCTAAAATAACTTAATGGAAACCGGAAAAAAGATTTATTAACATTGTTATAAAGTATATTATAAAGTCCGAAATAAATTCGTTGTGTTTTCCTATTATAAACGTGTTTTATCAGATAATAATATTAAGCTTTATTATAAAAATAATTAATCGTAAGCTGCCGTCCTTCTTTTTCAGAAAGAATAAACCTTTTTATATACCGTATAAAATATTTAAATATATTTTTTCAAATGCAAATTTATAATACGTCGATCAGCTTATCTTTTATATTAACCGGTATAATAATATTTTTAGCTTTTTCTACCATATAAAAGGTCCCTTAAATTTCGTAGTCTAATAATATATATTATTTAATTTTATTATATTTCTATTAATCTTAAATTAAAATACCTTTTATTCAGTATAAAAACTTTTAAAAAAGAAGTTTTTCCATCCGGATAAATTTATGACTTCATTAATTAAGATAATCTTGACCTTTTTATTGATAAATCGGATATATTACGGGGTAATAGTAAATCTAGAAAAAAGAATTAATAAAATATTTAGTTTAAAATGTTTTTTTAGAAATCAATTAAAAATTTTTTTTTTAAACCTTTTAACTTTTTAATTAAAGTTTCCAAATAATAATAATCAGTTAAAGACTATGTCGTTAATAAAAAATATTTTATTTTGTTTCGGTTTATATATAATATTAATTTATCGCGATTAGTTATTATTAATTTTATTACGTAATTGTTTTATAAAATTCTAAATAAAATATATATAAATTCTTTATCTTTAAGTTAGATTAAAAGAATATTTTCGGGTTTTAATTTATTACATGTAACGTTTTAAATAATTATTAAATTTTAATCGGCGTAAGTATGATTAATTAAAAAGATATATAAACTTATAAAGTATTCGTTCGTTTTATTATTCGTAAACCTGCTTTTAATAACAAAACGGCTTATATTTTTACCGGTTATTCTCTTTTTAAAATGTTTATCGGTATATATATTACGAATAACTTTTTTAATTAAGATTAAGCGGATAATAATCTTTATTAAGCCGAAGTTTTAAGTTCTTTTTATTATTTTAAGATCCATATTAAGCGGTATTTTCGATTTAGCCATAAAATTAAGTCCAAAAATAAATAAATATATAACGTAATAGTTATTAACGATAAATAAAATAATAATAATTAATCGGTTAACTAATTAAATAAAAGTTTCGATTATAATTTTAAACCGGGTTTCTCTTTAAAAGTTAAAGGTTAAAAATAATACGTAGGTTTATCGTATAATTAATTTTTATCGTTTAACGTACGACGTAATTATAACGTTAATTTCGGTTTTAATATCGATAGTTGTATTAATTAAATTCTTTGAACCTTTATAACTGATTTTAATTATTAATTTAAATAACAGAATAATATATTTGACTAGATTATATTATTAAACCGATAAAATTTTGATTTCCTTTAAACTTTCCGCCTTATAACAGATATTCATAATAAAAATTGTAACGGATTTCCTTACTCTTAAGAACTTTAATTTTCATACTTTAATTTTGGTTATTTTAAACCTTTTTTTTATTCATATAATTAAAAGTCTCCAGAATCTTAACGGTTATAAAGTTCTTAAAAGGTTTTCCGAAATTTCAGTAAACTTTAATTAATTCGTATTAAATAATTTTAAACTTTCTTTTAAAATTTTCCCCGATTTCCTTTTCTTAAAATCTAATTAAATATTTATCGATGAATTTTTATTAATAAAGCTATTATTTATTTAAGTAATATCGTTTGTTAAAAAGATATTAATATTTATCTTACAGGTATTATTTATTTTAATGCCAACTTTTATCTTATAAAATCAAAATCCTTTATATATTAAGTTATTTCTATTAATTTCGTACTTAACTTACTTCTTTTTATGCTTTCAAATTCGTCTTTTTTATTCCTAAAACGCTTGGTTATTATATCGTTAATAAATATAATCGTCTAATTAAAGTCGTCGATTTCCAAGTCTTGGATTTTCTTTAAATATGGGGTCTCTTTATTTTCGATTAAATCGTTTTATAACTATTTCCGGAAAGATACCTTTTTATAAAACGCTTTTCCGTTATAATTAACGAAATAGGTTATATTAATTTCGGATATTTTATTTTCAATTAATATGAGATTTTTTTCTATTCAATTTTAAAATCGTAATATACTTTCAATGTTTAATTAAATTATTAATATCCCGATTAGGGTTCATTAAATTAATTATTTACCCCCCGGAAAGTATTATTTCGCCGATTAAAATATCGCATTTTTTTCTTAAATCGGATAAGGAAAGCCGGCAAATTATGGATATATTGTAAGGTCTTTTTTCAAATTAAGATTTTGTTATTTAATTGCTGAAGTTTCTTAAAACATCAAGAAATGATATTATATTTAACCTTTCTTTTTTAAAAAGTTTTAAGAAAAATAATATATCCGTCGCCGGTAAGTAAAAAAATCTTATCATTTTCATATTAACAAATATTTGACATTTTTATATATTATATCTTAATTTTTAATAAAATTTTTAAGAACTTTAATTAAGGTTATTAAAACGTTGATTTAAGCGCTAGTAATTATTACTGTATTTTCCTTAATTCCGGTATTTATTTCGTTTACGGTAAAGACTTAATCGATTAAATTTATCCGGCTGGAAATTAATTATATTAATTAACGGGTTAGTATTATAATTATAAACTTAAGGTATCTTTTATTAAAAGTTTAAAAGGTTTAAATTTATCGTATTTATAAAATCTTTAAGTTTTACAATACGTTTATGATTTTAAATATTAATCGGGCCAGCTAGGTATTATGTATTATGGATGCGGATCTTTTTATTTTAAATTATTTATTTTATTTAATTAAATAAAGCCGGTTTTTATCTTGTTGATTAAAATTAAAACGGATATTTTTTTGATAGTTTCCGGCCTTTATATTTAAAGAGCCCAGTTTTATTAATAACCTAATTTCCAATTAATAATGATATATTATCATAAATCATCCCGTATAAATTTTCGAATTTTATAAATGAAATATTAAGAATTCTTTCGCTATTTTTAACGGATATATATTGTGATAAACTTTCGCTATATTTATCCTTCTTAACTATTTTCCATTTTAGCTTAAATTCTTTTATAATATCTTATAACTTAATAATATATTTTAAATAATAATCATATATTTAATTAAACTCTTAACTATAGGTTTATATTGTTAAAGTTTTAATTATTTTCTTACCGTTTAAATCTTTTATAATTTTATAACTTGAGGTTTTTTAAAATAATTAAAGCAACTTCACTTTATTCGCTAATTTTATTAAAAATAAATTTAATTTAATCCTTTATAATAATGCTAACTATTTAATGGGATATTTTATAAATTATTTAACGTCTTTTAAATTTATATTGCCTTAATAATTTATTAATTTCGTAAAGTTAATTTAGACTTCCGGTATTTAAAAAACGAACATTAAAAAAAGGAAACGCGTGCGAAAGAATTATAAAAATAAAAATTCTTTTATAATATTGGCAAAAAAACCGTATTTTAATTAATTAATGGTATCGAAAAATATAACGTTTGCTATAAATGTTATAAGTTTTATAAATAACTTTAATAACTTTTCAGTCAAAATTAAGTTTTCGTTATTCCGGTATATTAATAACGATTTTAAAGTTTATTTAAATAATTATATTTTTAATTAATTTTAAAAGTTTTATATCGTTAAATTTAATATAGTAAAGTGTTTTTATTAATCGGTATTAAGTAATTATATTTAAAGCAAAATTTGAATTTTACGTAAAATTAAAAAAGTTCGAAACTACCAATAATCCGTATTATATCAAACTTAAATAATAATTTTAAAAACTTTATTAAATATTTTTTAAATTAATTAATATTATTAGTTTTTAAATTTTTTACGTTTTAAAATATTGTTTTAAAGCCAGTATATTTAGGTATAACGTAAGTAGTCTTTTGCGATAATTAACTTTAATATATTTTTTCTTTCTTTTAAATTTACAAAATCAATAACGTTTTTTAATTGTCCGGCCGAATAACTTTATTTTCATTATCGTTACGTCGTTAATTATCTAAGCGTACTCTTTAGGATTTATTAACTAATACCTTGATTATTAACTTAAACGTTATAGTATTTAAATTCAAGAAGAAAAAGAAAATTTTTAAAAAATATTACTTAATAATAACTAAATACAATATTACCCTATTAATATTAGGAATATTTAAATTATATTTTATAACGTTTCGTTTTTAATTTTTATGTTATATTAAAACCGTTAATTCTTTTCGGTATTTTCTTTTCGTATATAAAATAGATAATTTTATAAACTTCCTTTTTATTCGTCTTTATTATCTTATTTATATCGTTAATCTTATCGTTGTTAGATTTATTTTAATTAATTTAAATCCTAATAATTACGTTATTAACGCTATAACTTTAGCTTTTTTCACTTTTATTAATTAAACTTTTTATTTTATCTTATTACGTAATTTCTTTATTAATACGTATAATATTTGAAATTACGTAATCGGTCTAGAACTTAGGCAATCAATCCAGAGTCCGAAACCGATTACCATACGCGTTCGTACTTTTTCGCTGTCGTCCGAATAAAACTATTTTCGTAATAAGGCCTTGATTTAATAACCTGTTTTATTAATCGTATAAAAGGTTACCTTCTTATCATAATTACGGTCGTTAATTATAAACCGCTTAAGTTATTATAACTATAGTCATAATCGTAATTAAATCGTACTCTAATCGGGATACTTTTAATCAGAACTTTATTCCTTCCGCCTTATAATCGAAACTCGGAAAACCTTTTCAGTAACTAATTAAAGCTAATATCCTTTCCTTAATAATTAAATAAATTTGAACGGAAAGATTCGGTCTTAATTAATGCATAATTAAAAGGAGTGTTACGAATAAGCCTCAGGTTTATGAAATAATAAAGGTAACGTGATTAAATTAATATTAAGATTAGTTGTAAAAAGGCTGTCCGTAATAATAAGTGGTGAATATTTCCAGGGTTGCGCCCGGCGAAAAGAGCTCCTAGAAATGCATAAGCAGTGCTGACTAACTGATCAGTAGAGCCACCTTCTCGGCCCTGCACCCTGTACCATTTAATTATTTAACGGAAAAAAAGTATAACTTATAAATATAACGATTTTTAAATATTATTAATATTTTATAGTGGTATTAAAAACTTGCTTTTTTAGATCTAGAAAATTTTAAATACTTTATGGGTTATTTTTAAAAGGTAAACATTAGAAACCCGAGCCAGAAACGCCGGAAAGAAATCGAGATTATTACAGTTAAATATAACGTACACTGATATGGAAATATAAAGCGCTTAAACCGTAAAACTTTGCGAAGCTCACCTAGAAAATTAAGAATATAATTTTTTTTTAAAAACTTGGAGAAAAAATAAGAACCGTATTAATAGTGTTATATTTATATTTAGGTATTTTTAAGCTATATATAAAACTGGTATTTTAACGATGAAATAACCGAAATAATTATGATAAGCCTGAACAAGATATTTGCCGTTTATAAATATTATAATTATAAGGTAAAAATTATAAAATGTGATATCAAACTGAACGGTAAAAAATACAAAATCTAGAATTATTTATATTTAGAAGAAAAGCCGTTCGAAATAGATTTTCGGTACTTAAGACGTAAATGCAAAACCGACGCGCTAAACGTTTAAAAGGTATAATTAAGATATAAAAAATTATTTAGATCTAAAAAGGGCAAAATTACTAAATGTCTTATAAATAAAGATTTATCGCATTATACTTTATTTATATAATTAAACCTTTAAATACATATTTAATTAACTAACGCCATATAAACGCTTTTATATTCATTATATATAAAAAGAATAAATAATAATTATCGATTAAAAACTTTACTTAAATTATTTTCGAATTTATAATTAAAAAACTTGCACCTTAACAAAAAGCGTATGATGTAAGTAAACTAAGACACGAAAGTTCGACCTGAAAACCTAAATTAAATACCTTATAAGATATTAGTTAGTAAATATTTACCAGATATAAATTCTTTAAACGAATAAGGTAATAATACTTTATAACGTTATTTTTGATAAAAAAGTACCTTAAATAGCAACTTAAATAATTTTAAAAAAGATTTTCCTAAAATAACCGAAAACGACTTACTTTATTTATTTAATAAAATCGAGAGTACTTAAAGGATTTGTGATTTGAATTTAAACCTCCAGTTTACGAAAAGGATAAAGAAAATAACGAGATTAGTAAAGATAAATACGAAAAACGTTATTAAAAACGAAAATGTAATAGATTCGAACGAAATAAAAAAGAATTTAGGGAATCTAATTCCTATAAATTTAATTAACTTTATACGAATATTTATTTTATTTTATCTAACGCGGGATTTTATTTTATTACGTTTTATTAACTTATTAATTACTACCATTCAATTACCGCAGTTTTGTTAAAAAAAGAAAAAGCAGTTATAAATACCGTTCTTAGATAACGCGAAAATATAAATAAAATCTTTAGTGCCGGTATTATATACCGTACCTCGAGCTAGAAACTTACGTATAATATAAAACGCTTAAATTCGGTAATAAGGCTAAAATATAGAAAGTAAGTAAATAAGGTTTAAGTTACTCGGGTAATAAATAGTTTATAATATTATCTTAATGGTACAAAGCTAAAGGTGTAAATTAGATTTTAAATATAATTAAATTAAACGTTTATTAGAATTAAGAAAAGGAATTTATTAAAAAAACTCTTGCCAGCTTTTAAAATATATAGAAATTATGAAACCATTTTATTAAAATGAATCTTAAAAAAAAGTGCTTTTAAGTAATTAAAAGTATATAAGTTCGTAAATAAAATATAACTATAAAAAGGTTAAAGAAAAATTATTATTTAATTATACAATAATATATTTTTGTAAATTTAATAAATATAGGAACTTTTCATAATAAAAAGTATATTTAAAAAAAAAGTTAATTAATAAATTTATAAAAGATATGAAAATATTCATATTTTTATTTTTGTTAAAAAGTCTTAAAAAATATTTGTTATTATAATAACATATTCTAACCTAAGATCAATACAGGACGATATAATTAATATTTCCATTAACCTAAAGTTAATATAAAAACTTATATAAAAGTAGTATTAAATTATTAGAAACCGGGAATTAGTTTATAATTACTTAAAGCCTTATACGAATTAAAAGAAAATTCTTACTTTAATAAAAGAAATCATCGAAAATACTTACTGCATTAAGTTTTACGGTTATCCCTTATGAACGGTATTATTTTACGCGAAATAATACTTTTGTACTTTTTTCTATCGATAATATCGTTATCGTTTATTAAAAAACATCCAATGAAATTATTACTATTACGATTCATTAACTTAAAATAAGGTATTAAATTATTAAAACAAAATTTTAATAATTGCTAAAAATTACAATATTTCGAAACAGATCAAAATATTAAATATAACTTTAAAAACCGTTCTGTATTAATAAACTAATTAAATTAAATCAGAAAGAAATCCTGGATGAACTTTTATTTTTATCAAAGATAATAGGGATTTTTTTAATTAAAAAGTCGTACTTAACTATTTTATTTAAATATATCTGGAAAGAATTAGCTAAATATTACACGCCTGAATTATTATTCGTCCGGATAAAATCTTTAAAACCTTAAAACTAGCAAGATTTAATATAAATTTAAGCCCGGAATAATACGCAAAAATCAACCAAGTTATTCGATAATTTCTTGAAACGAAATATTATGCCTTTAAGTCGGCGAAACAAATATTTTTCGCAATAATTAACGACGTTTCCTTTACCTATAGTTGAATCCATTAAAAAGATCTCCAAGTTTATATAATACGTTTATTCGAAAAAGTTATTAACTTACGTATTAATAGCTAAAATATAATAATTACTTTTATAACAAAAATAGGACTATTAATATTTATTTAAACCGTGAAAAAAAAATTGTATACGTATTACGATTAATTAAAAAGTTCGCAATTCGATTTAATAGTTTATTTAGTATTACTTCATAATACAATAAAACCATTATTAAATTTATCTATAAAACTACTATTTAACTTTAAACGAAATTAAAGTATATAAATATTTATATTTATTAAGTACCATAAAAGACAATTCGAAAGAAAATAACATAATATATATTTTTACAAGCAATCTAATTAATCCGTTAATAAAAATCATTTTTATTACTTTTATTAAATAACCCGTTCAAAAATTAAAGTTAACGGATATTTAAAAAAGAAATATATATAAACGTCGAGCTTAGAAGTTATTTAATAACGATTTATAAAAATTCGAAAATAACTTTAATTAATCGATACTTTTTTCAACGGCCTGTTATTAAAAAAGTAATCGTTAAAGTAGTATATTAGATAACTATTAGATATCAGGGCTCCTAAGATAGATAGGATGCCACGGAGATTACCTGTAGCTCAGGGTGGGGACTATACTAGCCACATCCACAAGTATAAGCCCTAACCGACGTGGTTTACGGACTTTATGATTAATACAATAACAATCACTATTTTAACATTAATGCTGAATATATGCTTATATCTAACAATAGATAATATTACTGAAACGGCCTTAAAAGCTCGATATTATGCCCTATTTGTAAGAATTACCGCCGACCGAAAATAAATTTATTATCGAAAAAATCCTCAACCTAAATACGTAAACGTTTCCTATCCGGTTTTAATACGCTAAAAATATAACGAATTTATTACTAATTTAACGCGTTATATTATACGTCCGGGTTATTTAGGCGTTGAATTTTATTAGACCGTAAAAGAAAAAATTTGAACGCGTTTAAACCTAAAACCAGATTACTAGAAAATAATATGTGAAAATCTAGAAATATTTCGCAAAAATTTTAAGTTTATTCGCGTTATAGTCGCAAAATATAATTTCGTAAAAAAGGGTATTTATAACTTTAATAAAACGGACTTTTTAATAAAGTGTTTATATGATGTAATATAATAATTATAAGTATTAAAAACTTAAAAAGTTCTTATAAATGTAATAACAAAATCTGAAATAATTTAGTTATAAAAATTATTAATTCGTAAGGGTAAGCCTCACCTTTATCTATTAGTTTAATAGGACAAAGTTACTTTAATACTTAATATTAAATATATTACTTATTATTTAATTAAAAGTTCGATGAAAGTTATAATAACTAAATAACGAACGAACTAGGTTTAAAATAAATTTAATATTTTAATAAATATATACGAACGCGTACGAAAACATTAAACCGTTCTTTATTCTTAATGGTTATGAAAGTTATCATTTAATAAAATTAGAAAGATATTACGTTCATAACGGCATTATTATATTTTATATACCCACGTATCTTTCTTACCAGTTTCAACTTTTCGACGTATTTTACTTTCCCGTATTAAAATACGGTTATTCGCTTTATTTCGAAACTTTAATAGGACGTTATCATATTTATATTATGAAAAAAAAACTTTTTCAGGGTTTACGACGCGTTTAAGAATGCTATAATATCCGATAATATTAAATCCGGATTCGCGAAAACCAGACTTATTCTATTTAATCTTAGTAATATCCTTTTTGACTTAAAATTTCCTTTAGTTATACTTATACCGACTGTATTTCTGTTTACCTTCCTCGGTTTTAATCGTTTTTTTCTCGTAAAAATGCCTAAAAATATTTATAAAATAACCAAATAAGGACGTTATTAATAGAAATAAATTAAAAATTATTGGAGGGGTTGGCCGGCAGGAATAATGAAGTCGGTTAATTTTATAATAAAAGATAACTTATTACTTTTATATAAAATCGTGTTTTTTCTATAAAAAAACCCCCGGTTAATAATGCGAAACTAGTTATATCCTTAGGAAATATCGAAAAACTAAAAATAAACGTTTTTAAAAAAGAGGAACATTTATTATATAAGAAAGGTAAGCTCTTCTAGCCGAAAAGAAAGGGGTTAATGAAAAAATGCAGCTAATAGCAGCTAAACGTAATCGCTATAAAAAGGTGAAGATAAAAGAACGGAAATAAAACGTTTATGGGAAGCCCGGGACATAACGCACGTATATATAAGGAAGTTATAAATACGTTTAACGAAAAAGAATCCAAATAATTTAAATTAATTTAATATTTTTTAATTAATTAATTTGATTTTGTTATCGTAAAGCGCCAAAAAACGCGAGGTGAGCTTGTTTGAGCCGCGAGCTTATATAAGACGCTAATTAACTTTATTTTAATATTTTTTTTAAAACGTTTTATAATATTAACCTTAAAGTTTCATAATTTAACTTTAAAGTTTAACATGTAAAAAAACCAAATTATAAGTTTACATAACTTATCTACTTATTAAACGTTACGTTTTAAATCCCTTTTTATTTAATAAAGCTAAACGTTTAATAAACTGTAACTTATATTATAACGCGTTAAAAAATGTTAAAGTCGCTATAAAGCTAACAATTTAAAGCCGAATAAAAACGTTAGTGGATTTAAGTTAAATATCCTATTAATAGTTAATATATTTATAATTAACGTTAACTTTAATAAGTATAAAAGGATTTCAGTTCGGGCGCGTTTATCGTAATATAGTGTTATTAAAGAAACGTATAAGGCGTTATTAGTGAATTTAATGCTGTTATAAACTAAATAATTACAGTAAAATAGTTTTAAAATTAAGATATATATTTTCTGCTCGATTATATAATACGTTATAAAAAGTTTTATTTTTAAAGAAGATAAAATCTAGCATTAAATAATTAAATTTCTTTAAAAATAAACCTTGAATTAATACATTAAAAGTTTTATAAAGGTATATCGGAAATTGGTTTAATATTATATAATTTCATTATGCGACTACGTTAATAAGTTTAAGAAAACCAGAACTTAAAAAGAAATTAAAAATATTTCCTTTTATAAAGAAGAAGAATATAAGTTTTTAATATATATTTTCCAAAAGGTCGAAAGTAAAACCCTTGGTTTAAACACTTAAAATATTAAAGTATAATAACGAACTCGTTAAAAGAATTTTATCAAAGTGGTAATTATTAAAAAGATTTAAGATTTCGTTAAATTATAAAGAAATATGCAAAGAATATTCGAAGGCCGGAAACGAGACGACGTAACATTAATCGAAAATTGCTAAAAGTTTAAGCGTACCTTATATATACGCTAAATCGAAGATTAGTTATAAAGGGATAAAGATAAATATAATCTATTAACGAAAGTAATATTTTTAATACAGTAATTAAAGAATAGTAAAATAAACCATTCGTAATTAAGATAAATATATAATAATTTTTATTTACTTTGTTAAAGGATAACTTTATTTTACAGAGAATGTTTAAATAGGAACTAAACGCGGATATATCAGAACGTTCATATTTAATACTTTGGTACAGGCTTTAGCGGCTTACTAAATTAGCTTTTTTTTAATTTAATTCTTTTTATATAATAATAACCTATATTAAAAAGATATCTCATAAGTAATATTAATGATGCGTTAAATACAATTTAATATATAAAGCGTTGAATAATAATCATTAATTAAAATAAAATTTCAAGTAGTTTCAGAGCTAATTATATATTATATATTCTTTAAAATAATGTTAAATTATATAAATATAATACGGCTTATTACCGCTCGTATTACGAACGGGGTTGAGTTTATCGTTACTACGGCAAACTCTGCGCTAAAAAGAAAGATTAACCGTAACTTTATTAAAATATTAATGTTTTATAAAATATCCTGGAATAAGATCGAGGATGAACCGAAAAAACGCGAAGAATATCTGTAAAAAACGTTTAACGAATCGCGAAAAAGAAAATAAATTAATTAAGCGGAAAGCGTACGTAAAAAAGAAAATAAAATTATAAATAGAAACTAAATAAAAAACGGAAATAAAGCGAAATATATAATCAAGTTAGAAAACGGATGCGAGCTAAAGGTTAAGCAAGTACCTTAAAATAAAGTACGTAATATTAATTATAACAACTATTATAATATAACGGAATTATATAATAAATATATAAAGGTTTATCGGACGGTAATTATAATTAACTTACGTCTTATTATTTAATATATAAATGTTATAGTATAGGAACAGGGGTTCCTGTCCTTGGAGAAACCTAACTTTAGCACCTGGTATAGGCCCTACGCGGCTAAACCCCGGGTGAAAAAAGCTTGGCTTTCCCCGCCAAGATCAAGGTGATCTAGGTAATTTAGATAATCTAGACCAGATCACATAAATCACATAAATCTACGACATACTTGCTCTTATAAAAAATCGATATATAACGAACGCTTTTTTATATAAATAATACATATTTAATTTGGCTTTTTAATTATTAATTTAAGCCTTTAATTAAAGGTGTTGTTTTTTAATTACGGGAAGAATCCGGAAATCTTTTTAACGAATATATCTCTAAATCCTTTATTAGGTTATTATTATTTATAAGTTAAAACATTATTTCGGATATTGTAAATATCTTTAGGTAGATGTATAATAAGTTCGCTATATTTTAATAATTCCTTAATTAGTAATTAAGGAATAATTTAAGGCCTAATTAGGTATAAGCTTTCCTAAATTTAATAAAGACGTTGTTATAAAACGACGTTTAAAAAACAGATAATATATCCGATCTCCGTTATTAGTTAATGAAAAATTAATAACCAAATTAAATAATTTATTTTTTATTAAAAAAGTTCTTTAATAAATCGGTAATATAACACCTCCTTTTATTAAAGCTAAGGGTTTAGGAAACCCTTTTTCTTTCTAACAGCAACCTATTTTTACTGTTAAGAAAAACATTAAAATTTAATCCGAAAAATACGAAAAGGAGGAAGTTACGGAAGAATATAAAGCAGTAGGTTAAAAAGGAGAGAAAAAGGAATTTATAACTAAAAAAAACCGGGACCTTTTGGCCGAGAAAATTATAAAGGTTAAAAAAAACGTTAAATTTGTACGACAAATAAAACCTTTTACGCTTTCCTTAAAAACCCTAACGCCCCTTTTATTCGGTTCCACTTAAACCCAAAAAGGAATTATACCTCCTTTTATTTATTACGGAATACCTAACGTAAAAAGTTATAAATTAATTCCTTATAAGCCTTATCATAAAATCATTAATATAAAAGGATTTTTAATCCTGGCCAGATTTTACCTTAAGTTTTATAAAAATTCCTTAATGGAGGACTATTAAAAGGCAATAGCCATTTCGTAATTATTTATTAAAAGAATTTTCGATTAATTCGAACCGATTTTAAAAGCTTATTTAACGAATTACTTTAATAATTTCATAAACGTTATTAATGATATTTTTAACAATTACGAACATTTCGAAAATCGAATATAAGTTTTATTGAAAAATCTAAGTAAATAATAATATGTAATTAAATAATTATAACTTTGTAAATAAACTAAATTAACGGTTAAATATACGATTAAATTTAACCGTTTGGTTATAATTTTTAAGCTGCTAGAAAGCGCGTTATTTTATCCCTTTTATGATAATTTAAACCCTTAAATTAAGGATAAAATGTTTAATGAATTTAAGACTAGATCTTTTAAGAACTATACTAATAAAGTTATTATTACCGACCGATATATTTTTAATTACTATTTCGAAAAGATAGAAATTAAGAGGCGAAAAAAAATAAACATTTTAATAATAAGAAATAAAATGATAAGTGTAACGTTAAATGTTTTCGTTATGGCAAAAAAGGCCATTATAAAAATAAGTATCGCTTTTTAACTAAAAGGAATTTTAAGAAAAAAAAAAGGATTTCTTAGTTTAAAAAAAGGTTCGCGGAGCCGAACGAAAAAACTGATAACGAGGAAAAAGACAAAAAGGAAGTTAAATTTATTTTTATCGAATAAAAATTTATTATTATTACGACTAATAGGGTCTGAAACGACGACTTAAAATCTGAAATTATTTTATATACAAGAATTTTATAGTTAAAGTTTATACATATAATTCAGGACGAATAACTGCTAAGATAATTATTACGCTAAAATATATTTATTACTTTAATATATAAAAATGTAAAATATACGACCAAGATAATTAATTACGAATAGATTTCGATAACTGTAAACAGTTATCTTTAAAGGTTTATATTTTTCTGGAATATATAGTATACTTTAAGCCCCTAATAAACGATTATAAGTTTTTATACTAAACCGTTTACCATAATCATAATTACCTTATTTACTTGCGAATTAAAAAACATAACGACTTTTGACTAGAATATAAGGAAGAAACGGCAATAAAACCAGATAATAAGTACCGATATATAGAGACCCCCCAGTAACCAGAATACCTTAAGTTTTATTACTTACATCCCGAATGAAAATAAAGCCGGAAGGCTATATCGTAAGAATATTTATATTATTCCCCGATACTTTATATTAAATACGAGTTCCTAAATAGAAAAATATCCCCTTCGGAGATTTACCTTTCCGATCTCATAATTCGCAAAATTCAAAATTTAAAAACTAGCCAGAAAAAGATGGTTATCTTTAGATGCCAGTTTGATAACAGGAAATGGTATAGGTACATAAATAATTATTATATCAAATATGTTATTAAAAAGGTTTACAAATCGAAAAAAATTTTAATCCATAAAGCGCGTTAATTAAAAAATTACGAAGGCCCTCGCAAGTAAGGTATTAAAAACCCCATAGAAATAAAAACATATATAAAGCTAAAAAAGAGTTACGGAATTAATTAAGATTTTTATTTTATAAAAATAAAATATTTGATATAATAATCGATTCTGGGATAAAAGATATCTTTATTTTTTGGAGGTAATAAAAAAATACCAGATTTTTTAAAAATATAAGTAATAGTTATATAAAATTCAAATAATCGATAAAAGCTTATTTACTTACGATAATAGTCGAATTTTTAAGGAAACCGAAGATGTTTTAATCTAAATATAAGGATATCTTAAAAAACTTAGGTTCGATATAACCGATATTTAACATACGATAATATGTTAAAAGTGCCATAATTTCGTTTTAATAATATATATATTATTTAAAAAAACTTATTTTTTTTAAAAGTAATTTTATGGATTTACTAAAGAAGAATTTTTACGAAATCTATTATATAATCAAAAAGGTTAAAATCTCGAATCCCGTAGTTATATGTTACGGTCGGGGTCCCGTGACACACCTCCAGTATATATGCAGCTGTACGCACCAGAATGATTGCTACAATTGCGATCATTCTGCCAATCTTTTGTGCCCCGGCGTAACGGTATAGTGCTAGCCGTAACATTATAATACCCCTTAAATACTAACGGTTTCAAATATTATTTAAAAAACGAACCGGAAAAAGATTATTTAATTATAACTAATAAGATTATAAATTTCCTATTAAAGAAAATATTATTAAAAGCTTTACTGAATTTTTTATATAAATTTAAAAAAATAAAAACTTTTTAAAAAAGCCTTTAACGAAACCTTAAAGGGAATTATATTTAAAAATCCGACTTACTTATAAGATATCCCGTTATAATAATATTAAAAATAAGAAATAATAAGATTAAAATCGATTAAAACGGAAAATTAATATATTAACGAATTTATAATTATAGATAATTAAACGATATTATAATAAAACGCGGTTGTTTTTAACGCTAATAAATGCTATAAAAGGAAAGATTAATAATTTAAATAATCTATAACGTTAAACCTTCTAAATGGTTCTTATTTAATTTAATTAATTAGAGGCGAAAAGTAAAAAACCGTATTTAAAATTAAGTACGAATATTATAAATATAAGGTAACAGTATAAAAGTTAACTAATGCTTTAATTAGCTTTTAATATATATTTACTATTATCTTACTAAAATTTCTAAACCGTTTTATATTTCTTTATTTAAAAGCTTTAAAAACTAGAAAAAACATATTATATAAATATTAAACCCTTTTAAAAAGGCTAACTTATTAATAAATGCAAAAACAAAAGAAAAACAAAAAAAGAGTATACAGAAGAGTTAAATTTTTTAAACTTTATTATTATTCTTAAATAAATTTAAATCCGAAATTTTAATTAAAAATTATTAAAAATTGGCTAATTTTCGACAAAATTACTATTATTAATATCCTTTAATTTTCAAAATTTACCGGTTATATACATATCCTAATTAAGGATTATAGAAAATTAACTAATCCTTTAAAAAACTTATCATTAAAAAGTATATCGGAAAGGAATTCGAATTAATTAAAAAATATAAAAAACCTTTTACGAAATTAAGAAAGAAAGTTATTAGTACTTTAATAAAGTTACCTAATTATACTATAAAAAAACCACTTAAAACAAACTTATTAAATAATGTTTTTAAAATATTTTTAAAATAATAAAAAAGTAACGGAAAGTAACAGTTAATAACTTATTTGTTTAAAACTTTTAAAAACGTAAAATTTAAATACCTCTTTTATAACAAAAAGTTATTAACGATTATTTTAATATTTTAGGAATAAAAGCTTTTAAATATTTATTTGAACTTTAAGAATCTTACTTAATCTATAACAACTTAAAAAATAAATAAACGATATAAAAGTTAACTAATTTTTTTTTACATTTAATATTAAAATTTATTACATTAAAAGCTAAAGAATATCCAGGCGGATATTTTAAGTTGAAAATGAAATTATAACGCGAAAAAATCTTTAAACATTATATACGAATATTATATCGAAAAGAAAATAGGATAACATAGTTATATATAAGTTTAAAATAATTTATTTCAGGGAAGTTAACGTAATTTAAAAACTTTTATAACTTAAAAGAGCCTAATAAAATTAAATAATTAAAGGAAAGGAATAAAAATTAATTATTATTTCGCGGCAGAATTGATATTTCCCGTTAACAACAATAAGAGTTCGTTAGAAAATTTTACGAAAACTTCTTATATGGATACCAAAAAGTATAACTTTTTAAAATTCAGTTAAACCGTTAAATAAATAAATAAAAATTACAATATTTGTAATAAAGCCAAGGTAGTTTGCCATAAGCCATATGGATTATTATAAGTTATAAATATACCTAATAAAATATAAAATATTATAACTTAAATGTTTATTATTAATTTATCCCTATTAAAAAACCCCGTTACTAAAATCGAATACGATGGAATATAAATAATTATTAATAAACTTACGAAATATTAATATTTTTTCTTTTTTAAAAAAAACCGTAACGATAAAATAACTAGCTTATACCTTTATTTGATATTATGTCGATAAATACGAAATATTAAAAGAGATTATCTTTAATCAAAATAAACTTTTTACCTTTAAGTTCGGTATTAGCTTTTTTAAGTAAATTAATATTTAGTTTAAATTTTAAATAATTTATTATCCATAAACGGATAAATAAATAAAACGATTAAACCGATAATTAGGTTAAACTTTTACCATTTATATAAATAACTTACAATATATCCATACACGAGAACATAAACGTATCCCTTTATATAACTATATATGGATACGAAATAATAACCTAACGGTCAAAGCAATTAATACGTAAGATATCGGTTATTATTACGATAACCCCTCGAATAAAAATAGTAATAACAAAGATTAAAATAATATAAATTCGATTTTAAACGGAATTAAAATTTTAATAATAAAAAATAACCCAGTATTTTAACTAAAGAAATTAAAGGATTAATTTTAACGAAAGAAAATAAAATTTACTTATTATAATAAAAACAAAATACGACGTTAAATAGCTTATAAATTAAAACGAAAGAAACTTAATAACAAGCTTAATTTTAAAAAACTTAGCTCGTTTAATATTAAAGAGAAATTTAAAATTAATTATAAATTATTATTACCTAAAACCATAAAAATATACCTTATTTTTTACATTTCCTTATTAAAATTAATTCCGAAAAACGCCTTATTTAAAAGAAAATGCGAAATCGAAAAAACGATAACGAATACGAAATTAAAAGGATATTAAACTTTTAGATAATTAATAATAAGGTCTAATATTTAGTTAAATGAATAAAATATTTACTTAAAGATAATATATAGGAACTATTTAAATACTTAACGAATACGGTTAAAGATTTCTACCGACAGAATCCTAACCAACCGTTTGCAAAATAGCTAAGGTCGCAGGCGATAACGGTCCCCCGCCCACATCCAGGTTTACGGCGTTCTAATCGAAAAGAAACGTTTCCGTTATAACGTTTATTTCGGAAGCAAGTTATACTTATTCGGCCTTTATGCGATGTTATATTTTTTAATCTCTTAATTTTTTTAATTAATTTAATTTTACTCCTTCTTTTAACATCTTTACTGCTTTTTTCTTAAAAAGGTCTTATTATAATTATAACCGCTTTAATCGACTTGTAAATTCCTTCGTTTTCTCTTTTGACCGTTTCCTAATATATTATAAATTCGTTTTTAAGTTCGCGTAATTTCTTTTATAAACGGTTTTCTGTTTCATTTTTTTTCAAAATTTATAATTAAAACGTTATAAAAAAACCGTTAATGACGAATATAATAATTATAAATTAGATGTTTTAAGAAATAAAAATAATTAGTTTGGCCGAACTAAATATAATTGGAGTAAGGAAAAACCTTAATCCCAAATTTCTTAATTTAATACGAATATTACGAAAATCGCCGTAATTAAAACGTAAGTTTTTTTTTCTTTTTTCCTTTTAAATACGATTTATTATAATAAAGTTAATTAAAAAGTTTTAAAAACCTTTTTAACAAACGAAAAGGGTATTTACAGTTTTTATCTCCGGGATAAAAATCTTTAAAAAGGGGAAATGATATTATAATATAAGAATAGGGGTTTTTGTCCTTAAAAGAATTTTCTTTTGGTACCTGGTATGGGCCCTACGCGGTTAAACCCCCGGATAAGGAAAGATTGGCTTTCCCCGTCAAGATTAAGGAAATCTGGACCAGATTATATAAATTATATAAATCCATAACATACTTACTTTTGTAAGAGATGGATATATAACGGACAGTTTTTTATATAAATAATACCTATTTAATTTCGTTATTTAACTATTAATTTAAGCTTTTAATTAAAGGCATCGTTTTTTAATTAAGGGAAAAGTCCGTAAATCCTTTTAACGAACAAACCTCCGAATTCTTTATTATGCTATTGTTACCTATAAATCAAGACCTTATTTCACATACTACTTCTACCTCCAGGTGGATATATGACAGGTTCGTTATAATAAATAATAACGTTAATAATCTTTAACCGTTTAAAGGTAACCACCGACTTGCTACTAACTGGCTTATTAATAAACATAACTATTTAATAGAACTAAGAAATATTAAATAATAATAACTTAATATATATCCTTTTTATAAGCCTTTTTTTAATAAAAAATATAATAATTAATATTATAAATTTTTTAAAGCGTTAAGAAGATCTGCTAAATAAGTAGGTATGCTATATAGCTTAATTAAAATACAGACATTTTCTTAATCGGAATATATATATTCCTTTGCTAGGTTGTATGAACGTATTACGTATACGAAGCAGCAACGTAATTACCCTTATACAGCAATACAACTGATATCCCCTATATCTGACACGTATTCCGATAGCTACGTAATGCAGGTGGTGGCGCTGATTCTTGCAGGTGGGCGTTTCCATCCACACGCTTTAGCTTGGAGGCCAAGGCCTAACGTAGGGATAGGGGCAACGTGTTACGGGCCTGGTCCCCCGTACGGCTTCCAACTATGTACTTGCGTGTTTTAGAGTACATATACAGCTATAAGCACCCTGTTTATTACTACAAATGTGATCAATCGCCAGTCACATGCATTGCTATCAAGAGCGCGACTCTCTGTCCCATCCGTGAACGGAACTTGAATATATATAGCGTCTCCCCCTCTTCGCGCTTAATCACATCTTATTAAAGCCGTCGCTCGTCAAATATACTCTATACACTTCCCCCCAATAGCCATGGAGGCTGCAATAACGGTGCGGCAGGCCGTCACTGAGGCCCCCTTTATAACGATATCGATACTTCTTGTTCTAGGCATCACAATAATTAACGTTTGCAATCGGCAAACCAGAAATATTCCTCCAGGTCCTCGTGGCTTGCCAGTTCTCGGCAATGTCTTCCATGGTTCCAAAGCTCCCTGGTTAACCTTCACCGCATGGAAAGACCAATACGGTGAGTATAATACCGCGGGCCAAGCCTATACACGCCCGAAATTCTTGAGCTAATTCTGACAGGCCCGGTAATGCGTGTCAATACACTTGGCAAAGCCATCATTGTCCTCAACAGCAGAGATGCTGCGGAAGAGATCCTGGAACGTAACGCTGCGAAGACCTCTGCACGAGCAATGAGCGTTGTCGTGGATATTATGACTGGCGGATTTATGTTCGCTTTTCGCGGGCTAGATCATATGTTGGTACCAGGGCATGCTCTCGCTGTGGATGTGTGCTCAATGTCCCGTCAGGTATCACAAAGCGCGCAAGGCGATAGGCAGCTGGGCTCGTAAAGGGCCGGGGCTTTCGTATCGACTACGACCTATAATCTACGAAGAGGCTGTTATGCTTGCAAATAACCTGCTTGAGTTCCCTGAGGACTGGCTGAGTCAGACCAAACGGTCGACAGTGGCCACGGGCATGGCGATGGTATATGACAAACCACCCGGAGAGACGTATGCTGATGAAGACGCAACCATGGCGAGGCTTCAAGCCTACGTTTCGCGCATTATTAGCGAAGCGAAACCAGGATGCTATCTCGTAGATGTGTTCCCCTGGTTGATACATGTCCCAAGCTGGTGCGTTCCTATCATCACGGTCACAAAAGACATAACTAACTTTGGAGGTCGAAGCATATCGCCATGGAAGAGACGGGCCGAGCAGTGTTTCGTACAAGACTCGGTGATGGTCAAGGAGTGGTTGGACACTACGCGTGATCGATTGGTATTTCTACCGATTGGCCTATGCTCAGAACCTGGAGTTAACAGTGAGGCATAGGCAAAAGATCCCGGGCGGTGCAGCATTGGCCGCACACTGATTGAAAATCCTGACTTATCTGAAACGGAGGCGGAGTGGCTTGCTTCTCTAATGGTGTAAGATGATCTCTCTCCAGTCCAGCCTCAGATCCAGTATCATTTACAAGGCGTGCAGGGTAGGCTCTATGACGCTTTCAGGCGTGCTTGAATGGTGGTTCATGGCCATGGTTCTATATCCCGATTCTCAAAAGCGAGCCCAGGACGAGCTGGAGCGTGTTGTGGGAAGACAGAGACTTCCGACATTTGATGACTATGATCAACTGCCTTACATTCAAGCTATGGTGGGCTGCTTAGCTTCCCCGGCTCTCTCACCATTAGAATCACTGTTAACTTTCACTAGATCAAGGAGCTGCTGAGATGGCGCCCTACTAGCCCACTAGGCATTCCGCATGTTAGCACTGAGGTACGCTACCACCCTTCCTTCGTTTTTGTGTCCTTCTCTTCCTTCCTTTCCACTCGCCACCGTCCTTCGTCCCATGGCCTTGACGTTCCTGTTGGAGTTTAACAATTCTATCAGGACATATACTACGGCGACTACTTTATCCCTAAGCGGTCGGTGATTATGGCAAACGTCTGGGCCATAAACCACGAACCGAAGATCTGGGGACAAGGTGCCGATCACTTCGACCCTGCCAGACATCTTGATTCATCCACAAGTCAGATCAAGCCAGTGGCAGCAGGCAGCAAGGCCGAGCCGCACGTGACTTTTGGGTTTGGGCGGCGTCTTTGCCCGGGACGTTACGTTGCGGAAGACATCATATTCATCTTTATTTCCCTGATTCTCTGGGCTGCTAATATCAACCGTGACAGCAACGCAGATGGAGATGCCGCCCCCATCGACCCTGATGGATCAATCGATGAGGGGTTCGCTGTGTAGGTTTTCCACTATGTGGTTGCTACTTAGCGCTAGTGTGTCCACTTCACTAACTGATAGCCATTCAGACGTCCAATCCCCTTTTCCTGCACGACCACTCCGCGAGACCCTGAAGCGAAAACTGTACTACAGGCCACAAAGGAGGCACTAGGGAGATGACGAACGAAACCTAAGTGCACCTTCCAAACCAACGGTCCTGGATACTAGGTTTAGATCGAAGTCGCCGCTTGCAAAAAGCGGGCAGTTTTCACGTACTTCATGATAAACTACTCTACTATACATTAGCATGCTCGGTCAGCTGTCCGTAGCATCGCATAGTCAGTTATGAGGGGTTCGTATTGTTAGAATAGGGGTCAGAATAGGGGTTAGAATCGGGATACAATGATTCAGTCCTCTCTTTATATATATATTGTCGGCAAATGCGTTGCAATTCTTCAGGCTGGGGGGACTAGGTTGCTTGATTGATCTGTCCTACAACTTGGGGGTAGGGGGAGCAGCCACATATAGGCTTCAGCTCCTTTGTCCTTGCAATCCTAGGGCTACCAATCAAAGCCCTTACAATCCTTTCAACGTCCTTTCAACAAACCACCTCAACTGCCGACATATATTGTAATATAGTTCGAAAGATTGCAAGTCTGGGTACTTAAAATGAGATCTTACGGCAATTTAATTATTCTTCGATATGGGTCGCTTGTTCATCAGCTAAACTCTGTTTCAGCCCCTACTTTAGCAGAATTTTGCAACAATATAACTGACATACCCTCTGTCTGACAGGTACCATCCTTGAATTGATCTGCATTAACCAGGTTTAACTGTATTCTGCCCTCACTTCATTTGACGAGCTAGCACTGCCAATCATCCGCCTTTTGACCTCAAACATATGACATAGCCCTAGTTCGCCACGAGTCGTGGTTTTTGACTTATCAAATATTCCCTGGAGTCATATTATGTGGCACGTCACGCATATGCAGCAAGCGTGGCCTATCCGCGCTCTCGTTGTCCCCACATATTGCACCCAATTCTCATGTTAAAATGTGCACGCTAAGAACACGGCAATACATTATGTTCATAATAGATTGACTAAGATGCATGGTCCTGACTGGGTACTGCCTGTGGTGCTGAAGAGCCTGGCCTGCCCGGTTTGCCCCCAGCAGACCCAAACGTGGTGTCTAAGAAATGGAATGCGACTGCAGGACAGAAGGTGAGGTTACACTGCAGGAAGCAATGAGGTTACCCTGGAAGGATTTATATGTAAAAATGTATAGGGTAGACTCAATCAAGAAAGGAGGAATTCTCAAGCTTTGTTGTAAATATGTATATTAATGATTATTTGAGCTATGAACTTCTCATAACGAGGGAAAAGCAGGGCTTTATATATTCTAAATAAGAGCTTATTAAGCAGATTATTCACTTGTTAATCCATTATTTCCACTATTATTGAATGGTTAGATAACAGAAATAAATAAAAGGAGATAAAAAAAATATAAAAAGCTGCGTAACCCCTTTTGCCACCTCGAATAGGGGTGGACCCACTTTTCCCGGAGGGAACCTCCGGATCCCTAGATGGTGGCAGGCACGTGCCATGCAATGCCAACTTGTCCCATGCATGTTTCTAATACTACCTGCTATTGTTTCTCTGCTTTATAGTATCGACCGCCAAGCAGCTGGTTTGGGATTTTACGGGCAGGGCCTGGTCTGTTATGGCGCAGATGTTCACGAACTGCTCGACATCTTTTTCACGTGGATTAGTAGATGGAGGCAACGAAACGATCCAAAGAACATCGGGTACTTCTAGGATATAAACATAACATATTCCTCCCCCGTCCCAAGTAGTCATCAATTATTGATTATACCCCTTCAGCCGTACCAGTTCCTTTCAAGTGGTAAATATGTGTTCCACATGGGCGACGACAGTGACTTATTCATGCCCTCACACCAAACCCGACGCGAACCACATCCATGTGGAAACAACTGTCCCGAACCATGACCAGAGACGGCAATGGGAAGTCCTCATAATCGTCAGAACAAATGCCCCGATTGTGCGGGGGCCCCCAACGGGAACTAGGTATAGTTCCCAGCGAAAAAAGACATCATTACAAGATTATTAGCCTCCATCATTAGGGAACATATCGGTCCGCGTCATTTAATACTCATTCCCGTATCACTCAGTTCAAGAGGGCTATTCGGCCTGACATTACGTGGTCATGTCCAAGCCGTGTTGATCTGCCAAGTTCTTTAACTGCCTTTCCGTGGGCAACGCAAAAGGATATATGCTGTTTAGCGGGTTTAACTTAGGACACTCACTAGCCGTACCAAAGTCCCTTACCATAATGAGCCTCCCTCTCCTCCCTCCATTTCTTTATTGACTTTCGTAGTACATCTTTTGAAAAAGCCTGAGACGTTGTAGAGTCGGCCTCATTCTTGAGCGACTCCATTTGTTTGGCCATCTCGCTAGTGGAAGAATGCTCCCCAAGCCACGCTTTCCTGATAATCAAGTCAAGTTCTTTGTGCCCTGTAGTGACATCTGGTATTAGAAGGTTGCCATCATCATCAACAGATAGTGTAGGTTCGCTCCCCGTTTCTAGGCTGAACATGAGTGATGCCAGTGTAAATCTATCCGTCATATCCGATAAAGTCTCCGCTGCCGCATTGATCGGGATCTGACAATCAGGAGAAGGCCAAGCCAAGTTAGGTCATCCAAACCTGCCGGAGACGCTAAGATCGCATATTATAGCTCGACCTTCAGGGGAGAAGAGTATATTATCGAAACGAAGATCTGAGTGGGCAATGCCTAGGTTATTCAGTTGAGCCAGCCCCCGCGAGATATCCTGATACCACGAAATTCGAACCGACTACGTAGTTTCGCCGAGCTCGGATTGTAGATGATATTCACGTAGAGAGATACCTTTGGCGTGATCGATATCGATAGGGCCGGCAAGGTTCGGGTGTGGCCGCCGCTCGGGTAGCCGAAAAACGGTCCTCTCGTTCCTAAGCAGGTTATAATGGAAAATGGAGTCCGAGGCATATAGCCATGCATCACGCCGCGACGTATTGCCTTTCGGGGGTTCGTATGCCCATCCGGCATTTAAAACGACGTGGTCATTAACTTGTATTTCTGGTCTACTGGTCCTACACCGATCATTGTCGACTCCTCTTGCTTTTGTACTTTGATCGTATATTCCATGTCAAGATATCAAGATAAAGCGCCAAGGACAAGGCTGGTAGATATGATGAGAAGGATCGTATCTGATTCTTACGCCGTTGGAGGGGCAGATCTAGGTGAGTAAGACGAGGGTGCTCGAATCATGGCAAGATCCGCTGGCGCATGCGCGTATTTTCTTGTGATAAAGAGAGGGACTGGAATGGATAGATGGCAGGGCATGTTGTCAGCTGACAATGGTCTGATTATCTCCTACTCTAGTCTAAGATTGTAACGGGACTATGGATTACATAAGCATCTCTCACGTGAGTCTATATTGATTTTCTCTGAACGCGAGGAGGCTCGCTCTCGTTCTTTGTTTTGCTTCCTCGTGTTAAGTCCGTCTTGTATCTGGGACCGATCTTAATACTTCTTACAGCTGATCTCCTTTCTAGATTGTCGCGATCAAGCCTGGTCCTGAAGTGGAACTCTTACAAACATAAAGCAACTTAGGCTTCCTACAAACGAAATGCTTAATATGTGTTTCTTTTCGATCACGAATTTTCAAAGGGCGCCCTTTGCGAAGTTCTGCTTCGAGAGTTTTGCGATCTTTCAAGCATTGAATCGTTTGACACAGTCGCCTTGGTTGTCCCAAACGCCTCGGCCACAGACCCTTCACTTTCGACGCCCAACAATTACACCTACCATAAAGCCACACGCGGCTTCACTGAATTCCCGGTTAGGGGGACGGTTTACGGTCAAAATGCGGCCAAAAACATTCAATTCCGATATGTCGTGTAAATATAAGAGTTTGAATTAGTTATATGGTAAAAGATAAGTTATCTCATATTTTGCCATCCCACTGTTATAAATGAGTACGATTCTGCTGTGCTCAAGTGGAGATCATAAAGAGGACTTATCCTGTCACACACACATTTTGTAAAAGTAATTGGACGTACATTTCAACTAATAAAACGGCAGAAGTAGTAATAAAACGGTACAGGAGTTATCATTAGAGGCGCTAATGGCGGGCTAGGGTCGGCAACTGTCGGCCAAATCCTTTATCAGTCGAAAATCGCAAAGGATTATTATAACATCGATAACGGATAAGTAAAAGGAAAAAAAATATTAGAGCTTGGATGCCATTCCATTATGAATCTACTACCTGGCCAATCATAACTCGCCGGTCTCCCACCATCACGATGTCAGTACATATCAAACGAGCAATTCATCAACAGATTAAGAGCTGCTCTGGAGGGAACAGCCGAAATGTGGTCGCACGCATGTGACCACAGACCAGAGCGTAGACTCCAGACGGTGCCATATATACATATAATTTATTACGCCCGGTGGCTTCCTGCTAATAGGGTCTAGGAATCCGGAGGTTTTCTTCGGAGAAAAGTGGGTCCAACCCCTATTCGAGGTGGCTGAATCTGGGGCTTTGCTTACGCGTTCTTCCATGCGTTTCTATTATTCATCCCTTAATAAATAATGAAAAACACGGAATAGAAAGTGAATAATATGGTTAGTAATACGGTTATTCGCTAATATATATAGCCCAAGGTCCGCCAGGCTGTTGTAGGGAGTTTATATTCTTAATATAGCAAATATATACATTTACGACACACCTTGAAATTTCCATCATTCTTGATTAAGCCTACGCTATACATTTTTCGCATATAAATCCTTTTAGGGTAGCCTTACCTTTTGTCACAGAATTCTTAAACAGGGCACTCTTACTGTATTATATATCTGAAGCTTTGCCTTAATCTCCTAATAGCTTATATAATATGTGATTTTACTTTAACTTCCTTTTTTATATCTCTTTACAAGGTCCTATAGGTTTTATATATAAGCGTGTTCGCAGACCTTTGTCTGTTAACTGTACTAAGCTTAGGTAACGCTAGTACCAGAGACGAATACAATAAGAACCGTAGCATATCTAGACACAAGCAGGTTAGCTACTCTGTCTCGCTAACGTCGGAAGGATACATACGTTGTCGCTGCGACGATTAACTCCATCGTTCTCGACTTGGTCAATACTGATAGCACGATGAGATATGCGATAGTGGAAAGCATGACGATGACAATGCGGACGGAAGTGGTGCTGATAATGTTGCAGACAATGACCGGCATAAGCAGCAGCAGCGTTATCAACAGCAGTAGGAGTGCCCTAGCGATTCGCTGGATCGACGATCCGGAATAGATGTAGACATTCGGGTCGTCAGATATGTTGTGTAAACGCCCCTACATAACAGTTAGCTGGTCCTAGATGTGAAACGGTTTTCTTGACCTTTCGAAAGTTTCGCCACAGTTGGATGAGCCTGTCCTCTACCCAGGCTTCAAGCTGCAGTAATGCGTTGTCGCCACCAGGGGCAAGAGATACCAGCTCTCTATGGTGCGCCAGGTAGGCCCTCTCCTCTCGGGCTAGACAGCCATTGCCGTCTAGCCAGTTCTGCAGGCTCTCGACATCTCGATGCCGAGCTGGGCTGAAACTCAGCATTCGGCACGTATCATCGACGAATTGGTTTATTTCTTGTGTTAGCCTCCAGCATTGATGTCTTCTGTCTGTACTTACCATAATCAGCAAGTTGAGATTCAATCTCGGACAGCAGAGAAATTCGCTCCGAGTTTCTATCGCATCGGCTCTTTCCAAGGAAAAGCGGACATCTCTCTTCATGGTCAATGTGTTCCAGCTTTTCCTCAAGCACAGAGAGCCGGTCTTGTTTCAGAAGAAGAAGTCGAGCTCGAATATTGGAGAAGCGTCGGCATACAAAGTATGGGTCATGTGCCGCTAGGAGTGCGGTATAACGGGGGTATCCGGGCCTGTAATCCTCGACTAGCGAGTGAATGGGTTAATAAGCATTCTAGTTATCGAAGTAGCGGGTTTTTACGCTTTCTAGTCTGTGAATTTATTGCAGCGCCAGACCTTGAGAGCTGATAAATTGGTAAACAAGATCTAACCGTCTGCATCTCGTAAGCGCTTTTCCAAAGTCGGAATCAAGGGTGATGAAAGACAGATCTTTGAGACCTCGCAGCGTAGTACAACAATGGCTATTCTATCGCAGCGGATGCATTTTGCTGGTCACGAATTAGCTTGCGGCACATCATATGCACAGCTGCCAGATAAGTAGCGCAATAAGTGCGCACTTATCAATCCTGTCTTTTGGTGCAGCCGTACGCGACAACAGCCCCAAGCTAAAACGCCCGGGTGCACCATGCATTGATAAGAGACTGGTCAATCCGTACTGGACGCCACAAAGCTGAATTTGAGGCCCATATAAGGTAGAAACGTTTCGGTATCCCTAACACCGACTGTTAGTTCTACCACATCGCTAATAAGTTCAAGCTTCTTGTCAGACCCGCCATCATAGTGGCAAAGTAACTGGTCCTTGCCCAGTACAACATGGCCACGCCAGAAAGGTGAGCAGACGCCGACTGTTACCATCTCTGTTCGGTACTGATATCCAGCGATCAAAAGTCCCAGAATCTCCTTTGATGAAGAAGGTGAACGTCCCTATGTGGTCGCTTATGATCAGGTAAGCATGCCGGGGGATTCTCTTGACGCTTTCTTACTGGAGTGCTACAGAAGCCAAAATTCACAGTGGGAGACAAAGTGTACTGGCAAAACGGTACAAAGCGTGACGGACCCTATGTCATTGCAACTGTTGTCTCGGGAAAGTGTACACTTTGTCTAGAAGATGGTGCGACCGTGAACAACGGTGGAGAGATTGACGAGGAATACCTGGAAGCCGCTTGAAGGCAGGGATGGGCAACCAGGTGATCTGACGTGGCGGAGGCTGTGTAAGTGGTTGAAAGAGGCTTACTTGGGCATCATTGCATGTGCACTTCGTGCTAACCAAAGCTTAGACGAATATAGCCACCTTTTCTTCAGTCTTCAATGGATTGTTGACTCGTTTTTGGCCTTGTTATCTGCCCTGGCGCTGCCTCACAATCGCTGCTCGGACAGGGTGTTGGTGTGCCTTGGCTGTCATTACTTTTCTAGGGAGCATCTATGCTTGCTTAAAATTCTGCATCTTTTCAATGCTACATGACCGAATCCTATCAGAACTCACAGTGCAAAACCCGTTAGGGATCATGCACAGCCAAAATCAGCTTGTCACGCATTATGCCATTTTGATTGGCATCAACGATTATCCCGATCAGCCACTGGAGAGCGCCGTACGAGACGTTCAAGATGCCAAAGCATATCTAGAAAGCATGCTACAGGATGCTGTCAAGATATATATGGTCGCCACGAACCACACTAACGGGACGTTGTCTGGCCCGGTCAACGACTCGGCGCTGTGGCCAACATACGAAAATGTCATATCGGTTTTCGAGCAGGCCACTTCACTGGCAAACCCTGGAGACTTTGTGTACATCCACTATTCGGGACATGGCACCCGAAAGCCGCCCAATGGGGAATTCTCCAATAGGTCGACAGGTGACCTGGCACTTGTGCTCCTCCACGAACTGGAGGACAAGAGAGTAAGCTATCTTTGGGGCTACGATCTGGCGCGGCTACTGAAGGCCATGGTCGACAAGGGCCTGGTCATCACTCTCGTTCTCGACTGCTGCTTCTCAGCGAGCGTCTATCGCGACCACGATGATACCGGCATCCGCTTCCTCCCGTATGATGCCGACTCCGAGTCAGAGTACCGCTTCGACCCAGAAGAAAGCTTTGCGAGTGCAGGGCCAGCGTATCGCGACGCTTCAGCTCTACCAAACTGGCTCATCAACCCAGATCGATGTGCCATACTCACTGCGTGTGGTCCTCATGAAAAGGCTGCGGAGCCTAGATTCAACGGGCAGCGCCATGGAGCCCTATCCTATTATCTCCTTGAAGTTCTCAAGACCGTCGGCCTCACAAAGAGGCACAGTGATATCTACGATCATATTCGGGCAAAATTCCGGGGTTCTAGCCTCAGTCACCAAAACCCCGTCCTCTATGGGAATGGAAATCAAGGCTTCTTCGGGCGAACCGACAAGGACGTCACTACTGCAGCAATTCCAGTCGTAGTGACAAAAAGTGGTCTTGAGCTACAAGCCGGCCATGCACACGGCGTCCATGACAGTGATCAGCTTGTCTTACAACCCTTGGGCACTGATAACCCAGATTCACAAGAACTTTCGGTTGTTTCTAAGGTCGTTCGAATCAGAGCTCTGACGTCGGATCTAGAGCCACTTGACCTACCCTCCGTTCGTGTCCGGACCGGATGGATGGCGGAACCTATTACTCGATTCTCCCTCCAACGGTTCCCCATACGTCTCTCATCCGAGCTTCCATATCGGGATGAATGGCTCACGGCTCTGAAAGCAAGGTCCCTTGATGTTGCTATCGAAGAAGCGCCCTTTTGGGTTGACGTGGTTTTCAACAATAAAAGAGAGTACAAGATCATGGATGAATCGGGACATGAGGTCGTCAATTTGCCTAGCATGCCTCGGGATCAAACCAGCGTCAACCAAATTGGCGACATTCTGGAGCACCTAGCTCGATTCCGGCTGGTTAGGGATTTGTGCAACAAGACAGTGGCGGATTCTTTTAGAGAGTCCTATGATGTTTATATCCAAAGCGGTGGAGTGAAATACGGCCCAGGCATGCGGCTAGAAGTGAAGCATGGCGCTTTAGTAGAACTGATTGCGAAAAATCAGGGAGAAAAGGTACTTTATGTGTTCGTATACGACCTCGGCCCTTGTTGGCAGGTGGAAAATGTGTATAAGGGAACCTATTTAGCAGTACCGTCAAGGAACGATAAGGAGCGGTTTATAGGCACAAGGGGGATAAAGCTACGAATGAGAATCCCGAAGAACATGAGGGATCAAGGGCATCCCTCCTGCGAGGATATACTTAAGGTCTTTGTCACCTCTCGGCCGACATCATTCGCCCTTTTAGAGTTACCAAGACTAGGAGAACCGGCCAGAGCAAGGAAGCCTGACAGAACCGACAAGGTGGATGAGTCCCCAGAGAACTGGGCTGCGATGAGTTTTTCCATCCGAACTTTGTTATAGTAAAGATCAATTGCTATTAAATACTGCCCTCTACCGCCCCTCCCCCCCAAAAAAAAAAATTTTTTATACGCTTCCTTAGACTCCAAAGTGGATATAAGGAGCCCAGAGGGCTAGACCTGTATCAACTGCGCTTATGTCTCTCAAAGACGGAGCTCCCTTCGGCTTCTCGCCACTCGTAGTTCCAGGAATGTTCCTTTCTGCTGGATAGGATTCGTCTCCACTCTCAGACCACCGCTCAAGGCACTGATCGCGAAGCGTGCGAGACGCTTGATGTAGCCCGCGGCAGACCGACTCGTCCGTCATGCCGCCGTCTCTCATCCCTTCATATGTGATCCTCGCCATATCTACACAAAGCTCGTCCCTGACCTCCCACAGCGTACCTATAACATGGCGAAACCCAGCCAGCTGAAACGCACCCATCAAGTGGATGCTCTCGTCAACAGATGTCTCGTCTTTGATGCGTCCCGTACCACAGGCCGAGAGGTAGGCAAGAAACGGCGAGCGTTCTACGAGATTCATATCTAGGAGCTCGATAACCCTGAGTGTACCGTCTTCTAGAATCAGGCGACTGTTGGAGGCATCATACTCGTCCGTGGCGCCGTGACCGGCGAAGTGAAATATCTTGCAATCACGCAAGTGTGATTCAATGTCTTGCTTGCGGCGTTCCGGTTCGACGGCCTGGAGAGGCATCGACTCGCAGAGCTCCCACAGCATGGCCGCCTCCTTAGGGGCAAAAGGGAGGCTGTCGTTACCGGGAGTGTGCTTCATGGCAACAAGCAGTGCTTTGGACGAGGTGGCGGGTTGGAGTCGTCGTCGCCGGCCGTGGATGAGGGCCTTAACTGAGGAAGCATAGGACGACATGACCCTGTCAAGCACAGTTTCAGCTGATTGGGCGCTATGGTAGCCCCCAGCGTGGAGGGGAAACTTGCTCAGCGGTCCGGTGGGAATCCACCACACGCGGGGCCAGCTATCGTTGGAGGAGGGAGGTTGGGTGAAGCCGAGAGCGTCGAGGATGGGCTGTGTCACATTGTCCCAGAGCCATTCGAGAACTTCGTAACTATCCAGATCACCCCCCCGTGCCTTGTCTTCGACTTCCTCCATCGACAACTGAGTTAGGGCCAGGGCTCGTATTTGATGCGGCTCTACTAGCAAGGCATCGCAGCGATACTTGCTAATGTTGACGACAACGATCGGGCCGCATCGCGCTGCAGCTTTTATTTCGGCCTCGGTTGGCGGGAGCAAGAAATCCTCAAAGCCAGGCAGCTTTTGAATCTTGGCTACCAGTTCGTCAAAGTCCTTCGCTGCCTCGTAGCGCCGGCTTGCTCGGGCCTGCCAGGACGTCTCCAGGCTTCTGCCCTCCAGTTGCGAGTTCTGAGTTGCGGCCGTCTCTAGTTCATCACGTAGACGCACAAACTCCTTGGCTAATTCAGGCTCCCTATCGCGCAGGCTGAGAACGTCAGTCCGCACCTCCTCTAGGGATGTCCCCAGCACGCCTCGACCCTGCTCCAGGAGGCCCAGGGCGGTCAGTGGCGTCTGACCTGCCTGCAACGCAACCGCGGCCGCATCAGAAGCAAGGCCAACTACCCGGCTGAGTGCATGTTGTCTGTCCGTGTTTCGGAGCGAGCGTGATGATAGCTTGGGGACAAGCCCAACCGTGAGCTTTGCGGCTTCATAGGCTTGCTGCCAGTCTGGAGCGCAGCGGAGTACACCTCTACCAGCCCATATGCGACTGAGAGTATAAGAATTAGCCTGGTTTAGTGCCGCTTGATAGCAGGCGATGGCGTCTTGGCGGTCCTCTATCGATTTTGTCTTTGTGTATCGCCAGTTGAGTTGATCTCCGAGATTGCCAAGTGGCGCTGATCGATCTGGGTAGTCCTGTGGCATTGTCTCAACTGCCTGTCGTAGATAGGTTATGGCTTCTTCCAAGTCTGCCGTGTCTCTTGTTCTCTCATATAGGTTACCGAGATCATCTCCGAGGTTGTTCAATACTCTAGCCCGGTAGACATGGCCTTCTGGCATTTCATCAACTGCTTCCCGTGCGAACTGAATAGCCTCCTTGAGATCGACTATAGCTAGTGTTTCCGAATACCTTTTTCCAAGTAATACCGCCAACATGTACAATTGTCCCATCCGGCTTTCCTGGTCTTCTCGCATGGAGTCGAGACCTCGTCTTGTATAGTGAATGGCTTCTTCGAGATCGGCCTTAGTTTTTGTTCTTGAATATCGACTGCTGAGATGATTTCCAAGATTGGCGAATAGTTTTGCTGAGTGTGGATGGGTTTCTGGCGTGGCATCGATTGCTTGACGTGAGATTCGAAGAGCTTCTTCGAGGTCGGCTAGAGCCCCTATCCTCAAATATCGATCTCCGAGGATTTCCGCAAGATTATTCATATAGATCGCCCATTCTGGATGATCTTCTGGGGTTCTGTCGACTGCTTGTTGTACACAGTGGATGGCTTCGTCGAGGTCGGCCATAGCTCCTGTCCGCAAGTATCGTTCTCCGAGTTGAATACCCAGGTTGTTCAGATATTCCGCCTTCGATGAATCATCATCCGGTGTAATACGGATTCCTTCTCTTGAAAGTTGAATAGCGTCTTCCAAATCAGCTGTAGCTCCTGTCCGAGAGTATCGTTTGCCGAGATGATTCCCAAGGTTACTTAGTAGCATTGCCCGTCTCGGGTGATCGCTTGGCGTTACATCCACTGCTTTTCGCATGTATCCGATAGCCTCCTCCAGGTCGGATGCTTCTGCTGTCCTCGAATACTGATGGCCAAGTAGAACTCCAAGGTTGGTCAATAGCCCTGGATAGTCTGGGTGATCGTCTGGCGCTTCTTGAAGTGCTCGTCTGGCGAGTTGAAGAGCTTCTTCAAGGTCGCACACAGCTCTCAGGCTCGAATATCTATCGCCTAGTTGTACGCCGAGGCTATTTACACGGCCTACCCAGTCTGGGTGGTCTGTTGGAGTTGCGTTGACTGCTCGTCTCGTGACTTGAATAGCTTCTTCGAGATCGTCCGCATCTCTTGTTCTCGAAAACTTGAATCTGAGCAACATTCCAAGGTTATACAAGACTCCAGCTGGCTCCAGAATGCCGGAGGATGGGTTGTCAACGACCTGTCTCATGACTTGCACGGCTTCGTTCAGGTCGGCTATCGCTTCGCTCCTTGAATATCGCTCGCCAAGTCGAATTCCAAGCGTATTCAAGCTATTCGGTCGTTCTGGATGATCGTCTGGTATTGCGTTGATGACCTGCCTGGCAACTTGAATAGCTTCATTGAGGTCGTTCAATACCCTCGTCCCTAAATATCGATCGAACAGGACAGCCCCAAGGGCATTCAACAACTCTACCCGTGCAGGATCACCGTCCGGCGTTGTTCCAAGCTCTTCCCTTATCAATTCAACCATTTCGTCGAGATTGACGTCAATTTCCTGGTCTGATACATCTTCCCACATGCCATCTGAACCGTCATCGCCATCGTAGCTGTCTCGCATAGTCTAGTGTCCCATTAGTACCAAGCTGCTAGATGGTCTCTAGATACCTGTACCGGATCGTCAGATTCAGCCAAGGAATTACTATTGACACCATGGGTCTGTCTAGCTTTGGTCTCTTGATCATCATATGATTCGGTTGACTCGGCCATTTCGTCGACAGCCATTGCGATGAAAGTTGAAAGGTCCGTTGTAATCGAGTATGTGGCCTCTACTACATTACCAAAGACCAGCGAGCGGTCAGAACCTAATCCTTTACTCCCAGGGCCATTAAATATGAATGATTTGTAGGTCAGCTCACTACTGGTCTAGACCAGCGTTCTAGCCCTTCGAGACTAACGCTACTACCGCATCGTATTGGTGCTCTGAAGCCGGGCTTGGCTCCACGTCCATCCGGCTTGCATGCCAGTGGCGTTTGGGTGAGCAGGCATCCACGCGGCTTCGTTTTGGTCAGCTCTCGCGTAGAGATCCTTCAACCTAGCTTCTATTTGGCTAGCTCCCATCACATTGCCGGAGCTCAAGAGAGCAGCTGAATGAAAGTGAACTGAATATGCGCGGGGGGGAAGTCGGGCACAGCCACCTGTCTTGCTGCCTAGAAGTTTTCAGCGAGAGAAATGCCACTATGTCCTCTCGCCATGACTATAAACGCCACAAGAACGTGAAGTGCATAAGCGGTGCATTAGTCTCTGTGTACAAGATCTAATAGGTTAGATAACCCTGTTGAGGCGCGGTTGTCATGGTACTGCAAGATATTCATACTTCAAGGCAACCCTCCCAGCTGTCCGCCTCTTTTCGTTGCCTCCCTTTGTCGCATGTTGCTTGTCGGGCGGCAGCTTCGGGCGCTTGGGAGATGTTGATTGACTTTGGGTGACGAAGGTGCAGGCACCGCCTCAGATATCGGCATCAGTGTGATGATGGAAGACTACAATTCAACAATGAAGTTAATTACTGTTTTCTCGTTGCTGTCATAGATCCGGGAGACCTCGAGTTTCCTTTATAGTTCTGTCAATCTATTCGAATCGAAGTGCCCTAATACATGCTTCCGTAGGTGCATCATGATTGGGACGGCGACGAAATCTTCCGGGGGACCTGGTCCTATTGGCCTCCCAACTACTGCATCAACTACATTCCATCTTCGAGTAAAGTGGTATTCCCATGTCTGGATCCGTCAATAAAGTTCATGCGTTGGCCCCCCGCCATCCACCAGCCATTTGTCTGCAACCCTTGACTCATATCCTAGATGGTCAAATGAGGGAACTCGGTCAGTTAGGTCTTGGTTAGATTATCTGGTTGGCAAGGCGGTAACAAGTTTCCTCTTGGACGGGGTGCCAATCCGCTTGTTGGCCATCTGTTGCCTCATCTCCGTTGCCCGACAAGGGAGTTGTATATGTTAGTGGATAGCGCCAGTGCTGCGACAATGCGACGGGTATGTGTGCTGGCCTCGGCGAATGGCCGATCATCACCAAGTTACAATGCTCTCATCAATTTCTGCAAGGCCTCGAACTTTTGCAGCACTTTTTACAGCCTTGCTGCCAAGCGATAGGCTCGACTACCCCCGGAACTTGTCTAGTGTGCCTTGCCTTGCGGCGATCATGAAACAGATCCAGACCTAGCTGAAGTCACCGAATGGAACTGGCATAATTTAACGTTTAATATTAACGCAAAAATTATCCAGACGAATACGAATATATTCGACGAAAGGATTTTTATATACAATTTTTTAAGTTTAGAGTTTAATTTTAACGCTAGAAAAGGTAATTAAAGTAAATATAAAAAATTAACTTGAAAAGATAAAAACAATTAAAAAGTTAAAATAAAACGTAAAAAATAAACGTTATTTATAAAAAGGTAATAAAATAATAAATCTGAAAGGAACTAAGATTAACCTTTTAAAAAGATATTATATACGATACTAAAAAGGGTAAGGATTTAATTTATTCTTATTAGATTACGAGTTAAAAATACTAATATATAGTTATAATAAATTACGATATCGATCCGAATTATATTATGACAGCTAACTGGCTTAATTAACTATTAAACCCAAGTCGTACGGTTTATGTTAGCAGTAATATTATAAGAAGCTAAATAATAAATTAAAGGTATAATTACGTTTGGTAATAGCAGATATTAAAGGTAATTTGAGTAACTAAGTTATATTATAAATTAGGATTATTTATATTATAAGAAAATAACAAACGTATATATATTTTTTTTAGTTTAAGATACTTAAGCGGTTTAAACCTTTAAGTTCGTTAAAATTTTTAAACTTATCGTAAATTTAAGGGGTTTAAAGTATTAAAACTTTTAAAACCTTTAAATTAATTACGTAATCCAAAATTTACGTCGGAAATAAACTTTAAACTTTCCGACCGTTCGTTTATAAGTTAAGCTTTTAAGTTATAATACGATTTCTTTTTTAGGAATTTTGCCTTTAAAAATTAATTAATTTATCGTATTTATTTAGTAAATAACTTTATTTCTTAAATATTATTTTCTGGGTTATTTTCGATTATTATATTTAATCGTATTAAAAATTATAAATTATTTAAACGTAATAAGGTTTTAATTTAATCGAAACGGATTAATATTTTTAATTTTATTATATTTTTATATATTTCTTATTTTCGTTATAAATTTAAATAAGGGGTGTATAAAGTTTATTCCGCCTTTAGAAAATATTTTCGTTATGTTAAATATGATAGTTTTTGTACTTTATTTTATTTATTTTATTTTTAAATATTAACGATTTTTGGACAAAAAAAAGGTTAAAGCGCGAAAAAAAGTAAGCGCGAAAAGTTTTTCGTTTTGTTACAAATAAGTTGGACCGTTTTTAAAAATGACGTAAGCTTTTACGTTATTACGGAATTAAAATGTTACGTTCTAGTATTTAGGCTACTAAGGCGATAAAGGAATTTAAACATTTAAAAATAAACGTAATAGCAGCTAAAAACCGAATTGGCTATTTCCGTATAGGCGGTTCTTTTTGCTAATTAGTTATTGGTAGGAAATATAAATTAGAACGTAATTAACCCAGGTAATTTCATTATTGTTAAGAAAAGCTTTTTAATAAATATTAAGTTTCCGTAAGATTTTTTTATTAATTCTTATGTATTTCTTAACTTTACGCAGTTTTTTCTATTTAATTAAATATTATTTTTTTCCGTTCTTCTTTTTAATATTAATTTTTTTTAATCTTCCATATTGGTACGTTTTCCGTTACCTTTTTTCTTCGTTCCCTATGGATTTAAATTATGTCCGCCGTTAGTTTTAATAAAAAACGTATAAGCTAAGATAGAGTTTAACTTTAAGGGGGAATTTTAACTAATAATTATTTTTTAAAATTTTTCTTACGACTTTATATGGTCCGATATACTTAAAATCGAATTTTTTATAAAGTCGTTTAATTTGGATATTTTTAGTAATTAAATAAACCATCTTTTCTTTTGGGAAGGTTAATTTTGTTTTACCTTTTTTGGTTGTAATATTTTTGTATTTAGGTACGTACGAATTCGAATTTTATTTTATTTTTATATGTAATTATTTAAATTGTTTTAAAGCGAAAATTATTTTAATATTAATTAATCCATTTTTTTCCTTAAAATTTGGTAAATCTTTCGCATAAAATCGAAATTAACGTTAGTTGGTGTTATTTTAATGCTTTCGTAATAGTTTATGTTATAAGTTAACTGGGTTATTGGTAACTTTTTAATCTAGTTTTTTTATTCGTAATTTAATATAATACCGTAAGTAGATTTCGAACGTTTAATTAACTTTTTTTTTCTGGTTATCCGTTTATAGTTTAAAGGCGTTCGAAAGCTTATAATTTAAATCCAATTGTATTATAAGGTTTTATTAAGTTTTTCAAATAAATATAATGTTTTTGTCGGATACGATTTTTATTAGAAATTTATATATGCTAATAAGGGATTTGAAAAAGATATACCTTAATTATTTTACGTTTATATTTTTATTAAATAATAAGAAATAGGAGAACTTTATAAATCGATTTGCGATTATAAAAATACTGTTATAATGTATGCCTATTATTAGGTTTTTTAATAATAATAATTCAGTAATAAAATTAAAAATGATTAAATTTTATGGTCGTTTTCTAACTGGTAATGGTTATAGTTTTCCGTATAATTTATGGCGTCGTATTTTAGTTTTATTATATAGGTCGTACTTTCGTAAGACTTTTTTTATTATTAATTTTAATTTAGGAAAGTAATATATATATTATATTTACTTTAAGGTTTTGTAGATTTTAGGGTATTTATATAATTAATGTTCGTATATTTCGCGTATTAGTTTTCTTTCATATTTTTTTAGCATTTGGATTTTGTTTATTTTTTTTCTTTTAGTAATTAATCGTTATATTATTATATTTTTTGATATAAGTCGGGTGTTATTTTTTTAATTATTGTAATTTGTCGTAATTTTATATTTCTTTTCCCGTTAAGTCAAATATTTGGTATGGGACCTTAAGGACCTTTTTTTAGGTCTGGTCGTTTGCTGAAAGCGTTTATTTTATTATTTTTTAACCCTTTTTTATAAATAATAATAAAATTCAACTTTAAAAGGTATTTTACGTAACGGAATTATCATTTTGTTAATTTTCGGGTGGTCGTAAACTGGGTAAGGTTTTATAATTTGTATGTACCTTAACCTGATATAGGTTTTTTTTAAGGTAATACCTGAATTCCTTAAAGGTATTAACGATAACTAGGAATTCTTTGTTTGGTATAACGGAATTTAATTCGGTTCTTTTTAATTTGTAGGAATAAAACGTAATAAGGTATAAGTTATTTAAATTATTTTTATATCCGATTATTGCGCTTAACGTATAATTTAAAATATCGGTTTTTAGCTTTACGTAGCGATATAGGTCGTATATGATTAATATTAGCTCGTTAGTAATTATATTTTTAATCTTTTGAAAACTTTTTTTTGTTTCGGCTATTTATTAAAACTCGATTTTTGTTCGTCAGGTTGGATAAGGGTATCGCGATTTTGTTAAAATTGCGCACGAACTTTCGATAGTAGTTGGCGAATTTAAGGAAAGCCTGGATTTCGGTAATTATAATAGGTACTTTTTATTTTTAAATTATTGTTATTTTTTAAGATCCATCTTAATTTATCCCGGAATAATAACCTATTTTAAGTAGGGTATTTTTTATTTTTAAAATTCGTTTTTTTCGTCGTTAATTAAATATTTAACGTTTTGCAAGATTTAACAAACTTTATGGACCTATTTTTTATATTTTCTTACCGAATTTAAATAAATAAATATATTAATAAGGTAATAAATAATAAAGATATCGAAATATTCGCGTAATACGTAATTAATTATTTTTTAGAACGCTACTGATATATTAATAAGCCGAAACGGTATTATTCAGTATTCGTATAACCGGTATTTGGTTTTAAAAGTTGTTTTTTATTCGTTTTCTGGCTTGATACGAATTAAATTATATTCGTTTCGTAGGCTTAAGGTAATAAATTATTTGGTTCCGTAAATGTAATTTTTTATTTTAATAATTCAGGGTAAAGATATATAATCCTTAACCGTAATATCGTTTAATTATTGGTAATCGATTATTAACTGTAAAATTCTTTTTTTTTGGGTATGACAAATATAAGGTAACTTATTAATAACTTAAAACGTCGGATATATTTCTTTTGCAGTTTATTTTCAAAGTATTTTTGTAATACGTATAATCTTTATTAATTTAAGTTATATATAAAATAAAAGATACTTATTTTGTTATATTTTAGGATTATTTCGTAGTTTTATTTATTATATTTTAATAATTCTGTTTCGATTTGTTCCTTAAAAAACCGTTCGTATTTATAATATTATGGTAATGCTTTAGCCATTTCTTCTAGCTTTTAGGGCTGGTACTGTAAATTATTATTAATTTCGTATAATCGTGCTTTAATTATAATAATATCGTATCGTATATATGTATTTCGTTCCTTTTTCTGTATATATCGTATTTTTTCAGCTATTAAAAATTTTGTCGTATTTTTATATTTATATTTATTATCGTCGTCGTTGGTTAAGTGGTAAGATCTTTTTTAATTCGTTTTTGTCGATAAAGGGTAAAATAAATTTTACCTGGCCCATTCCTTAAACGATTAAGCGGTTATATTATTATAGCCATTTTTTGCCGAGGATTATGTCGTAGTTTCGTATCGAGATAATGTCGAAAGTAATGGTTTATTTTCGTTCCTAATTAACGGTTTCGAGGAAATTAATTTCGTGGTGAATTTATCCGTTATTATAAATAAATTTGGTGCCTTTTACATTTTTAACTTCGTAAAGTTCGGCTTTATTCTTTTATGGCAAACGTAATTCGTTAATTACCACTGGTTTAATATAGTTTGGGTCGGTTCCGTAGTTTATTATAACGGTATACCATTCTTTTTTATTTGTATTTTAATTATGATAAGAAAAAACTTTAGCCTTTTTACTGTCGTATACAAAGTTTTTTTAAAGGGAATATGCTGATTTCCTTTGCTTTTGCTAGCCTGTAACTTTCTTATAGGTAACGGTTTTTTTTAGGGCTTGTGACGGCAGCCTCACGATCAAACCGTGAAACTGGCAACCGTCACATAGAGCTGACAGCTGCCACCAGGCTAGCCACCTGCCACATAAAGAGTGGGGATATTTATAAATCTTTACGCACTTTACGGCTTTACGTTTTTTTTTTCTTTTTTTTTTAGCTTAAAATTTTCGTTCATAACGCTAATAAACTAATTACCATATTATATTATTACGGACCGTAATAATATTTTAAGCTTGTTTCCTTCTTCGTTAATTTAACGATTAATAAATAAGGTATTATATTTCTTTTACGTCGATACGTAACGACGAAAAATAACGCGTTTAAAATTAAGATTTAAACCGACCAGTATCAAAACTAAATATTTATTAAAAAAATTACTTATTAACTAATTAACGTTTAAAATAACTTAAATTAATTAAAAATAAAATTAAAAATATAAAAAACGACGAATACCTTAAAAAAACGGCAAAAAATAACGTACTAAAAAACGACACCGAATTTTTAAAAATAAAAAATTTACTAAATCAAAACTATAACCATTTAAAAACCGATCCGGATAAATAACTAGCCGACAAAATAATTAACGATAACTAAAACGTTTAAAAAGAAATTTAAAAACTTCGCGACAAAATCGTTTACTTTCGGGCCGGATAAAACTATTATTCTTTTACTTTTTTCGATAACGTTAACCGCCTTTACCGGGAAAACATAATTAATAACGTTTTCGGTAACGTTAATACGTTTCGTTTTACCGGTATAACAATATGGCCCACTTTCCGTAAATTCGTAAACAATAATAACGTAAATTTTAACTATAACCGAAAAAAAAAAGTTTACGTTAATAACTTAAAAAGATTTAACGGTAACAAAACCAAATTTAACGCCTCGATCCGTAAGGTTATAAATAAATTCGAAATAAACGAATTAATTTTCGAAACGAAAAAAATTATATAATTTATTTAATAAACTTTTTGAAAAAAAAAGCCGAATAAATAATTAAAACTTACTACCGATTAATTATACGACCTTTTTTTTATATAACCGAAATAATTTAAGTACTAAAATTATTATACCATAACCCGAACCAGGTTTCCGTTATTAAAAAAACTTTTCGTATTTTTACCTTTAAACCCGATAAAAATTAAAATATTTATAATTTTATCTTCAAATTAAACGTTTTCGATTAAAAGGTTAAAATCGTTAAAAATAAATAAATACAAATTTTATAAAAATATATTCCTTTAAACCTTAACTTACGTTTTTTTTAAAAATAACCGTAATTTTAATATTATTTACGAAAAGTTTTATAATCATATCGTTACGGCCGCTTATAACAACCAGCTTACTTATAAAAAATGTTAGCAAAAACGTAAACCTTAATTATACGACCTTAATAACAAACCGAAAAATAAAAACAAAAAACTCCGTTTAAATAATAATCCTGATAAACCGAAAGTTTTAAATAATACCGGTAAACCTTTATTGGAAACCGAAAAAAAAACCTATTAAAAAGCCGGTACGTATTTTAATTATAACAAAACGGAATATAAAACCAGCAACTGCCTTAATAAAAAAAAAGTTATTACGGTAAAAATAATAAAAAATTCGTCCAGTTTTAACGCATCGGAAAAAAAAATAAAACCGTCGGAAAATTCTTCGATAATTTTTCTTATATTAATAATAACGGAAATAAATAACCTTAAAAAATATAAAACTTTTACCAAAATTACGTACATTTAAATAAATGGAATTAATTTACGTATTACCGCCTTTTATAATACCGAAATATAAACCTAATTTTTCGTTAATTCTTTTTTTATTAAATAAGCGAAAAAATGATTATAAGTTTATATTATCCGGCCAAAAAAATTAATTTAATTATAAGATTACCGGAAATAATCCGCCGGCCAAATAAAAACCTAAATAATTATAATATTCGAAATTAACGAACGACGTTTTCCCGATTAAATTTTTTAAATTACAGATACCGAATATAACATTTTTATCAGTTTTAATTAAATAAAAATATACGGTTTATTATTAAATTATAAAAATAAAAATATTATTTAATTTAACGACCTTTTAACTTTGGCCAAATTTTTACCGGTAATTAAACTTTTAACCTAATACTTATTAAACGGGTACGTCGACCTTAAAATTTAAAAAGATATTAACCGCCGTAATCGCGTTATAGAAAAGGCCGATAAATAATACCAAATCTTCCGACGTTTATGGAAAAAACCCGAAAATAACCCCATTTCGATTCCCGTATTTATTATTCCGTTAAATGTATTAAATAAGAAAAATATACCAGACGTATGCAATACCAAGCCGACTATTTCCGTTATGGAAACTGCCTAGGATAACGTAATTATCGCTTCGTTAACGAACAAATTAAAAACCGACCCCCGTACGGAACGATAAACCAAATTTCCGCTACCTTAAAAAGCTGTTCCCTTTGAAAATAAAAAATCGAACGTCGTAACGTTAGCCGCTTTGCAAAAATAGAAGTTCGAGAACCTTAATAGCCGTACCATAATCCGTTTATTTATAGAACTTTATAATTACGTACGAATATTTTACTATTATAAAAACGGTATAATTAAATTATTAAACCGCTTATTAAAAAAATGCGTTTTTCGTAATAAAATCCGAATAAAAATAAACTTTCGAAAAAGTAAAACGGCTTATTTATGAAACCTTAATTTTTATTTCTTTTCGACTTAATTAACCGATTAAGGTAAAAATAAGCATATTCCGTAATACGACCGGAAATATTATTTAGTAATAACAGGACGATAACGAATAAAAACTAATAAAATAATTTTCGAAAATTATAACCCTAACAAAAAAAATATATTTTATTTAAAACCGAAAGTTACTTATTATAATTTAAACATTCGAATATTATTACCTTAAATTTTAAAAATAATTTTTTTATTATAACTAATTATTAAGCTTTATTTTATTTAACGAATAAACGCGTTTTTTTACGTACCAAATTTAATAAATCGATTTTTTTTTAATTTCGATATTATTTTTTAATATCGACCTAATAAAGAAAATATCGCCGCGGATACTTTATTACGAAAAACGGTCGATTTATTTATAATTAAAACCCGAAAAAAAAATAAACCTTAATTTTGCCGGAACGATTAAATTTTTTTATTGTTACCATTAACGAAAAACCGATTAAAATACGAATCGAAAATATTCCGTAAGGTACCGACCTGGTCGACCTTATTTACCGCGAAAACGAAATATAAAATTTAGGTATAAAAAATAACAAATTAATAATACCCGAAAAAATAACCGACGGCCGCATTTTTTTTCGTATAATATTTATTCGCGAAATTTACGTATTAAAAATATTTACGTATTTTAATTAAAATAAAATAATTAAAATATTAATACGGAAATATATTTAATTCCAGCTTAAGTAATATATCCGATAATATATCCGGAATTATTACGATTACCGTTGGAATAAAACGTTTCGAAATAAAACCCCGGGATTTTTTTACCTTTTTCTTATTTTAAATAATATTTAAAATTACGTTATTATTAACGGAAAAAATATACCGAAAAACCGTTACGGTTATAATTATATATAAACGTTTATCGATAAACTTAATAAAATTATAATAATTTTATTAAATAAAAAAATTAATACCGCCGAAATTTTAATTAACCGATATTACCGATATTTATATCGTTTTTTTAAAATATCCGTTATTTAAATTAATAATAACGTAAAATAATTCGTTTTTTAATTTTTGGTTAAATTAAACGAATTTACCGGTATAAAATATCGTTATAAAAATATTTTATATTTATAAACTTAAAAAGTTATTAAATTTACGAAATAAAAATTAAATTAACGTTTACGTTTTTATTTTAATAAATATTAAAACGATTAAAATATATATATATCAGGATTAAATTTTACGTATAATTTATTATGGCATTTATTAATTAATATAATTTAATAAAATTATATTAAATAAAAATATTCGGAATTTATTATCGTTAGATTTAAATACCGTAAAAATAAATACTAAATTAATTTAACGGATATTAATAATTATTAAATAAATTAAAAACGTTTAAACGTTTACGAAAAAAACCATATTAAAAATTTAAAAATGTTAAATAATATAAATTAATAAAAAACGGTATTTAACCGATTTTAAAGTTAACGATAAAATTTTTTTTATAAAAAGTTTTTTATAACGTAAATATTAATTATTTATTTATATTTATAATAAATAAAATTTTTTAAAATTTAAAAAAAATATAAATATAATTTTGTTTTTAATTTGCCGCCGAATTATAAAATAATTAATTTATTTTATACCAACCGGTTACGTAAGGCCGACGACGATCCGTTATTTTAATAAATTTAAATATTATTATTATTTAAAAAAATTAACGATAAATTAAAGTTCGAAATAAAATAAATCGAATAATTAAGATTTAACGGATATTATAAGGAATTATAATATTAAGTTAAATAAAAAAGTTATAATTCCGATAAAATATAATACTCCATAATTAACTTTAAAAACGTTCCGATCGTAATAAAATAATTTTATACGGAATATTTTAAAATATCTAAATTACCGGTCCGTTTATAAAAGTAAATTCGTATAACGGTTGCCGATAAAATTAATAAAACTTATCCCGATAATAATAAGGCCGTAAAAGTAAGAACTGGATTAATAAGGAAAAAACGGTACTTATAACTAATAAAGATTCGTATATTTTTTTTAATCGTATATAAGTTTTTAGGAAGGGGTAATATAACGGTAACCTTACGATTAAACCGTAAGATTAGTAACCGTTATATGGAGCTGACAGCTGCTACCAGGCTAACCACCTGCCATACAGAGAGTGGGGACATTTGTAAATCTTCACGTACTTTGCGGCTTTACGTTTCTTTCCTTCTTTTCTTTTTCTTCAGCTTAGAATCTTCGTTCATAACGCCAATAAACTAGCTACCATGCTATATCACTGCGGGCCGTAACAGGGCTTATGCTTATAATTATTTTAACTGCCTTTTTTGCCGGCGTAACTAAGCTTTTAGTCCGAGGATTTTTTCCTTATGTTACTTAATCCGGTTTGTTAGGTTAATGATTTATTTTTTAAGAGTTTCGGTTTTTTCCGATTAATTTGTCGCTATGGCCTACTTTTCGCCTGTCGTTGTCGTCGACCGTTTTTGGTTTCCTTGTCGTTCTTAATATTAAACGTTATACTGGGCCATTTCGGTTAGTCGTTTTCCGATTCTTTTTTTCTTTTTTTGGGGGGGTTGTTAGTATAAGTACGTCGAAAGTGTAAATTATTTAATACTTTTTGTTAGGCCTTTATTACTATCTGGTAAATTTATTTCTTTTATATCTTATGGTTACATTATTTATGATGGTATATGGCATTTTATTCAAGGTAATTTTTTTCTTCCGGGCAGCGTTTTTGCGTTATGATAACGTCGATATTATTTTATATGGTTATGGTACGTAGGTACTTATATTATTTTTGGTTCTCAAAGTCGCTTCCGGTTTAGGTATAAAAGTCGAACTTTTGCTTGTATATGTACGTAATTTGTTGTTGGATATATTCTTGTTATTTTTGATGTCGGGGGCAATAAGTTCTTATATAATGGATGGCGTACAATTTCCCATATCGGTCGGGATTTCCTAGATATAAGGTTTCGTCCTAATTTTGGTACTTCTTGATCCATTTACTTAACCTCCATTATTTTTACCGCTGTTATTTCTTTTGTTATGCGCGAGATATTAGCTTTTCCGGCGTTAATTTTTTTATCTTTCGCATTTTTGTAATTACTAAGTAACTGTGAGTCCGGACGTAGCGGTACGTTATCGTATAATTGCGGCCTGGGAAAATGTTTTGGCTTGCCGTAATTTCTTTCGTACTTTTAAAGGTACGTTAAAATTCTTCCTTTTCTTAACTATGTCGAAAATAACGGCTTTGTTATTTTTATTTCCTAGTCGTTTTTTAGGTACCGGGGTTTAATTCTTTTGTTGTTTCTTAAGGGCTTTATATTAGCTTTTAACGTAATTTATTTTGTCGTAATTATAACACTTGACTTGGTTTTAATCCTTTTTTATGCGGTTTTTAGTTTCATGGGTCCTAAATATATTCCGTAAGACGTATTATTTTTTCGCGAGGTATTAGGGTAGGTAGAATATTTAGTTTTATTATTATACTTAGCGTTTTTAGTTTTTTATACGTGTTATTAGTTGTTAATTTTAACCGTTAACATAATATAATCGGTTAAAAGTTTTGGTTGGTTTTTTTGTAGAAAAGAATTTTATTTTATTTTTAAAAGTTTTTAAAAAATTACCTATTAATACCTTTTATTTCTAATTTATTTTCGAAATTAATTAAATAAATATAATACCGTAATTAGATGTAAACTTTTTTCGGTTAAGTTTTTAAGGTATATTTTAACCTTTATCTTTTCGTTTATTATACCGAAAACCTTTCGTAATATATTTTCGAATTTTTTATAATTATTATATACTGTTCGTACTTTAAGTAACCTTACTTTTGGTAAAAATATAACATATTTTCTTAAGGTTAATTCGAATTATATAACTGCATTTTTTTAAGGCAGCCAACCGTATATTTAACCTTCGATAAAAGGATCGTAAGTTAGATAAGGAAATAGTTAAAATAAATTTAATATTAGGTAAGAAACAGTTACAGTTTGGAAAAAGTTTTTATCGAACGGTTTAGGTTTGGGTAGTTTTAGTACTTTTCCGGGTTTTTTGGTAAGTATTAACTAGATAGGTCGACTTTTTTCCGAAGCTTCTGTAACCGTAAAACCTTTACCTTTTCCCTTTTGGGTTATTTTAAGTAAGGTAATAAAGCTGGTATTATTTTTTCTCGAATTGGACGTTATATCCGTTTATTATATTTAACCGTTAAAGTACCTTTTTCTTGATAAGGCTTGGTACTTATAAAACCTTTTCGTCGTCCGAGGTTATGGTATCGTTTAAAACTATATAAGTAAGGTTGGTAAGTTACTAGCTGGTAAATATAATATCGGAAATATTATTAAATAAAAGTTGATAACGTATAACAGCTAATTAACTTAACTAATAATTAAACTTAAATCGTACGGTTTATGTTCATAGTAATATTATAAGAATTTAAAAAATAAACTGAAAATATACTTACGTTTAATAATAATAAATGTTAAAAATTATTTAAATAATTAGGTTATATTATAAATTAATGTTATTTAAATTATAAGAAAATAACGAACGTATATATGCTACTTTTGGCTTCAGGTACTTAAGCGGTTTAAACCCTTAAGTTCGTTAAAACCTTTAAGCCCATTATAGGTTTAAGGGGTTTAAAGCGCTAAGGCCTTTAAAACCTTTAAGCTAGTTACGTAACCTAGGACCTACGTCGGAGATAAACTCCAAACTTTTCCACCGTTCGTTTATAAACTAAGCCCTTAGGTTATAACATATATTAAACCGGAGATAATTAAAAAACTAGGGTTATTATAAAAGTTTTAAAACCGAACGTTAAGAAGTTAAAAATGTAAAAAGTATAAAATCCAATTATAATAACGGATAAATTAACCGCGATATTAATTACTTTAAGATTTATTTTAAAAACAAGTGTAAATTATAACTTTGACATTTTTTTAATACAAAGTTAGGACCTAATTAGAATAAAAAATAGTTATATAAAATAAAGTTTTTTAATTAATTAAAGGTTAAGTAAATGAAATGCATTTTAATTTACATTAATATAAACGATTTAAAAAAAGATTTAATATTTAATAAATAATACCGATAATAAATATAAATATAAAAATATAATAATAAAAAATACTTAAAAAAATATAATATATATAAAAAATGAACAAAAAGGCTATATACGGCATGTTATCGTTAAAATTAAAATGCGATTGTACGAAATAAACGACGATTATAATATAAGATTTAAAAGTTAAAAGAAATTAAAGTATTATTATAATGGCATAAATACGATCACCTTATATGGAATAAATCGATATAAAATTATTAAACAATAATAACTAATTTTGGAAAATAGTTTTATAAAATAATAAAATAAGTATGTTTATTTTATAAATAACTTAAAGGAATTACGATTTTACGTATTATGAAAATATTTCGAATCTAAGTTATAAAAATGATATATTTAACCGTTTAAATTATTAGCAAGTTATTATATACTTTTTAGTTATATTTACTGCAATAAACAATTTAAATTTATAAAACTAAGTAGTTTATTACGTTAAATTTACGTCATAAATATAATTCAGTTCGTACTAAATCCGGAAATAAAGGGAAAGTATTTTTAAATCTAAGTACGGATAAAATAGGTTCTTGGTAATATCTTTTAAGTTTATTAACATATCCGTAGCGTTTTTAAACATGGTTAATTACCTATTACGTAAACATTTTAATAGTTTTATTTATTAAACCGAAAAAGAAAAGTTTAAAGGATATATTTATAAGGTTTTTAAAAGTTATAAATGGTTATTTTTATATTTAATGCTGAAATAAAATATATAAGTAAATAATAATATATTAATAGTATATTATAACTTCCAGATATATTTAAATAAACCTTGATAAAATAATATGAATTTAAAATTAAACAATGCTTTTTTAAATTACCGAAATCCAGGTTTTATTTTAATTCGTTAATTATTACCGGAAATTTAGTTCTTATTTTAACAAAATCGCGACACTTTTAGTTAATTTAACCAAAGAGAAAATCGAACTTTAATAGTTACTAAAAATAAAAAAACTATTTAAAAAAATAAAAACGCAATTATTAACAATTTAATATTATATATATACGATTTAAATCCTTATATAAAGTTAAAAATCGATACCTTGGATTATATATTAAGCGTAATAATCTGATACCTAATTAATTTTAATACTTTAAACTTTATTACTCTTTATTCTTATAAATTAAGAAAAGTCCCAATAGCTTAGTGGTCGCGAAACTAGCTGTCCTTTTTTCGCGCGCTCGCTGCAGGCTTAGGGAACCTACTGTCGGATATAGGGGATATCAGTTGTGTTGTATTGCATGACTGGTTGCGGGTGCTTTAAAACGCGTACTCCACTTTAATATAATATAGCCCCGGAATATACATGTTCCGATTAAAGGGAAACATTCCGTATATGAGGTGCTAGCGTACCCTTCTGTTAGCTGACATACCCCCTTAACGCCTTAAAAAAATTACGGCGTTAATCGTTACCCTTTATCTTTTTTTTTAAATTATAACTCTTTTTTCCATTTTTCTTCCAGTAATTAAATCCTTTTAATTAGTTAGGTTTTAAACCAAAAGAATTTTTAAAAAACTCTTCCCTTAATTTTAAATTTCTATAATATTTATTAATTTTAACTACTTTTTAAAATATTTAAAAAACTTTCGTAATAAAATCTTATTTCATTTATGAATTAATATACTATTAATAATCATATAGTTTATTTAAATGAAAATCCTTTTATTACTTCTCGAAATTAATAAATATATATACTTACGTACAGTAATTTTATTGATAGAAATACGACGTCGGTATTAATAAACCTTATAATTTATTAATTATTATATTATATATTTAATTGTTTTATATTTACACTAACTCTTAGTTTTTTAATTAATCGAAAAGAAAATAAAGTTTACTTATTAATTTAAATAAAAAATAATAATTCTGTTTCGGTTATAAAAGTTATTATTATATCTTATTTATTCGTCTGTTATTTTATTACTTTTCTGAATAACTTTATAACTTCAGCTTAAAAGAATTGCGACCGATTATATTATTTTAAAAACACCATTACTTTAAAGATTTATTAAATCCTTATTATTAAATTATAATATAAACATTTTAGTGTTAATTAGATATAATATAATTTAATAGGTAATTATATAATATAAGTTATTAACGTTTATATTAAATTATACGAATCGGAATATTATAAAGAATATATAAAACTACGTATTACTTATAACGTATGAAATAAAACCTATTTTTTAGTATCTGTTAATAAAGCTTAAATAAGGCAAATTAAAAGTTGGCAAAAATTTAAAGTTAATTACTAATATGTTTAAAAGATTATTTAAACCTTTTTTAAAAGTTAAATTAATTTAGTTTTTTATAAATTCACATTACAATAACCGGATTTTTAGTAAGCTTATTTTTAACTATTTTGCTTTTAAAAGATTATTATAAATCCTTACCTTTATAAAAATATAATATTTTCATTTTTATCTAATTAATTAATTAACAAATTTATACCGATTGTTGTTATATATAACGATATTATCGTCGACGCAAAAAAATTAAAATACTTCTTATAAAATAAAATAATATAACTAGTAAAAAAAGGAATTAAATCTTAAACTTTTAAATGTATTAATAAAATCTTTTTACCAAAATTAAAATGATTTCTTTAATCCGTATAATACTTTCTTTATTAACTTTCGTTTTTACATTAAAAGTATTTTAAAAATAGTTTTTTATATATTTTATAAAATAAAGCTATATTAACGAAAACGTTTATTATTATATTATTTAAAATCTAAACCGAATTTACCCCTAATAACGATTAAAATTCCAAATAACCTTTTAATTAAAATAAATCGGTATATATTTTTAACATTATCGAGCTTATTGTAACGAACCTGTCATATATCCGCCTGGAGGTATAAGCAATATCCGAAATGGAGGTTTTTGATTTACAGGTAATAATAGCATAATGAATAGGGTGTTCGTTAAAGAAATTTACGGACTTTTCCCTTAACTAAAGAACGGTACAGTTACCTTTAATTAAAAGCTTAAATTAATAATTAAAGAATGAAATTAAAACAGTATTATTTATAAAAGGAAATCGATTATTATATATTTATTTCGAAATTTAATAAGTATACCTGGGATTTATATAATTTATATAATCTGGCAGATTACTTAAATTATTTAAATTACTTAATTTTTAACGGAAAACACCAAGCTTTTTTTTTTCCGAAGTTTAGCTGCCTAAAGCCCGCGCCAGGTTCCAAAAGCTGGTTTTTCCAAAATAAAAACCCTTATTCCTGTATTATAATACTATTTCCCCTTTTTAAAAAATTTTGTCCTAAAGATAAAAATTATAAGTATCCTTTTTTGTTTTGTTAAAAAGGTAATTTTTTAGCTAATTTTATTATAATAGGTCGAATTAAAAAGGGAAAAAAAAGCCGCGTTTAAATTAATACGAATTTCGTATTAATCGCGTAAATTTTATCAAAAAATTTGGTTCCTAAATTAACCCTTATTCGAATTATATTTACTTTAAAAAAACCGAATGTTTTTACGTAATAAATATTCCGAATTATAACTGTTATATTCGTTATTAACGTTTGGTATATAACGTATTAGAAATAAACTTTTTGTCGAAAATTAAGAAAAAATTTAACCGTCTACAAAAAAAATAACGTAAGGTAAAAAAAGCCTTAATTACTTTATTTAATCGTTTAAAACGGTTACGCTTTTAATAAGATATTTTTAAAAAAAAAGGCCGTCGTTATTTTAAAAAAAAGATTCGAACGGAATTAATAAAAAAATTAAGAAAGGATAAAAAAAAATCGCGTCTTATAAAAATAAAATAAACGCAGTTTACCTTTAAAATAAATGCCGTAATAAAGGCGTTTATTTCCTTCGGGTAAAATGTCGAAAGTTTGGATTTAAGCGGGGAACCGTTATCGCCTGCGACCTTAGCCGTATTAAAAACGGTCGGTTAAGATTTTACCGGTAAAAATCCTTAACCAAATTTATCGCATTTGTTAGGTACTTAAGTAATTTTTACGTATTATCTTTAGGTAAGTAATTTATTTATTTAATTAAGTACTAGATTTTATTTTTAACTATTTTAAAGTTTAATATTTTTTCGATTTTATATTCGTTATCGTTTTTTTCGATTTCGAAATTTTTTTTAAGTAAAGCGTTTTTTAAGGTTAATTTTAATAAGGAAATAAGGAATATAAGGTATATTTTTATGGTTTTAGATAATAATAATTTATAATTAATTTTCGAAATAACTTTTTTAATTTTAAACGGGCTAAAATTTTTAAAATTAAATTTATTATTGGGCCTTTTTATTTTAATCTGAAAAAGTTTAACGTTACGTTTTATTTTTAACGTAATAAGTAAACTTTATTTCCTTTTGTTAAAATTAATTCCTTAAATTTTGTTAGGTTATAATATTAAGCTATTTTTTTTATAAAAATTATAATTAAATTTAAAATTTGGTTTATATTATTTTGATTTTTATTATTATCGTTTTTATTTTTGGGATTATCGTAATAATAATTAGTACTTTACGTATTAACTGCTTTAATCGCTAAATTATTACGTCGTATTTATATACGGTTATATAAAGTAATATATTTATATCTTCGTTAACGGACGTATTATAAATTATTTATGCAAATAATAAAAATTTAACCTAATTATTTTATTAATAATTAACGTAACTTTAAAGGTATTATTTCAGGGTTTAATTTAATCGTTTTATTTAATTATTTATTTAGGGGTAATAAAGGGTCGGAAATTTAAACTTAGTATTAATTTGCTTAAAAAAATTAATACCGAATTTGGATGTAAAAAGTTTATTTCGGTTAAAAAAAGTTTTTTTCGGTATTTTATATTTATCGAAATAATATCGAATAAAAATATAAGCTAACTATTTTATTATTACTGTTTTTTTAAAAGGTAAAAGGTACCTATATTTAATAAATTTATTAACGATTACTTATATTATATTATATTTAATTCTAATAATGAAATTTTTCGCTATAAAAAAATTAATAATAAAATCTTAAATTATAATATTTTATATTTTATTAGGTATATTTATAAGTTGTAATAAGTTATAAGGTTTATAACGGATTACCTTTACCTTATTATAAATATTATTATAAAATAATAATTAATTTTTATTATTTTTTTTTAGTTTTTTAATTTCTTTTTATTTTTTTAGGTCGTAAAAATTTTTAAATTAAGTTAATTTTTTTAAAATCGGTTATTTTAGGGTTATATATAATTATATTATCTTATTATCCTTATAATATAATATTTATATATATTATTTGAAAATTTTTAAATCGTAATTTTTTTTCGGTTTAAAATATCCGCTTAAATATTTTCTTTATTTTTAATATGGTAAATTTTAAAATTAAACTTAAATAAAAAATTTATTTAATTTTTGTAAGGTTTATTTAATTTTTGGGTTATTATAAATCTGGTTAAATTTTTATAATTTAAATAAATATTAAATAATTTCTTAATTTTATTAAGGAAAAATTTTTATTTTTTAAGTATTAAAATAATCGTTAATAATTCCTTATCGTAAATAAGGTATTTAAGTTTTGCATTTTTAAAAGCTTTAAAAAAATACGTAATTAGGTATTTTTTTTATTATTTTTTAGTTATTTTAAAATTATTTTAAGGGCGTAATTTAAAGTATTTGTTTTAAATCGGTTTTTTTTATTATAATTTAGTAATTTAATTACCGGGACGTTAATAATTTTATTTTTAATTTTTTAAAATTTTTTTTTCGTTTTTTTTAAAAGTTTAAATTTCTTTTTAATATATTCCTTAATAATAAGCTTGGTTAAAGGGTTAATAAGTTTGCCGTAATTTTAGATTAAAAGTCGCACGTAACCGGTAAATTTTAAAAATTAACAGATATTAGTAATAATAATTTTATTTAAAATCGGCCAGTTTTTAACGGTTTTTAACTTAAAATTTTGGATTTAAATTTGTTTTAGGGTAATAATAAAACTTAAAAAGTTTAATTTTTCGATATATTAAACTTTTCTTTAGCGTTTATTAATAAATTAGCTTTTTTAAATACTTTTAATATTTAAATAATATATTTTTTATATTTTTTTAAAATTTTTAAATAAATAAAAATATTATTTAAATAAACGAAAACGGATTTATTTAGAAATTTCCGTAGGATAATAGTAAGTATATATTAAAAATTAACTGGAATATTAATTAAGTCTTATAATATAATTTTATATTCGTAATATTTATGGATAATTTTAAAGGTAATTTTCCATTTTTCGCCTTTAATTATTCGAATTAAATAATAACCGTTTAATAAGTTTAAGGTTATAAATTATTTAACTTTATTAATATTTTCCTTTATAATATTTATTAGTATTAAAAGTTATTTATTTTTAATAATAATATCGTTAAGTTATTTATAATTATAAATTTATCGATATATTAAATTTTTATTTTTATTAATTCGGATTTTGTTATTTTTTATTTTTGGTATTATTATAACTAGATACTTTATAAATAATTTAAATTTTTAAATATAATTTTTTTAAAATTTATGTAATGAATTTAATAAAGTTTTAGGTAATATTTTTTTTAATAGGAATTTTATAATTTTATTAGTTATAATTAAGTAATTTTTTTCGAATTTGTTTTTTAAATAATTTTTTAAACCGTTAATATTTAAAGGGTACCGTTATTATAAAGTTAAAAATTTTAATTTTTTTAATTATATATTAAATTTTATAAAATTTTTTTTTAAATTATTTTATAAAAACGTTTATTTTTTTTAATTAATCCTTAAATTATTAAAACGAAATTATAATATTTTTAAAATAATATCGTATCTTAAAATGTTAACGATATCGAAAATAATCCGTTTTAAATATTTTTATATTTAAATTATAAATTTTTTTATTTTTCGGAAAACTTAATTATTATCCTAAGTAAATAAGTTTTTATTAACTGTTCGGAATTTATATAATTATTATTTATACTTTTAAAGGATTTAATATTTTTCGGTTATTTTAATGAAAATAAAATTTCCTTTTATTTCGGAATCGATTATAGCGTTAAAGGTTTTATTTTTATAATAAATAAGGATTTCGATTTAATTCCGTATTTTTTTTTTGTTTTATATAAGGTTTTATATATAAAAGTTTTTCGGTACCTTATTTTTAAAGGTTTTCGTAATTTTTTGCTTAATATATCCTAAAGGTTAAAAGGTATTTTTATTTGCGTATTTTCCGGGTTACATATTTAATATAATAATTATTTATATATTTAAATTATTTTTTGTTACCGAATTAGTACTTAAAAATAATATCTTTTTTTTATCCTTTTTTATAATTTAATATTTTACGAATTATAGGGTTAATAAAATAAACTTTCGAAAAAGGTATTTTCATAGTTAGAAAGTTATATTTATCGTATGGTATTAATACGTAATATAATTATCCTTATGTTATAACTTTTTGGTTTTATTTTGATTTAAAGTATAAGTAATAAAATTTAAGGTAATTTGATTATTAAAAAGTTTTTGTCTATTTATATTTATCGTTTGGTTTTATAAACGTTTTTTTATTATATTTTGGTTAAAAGTTATTATTTCTTTTAATGCGTTAATAAATTAAATAATTATAATTATAATAAGTAATAAAGTATAAAAGTTTGTAATTATTTGCTGATTTAGGATATATTATATATTCCGGAAAAATATAATATTAAGGAAATAATTATTTATAGTTATCGAAATTTTTTCGTAATTCACCGTTTTGGTTATATATTTTAAATTTTTATATATCGAAATAATAAGTATATTTTAACGTAATAATTATTTTGGAATTCGTTTATTTTGAATAATATTTGTAAGCTTTAATTATAATATTTTTACAAATAATATAATTTTTATAATCTGGATTATTATTTTTAACTTTATTAATCGTAATAATCGTAAATTTTTGATTGGCGGTAATAACGTTAAATTTTTTTTTTTTCGTTATTTATGTTTCGTTCGGTCGCGCGAACCTTTTTTTTGGGTTAAGGAATTTTATTTTTTTAAAGTTTTTTTTGGAGATTTCCTTTTTTTATTAAAAAATAATATTTATTTTTAAAATGGCCTTTTTTATTATAATTAAAACATTTAATTTTAAACTTATTTTTTGGATTTTATTAAAATTATATTAACTTTTTTCTGAAATTTATCCTTTATTTTTTTGTTACTATTAGAACGTTTGTTATTATTTCGTTTACCGGTACCTTTTTTTTTAAGGTATCGATTAAAAATACGTCGGTTGGAAATAATAATTTTATTTGTATATTTTTTAAAGGGGTCCGTTTTAAATACGTTTAATATTTCGTTTTTAACTTAAGGTTTTAAGTTATTATAATAAGGAAAAAAATATATATTTTAGGGTAATTTAAAAATGGCCCTTAACCGGTTAAATTTAATTATGTATTCGTTTATTGATATGGTTTGTTAAAATTTATATATTATTTAACCGCATATTATTATTTATTCATATTTTTAAACGAAGTTCGTATTCGTTTTTCGAAACTTTTATAACTGTTAAAAATATAATTAGTAGTATTTAAATAATCGTCGGGGGAATTTGTCAGATAATCGTTAAAAATAGGTTTAAATTAATCGAATATTTTTTTAATAAACAATTAAAAGATAACTATTATTTTTTAGTATTTTTTTATTAACGAACTTTCGTATTATTTAAAATAAAATCTAGCCTTAATTAAAAAAATTTTTATATTAGTAAATTTATCATAAGGTTTGGAAGTGATTAATTTATAACCTTTAATATTTGGCATTTTATAATAAATAAGAAAGGATATAATTATTTTTCGTTTTCGACCAAATAAAAGGGAAATAAGAATTCGTAAATAAGGGGTAAGTATTTCGAAAAAAGGTGTTGGAATTTTTAATCGGAAAATGGTTTTTAAAACTACGAAAGCCTTTTTTAATTATTAAACGAATTTGGCGTTTTTTTTTTAGAATTTTACGATTTTCTTAGTTATAAGGTTAAATCGTTAATTACTCGTAAATTTTCTTTTTTTTCTTTTTTTAGGTTTTATAGCAAAAACTTTTTTAATTTTTTCTTTTTTTTGGTCGGATTTTTTAGGTTAGATTTCGATAATTTTTTTTCTTAAAGGTAAAGATCGGTTATTATTAAAAAAAAAGCTGTTTTTAACTTTTAACTTTAGTAATTTTTAATAATATATTATTAATTAATTAAATTATTTTTTAAAAAGGGGTAAATCGTATATTTTGGTTATTAATTTTTTCTAACTAATAACGGGGATCGAATATATTATCGGTTTATTAAACGTTGTTTTATAATATCGTTTTTATTACGTTCAGAAATACTTATGCCTAATTAGGCTTTAAATTATTCGTTAATTATTAATTAAGGAATTATTAAAATGTAACGAACTTGTTATATATTTACCTAAAGGTATAAACAGTATCCGAAATAAGGATTTTTAATTTGTAGGTAATAATAATATAATAAATAAAATATTCGTTAAAAACATTTACGTATTTTTTCCTTAATTAAAAAACGGTACAGTTATTTTTAGTTAAAAGCTTAAATGAATAATTAAAGAACGAAATTAAATAAGTACTATTTATAAAAAAAAACCGATTGTTATATATCCATCTCGAAATTTAATAAATATGCCTGGGATTTATATAATCTATATAATTTGGCAAATTACCTAAATCATTTAAATCATTTAATTCTTAGCGGGAAAAACCAAGCTTTTTCCTCCTCCGAGATTTAGCCGCCTGGAACCCGCGCCCGGCTCCAAGAGCTGGTTTCTCCAAAACAGGAACCCTTATTCCTGTACTGTAACACTTATAAACTTATATTTATATATATTCTTAAATCTTATATTTTTATTAATGAATTTATAAATAATTAGCTAATATTATCTTTAAATAATATTCTTTTTTAATTTTATAAATAAACTTTTTTAGTTTTATATAATAATTCCTTAAACGCATATATATTTAATCTTTTATAGTTTCGTAATAATAACGGTAAATTTTGCCTTTATACCCGGTTTTAAAAATTTAATAACTTATTTAATTTTATTGTATTAAAACCTTTTCGTTTAAATATCATATAATTCAACTTTATTCTTCAGGTTTATCCTCAAGGTTTATTCTCAAGGTTTACTGCAGCCAGCTGGCATAAGGTTCATCAGAGTTGAAGCTTATCGGCAACCACGCATTAATCTGCTTCAGAGTGAGGTTCTGCTTTAAAGTGAGGCTCTTCTTTAAAGTGACGTTCTGTTTCAGAGTAAGGTTTTCTGGGACTGAGGTATATAATCTATCTTAACTGTGAAAATTATTAATCAGTTACCGTATTCGAAGATACTGGGTATAATATCCATCGTATGAATTATATATGTAATGGTTTTCTGTATATTTGGCTTAGAGTGGAAAATACGGTTTGAACCTAGATTAACGTTATATTTACCTTATCGAGATCAGGCCCTATTTTTAAGGTTGGGGCTGCGCCGCAGGTGTAGCCGTGGCTAGCGCTTTTGATTAAAAAGTAGCTGTAAGGGTTAAATATATCAACTAAACCTTTTTAAAAAAAAACTCCATAAAAATAATAAAACCTTAAAAATAAGGCCTAATATCAAGTTATGATTTTTCGGGTTCGTTTTAGGTAATTTTATATAAATTTTTAAAAATTATTAATATAAACTTTTTAAAAATAATTTTAATTTAACGTTATTTATTTCCTAATTACGAAAAATTAATACAAAATTAAAAACCTTATTTTTTTATATATTTTTAATTTTAATTAAGACAAAATTAATATTACGGGTCCAAAATAATAATGAAAATTTTGTTTTAAATATATTTTGACTTTTTATTTTTTTTCCGTTAATACGATAATAATATAACTTTATACGTTAAAATAATATTATATAAGGTTTAAAATTATTTATAATAAATTCCGAAGCATATTTTCTTCTTAATTAACCGAATACGGGTAACGTATTAAAAAGTTTAGGATAAATATTTTAAACCTTTAAATACCTAATTTTTAAAAACGAAACGTTTATTTTTATCCGATATTTTTATTAAGCTTTTATTAATATAAACGTAATTAATTTATACGTTAACGTTAAATATATAATTAATAACTTTATAAAAGTTTTATATTATCGGCTTAATAGTTTTATAATAAACGTTATATTAAATAAATAAAACCGTATTTTGCGGAAAAAATAAATAAATACGGTATATAATCTGGTTTTCAGAAAATTTAATATTTCTTTTGTTATTAAAATAAATTTCGGAAAATACTTAGTTATTTAAACTTTTTTTTTAATAATAAATTTAATTATTATTTAAATTACGTTTTTAATTAAATTAATTAAAAAATAACGATTTTTTATATTAATAATAATATATTTTGTTTTTATTTTAATATCTACGGAAACGAAAAAGCTTAATTTAAAAATATTTAAATATATAATTACCGGATAATATATTTATATTATTTTTAATTTTAAATAATTATCGAATAATTAATTTTAAATTATTATAATAAATTTTATTTTCGATGGATAATATAATTTAATTATTATTAACGAAATATATTTATTATCCAAAAAAAAATCGGTTTAAATATGTTAATATCCGTAACTTATGTTATATTTCTTTTTACTTACGTATATTAATTTGCATATATAATAATTATTAACGGCGTTATAAAAAAAAATTACTAAATATAAAAGTTTTAATAAAGCCGGAAATTTAATTAGGTATAATTATAAGGTAAAAATCTGGCGTTTTAATATTAATCGTCCCAAATTCGATATTATTTTTTTACCCAAAAAATAACGTTCGAATTAAACGTATTTAAATCTTTTGCTAATTAATACGCCCGAATTATTAAGTAATTTTTCCGAAATCTAGCTTAATAATTTACGTATTATTATAAAAACTATTATTTATATTAATAATAAAACGAAAATTATAAATATCTGAAATTACTTAATTAAAATTATAATAAACCGGAAATATTTGTTAAAAGTTATAAAGAAATTATTAAATTTTATAATTCCGAAATACCTTACGGAAACCAGGTTTACGTATATAATAAATTAAAGAAATTTAATAATTTCATTCGTATCGTAATATTTACCGTTACTTTTGGATTAAATATAAATATTCCGGATATTAATCGAATAATATAATAAAAAATACCGAAAAGATTTTCGATAAAGAATTTATAATAATAATTTAATTAAACGGTTCATAATTATAAACGATTAAATATAACTAATTATAAATAAACTATATTATTTATACCTTATTAAATATTTAATAAATATAAAACCGAACCGTTTATTATAAAATTAATTAAAATATTAAAAAGAATCCAAACCTAATAAACCAAAAACCGTATGATTGATTAAATCATAAAAGTCGGAATAAAAATTAACAGCGCGAATTCGGATAATAAAAAAAATTTAATAAGTTATCTATTACAAATAATCCCGATCAAAACGAAATAATTGTCGAATTTTAATTTTAACTTTCGGTTAATCAAAATATTATTCGCGTTATCTGTAAATCTTTTAAATAAAATAATTTTAATTTACGGAATAAAACGAAAATAAAGCTTTATTAATATACATTATTTAACGGCAAATACGTATATAAAACGATTTTAATTTATTTAAAAAAAACAAAAATATTATATTAAAAAAGGACCATAATAACCTTATTACGGCTGGACCTTATTACAACTTATATACGCCTAATTTTATCCATATATCCGAACTTTCGAACCCGAAAAAATCCGCGTAAAAATAATTAAAAACTGGTTTATTAAAAACGGTTACTTAAAAAATAATCGAATTATGGTATAAACGACAAACGAACGAATTATTTTTTATACGGTTATTTCCGTTCGGTAATAAAAAAATAAAATAAACGTTTATTTTTATTAAACTTAAACGGTTCTTATTTAATACGTTTCCGATAAAATTAAATAAAATTAAAAGTTTTTATTTAATTTAAAATATAATCCAATTAATTAAAACGGTTTCAGGATTAAATAAATAATAATATTAAAATATTTTAAAAAATTATTTTTTATTTATGTTATATTTAATTTACGACAAAACCGTATTTTTTATATTATAAAAAGTACAAAAGATTTTTAATAAATAATAAATTAAGCTTAATTTAAAATAACGACGCCGTATTTTTATATCCCGAACCGATTTATATAAATTATAAATTATAATTACGTTATAAATTTAATAAATATCGGAAAAGATCGTATAATTATCGCAAATTGCGTTTCGTTTTAATTAAGGCTTATTAATTATAACCGTTCGGTTTAAATTAATAATTTAAAACTTAACGGTAATTTTAATAATTTAAATATTATCCCGGCATATAATTTATACGTTTTCGCGGTTCGAAATTACGACTCCGGTTATTACGATATTTATATCCGTACGTATAATTTATAATATAATAAATAATCCTTATTAAAAACTTATTTCGTTTTATTTATTTATAACATTAACTTAAAATCTATAATTTCTTAATATTTTTAATTTATTAAAACCGCTTTCGTTACCGTACCCGTATTCGTTTAATTCGTTTACTTTTATTTTGTTACCGGAATTGCCGGTATTATTAGGGGGTAACGGTACGTAATTTAACGTTACGAATTATGTATCAGCAAATAAAACCGAAATAATAATTATTATCGAAATCGGAAAATTACGTATTAAAAATAAACGGTACTTATTTAACGATAATAATACCTATAGTATTAAATCGAAAATTAGGAAACAAAACCCGGCCGGTTTTAATTAAAGCGGGCAATAAAAAACGCGTTCGGTTTCGAAACTGAATTAAGATTACGGTCGCTAATAAACAAAATATATTAAAGGTCGAAATATAACGTTATAATCTTTTACGGTTTTTGACGGTATGTTTTCGAATTCGTTAAAATACGGAACGTTATAAATATATTTTTCCAACTTTTTTAAATTTTTGCGAAATATTAACGTTATTTTAAAATCCGAAATAAAAATATTTTTACGTTAAAATAATATGACCATATTTATTATTTTATTAATTTTAAGTTCGTTAAATATTATATAAATATTAATTTTTTTAGTCCGGATTAATTATATATTATTATAAATATAAAATAAACTTTATAAATTAAGGAAATTAATAAATTTTAATATTATATATTTTAAATTATAATTTATCGTAATTATTAATAAATTATCCTTTTTAACTTATAACCCTTTATTTACGATACCGAATTAAAAAACTTTTAATTTTTTTTCAGATTTGTTTTTAAATTCGTCGTATTAATTTTTAAAATACTTTTATCTTTTTTAACCTTTAAAGTATCTTAATTCGCATTAACGAATTAATTAAAAAAATTAATTATACGGGTAAATAAACGATATAAATAATTTTTAATTAATATCGAAAAAATTATTTTCGTATTATATATATAATTATTCCGGTATCCGCTTTGTTTAAATATTAATTCGAAATATTTAAAATCCCGGTTTTATAATAAATTAAAAATTTTTACGTTTTATAATTTTGTTTTTCCGTAATTATAAATATTATCCTTTAAAACCGGGTTTTAATTATTATTATTTAAAACTTACCGTATACGTTGTTCTCTTTTTGTTAATAACTTTTATAATAACGGTTTTTTTAAAATAATTAATTTAAGGTTTTAATTAATAGCTTCCCGAATTTATTATCCAAATCGTTATATTTTTACGGAAAATTTCGGTAATTATAAGTTTTTCTGGGCCCGTTATTTTACCGGGGATATAAATATATTGCTTAATGCTAAATATGCTGAATAAAAGCTTACCGGTATTTCCGGTTACGGTTTTTAAAATTTTGCTTTTTAAAATAACCGACGTATAAAAATACGAAGTTCCGGTTATTTAATCTTACTTTTTTTTTCGGGCGTAACCGGAAAATCGGATAAGTTTCGGAATTTTTCTGCATTAAAATCCAATATAAATATACGGTTTATCGGATATATTAAAAAACCGTTAAAATTTTCGGTATTAATACTTAATATATTATAATACCTATAAATTTAATCCTTATATATATTTATTTAACCGTTAAAAAGTTGCGTATAAAAACGGATTTCTTTTGTTTAATATTATAAAAATTATATTTATATAATATATATTATAAGAAATATCACGATTTTATTATGTTAATCGGAATTTTATAATTACCATATTTTAAATACCGTTTATCTTACGTAAATTATTATTTTATATAAATTTTCGAAAACGTTAAACGGCCCGAATTATACTGTTTTTTAAATAAAATACGTTAGTTAAATTAATAATATAAAAAATATTTACTTTAGAATTTTAAAAATTTATTATTTAATAATCGGTAATTTATAATTTATTAACTTTTTTACAATATTAAACATAACGAAAAAAACGAATAACGTTATATATTAATTCGTAATTTCGTTTTCGGGTGGTAAAAATAAAAAATAAAAAATGTTAAAATATATAAATAGATTTTTTATTAACGTTTTATAAATTATATATATATAATCGAAATGGTCTTTTTGGAAATCCTACGGTTGCGGATTACCGGTATTGTATATTCGGAGTTGCGCGCCATGTTCAGCTGTCTTGATGAAGCTGTGGGAATGATCAAGGTTGGAGTTCCTAGCCCCTTTCCTGGCTGACATCTGACACTTCTAGCCGTAAAACTGGCAAGGGCTCGCACAGCCTTTTATGCGCACTTAAGGTTCACCCTTAAGGTTTATCCTTAAGGTTTATTCTTAAGGTTTATTCTTAAGGTTTATTCTTAAGGTTTATTCTTAAGGTTTATTTTTTAAGGTTTATCCTTAAGGTTTATTATTAAGGTTTATTTTTAAGGTTTATCCTTAAGGTTTACTGCAGCCAGCTGGCATAAGGTTTATCAGAGTCGAAGCTTATCGGCAATTACGTATGTAAGCCTTCTAAGCCGACATCAGTCGAGAAATTGCGTGCTTACGGGGGTCCAGTAGTTTGCTTTAAAGTAAAGTTCTGTTTTAAAGTAAGGTTTTATGGGATTAAGGTATATAATTTATCTTAACCGTAAAAATTATTAATTAGTTATCGTGTTCGAAAATACTGGGTATAATATTTATCGTTTGGATTATATATATAATAATCTTTTGTATATTTAGCTTAGCCTGGAAAATAAGGCTTAAACTTATATTAACCTTATATATAATCGAAATTTTTAAATATTTATTTAAGTATTATTCCGATATTATTATAAATAAATTACTTTTTTAAATATATGTTAATAAATTTTATTTTATTAAATTTTTATAATATTATAACTTTATCGAATATTTATTTAGTAAAAATTAATAATAATTTATCGGCTGGCTTAAGATTTAAAAAGGCTTAATAAATAATTAAAAGAGGAATATAAAAAATAACGCCGTAATTAATATATATCGTATCGAAAATTAATTTAATAATATTTATATTTTTATATATATTTTAATTTTTTGTTAACTTATTATAATACATTAAAATAAAGTTCTTATATTTCGTTTAATTAAACTGTAATGATATTATTATAATAATTATATTATATTAAATATTACCAAAAAATAATTATATATAAAATAATTTAGGAATATTTTAAATTTACCGATAATATTTTTAGTTAATTAGGAATAAAAGTTTAAAAAAAAATATAAGATATAATAAACGGAATACAATTCGTACGATTATATAATATTAAATATTATAAATAAAGTATTTATATATAAAAAATTTAAAAATAATATAAACTTACCGACGGTATTTTTAATTAATTAGAATTAAAAATTAAAAAAAGGATATAAAATATAATTAACGGAATAAAATGCGTACGATTATATACTATTAAATATTACAAATAAAATATTTATATATAGAAAATCTGGAAATATCATAAGCTTACCGACGGTAATTTTAATTATTTAAGATTAAAAATAAAAATATAAAATATAAAATGTAATAAATTAAATAGAATTTATATATTAAATAATATTTATAAATATTTTTAATAATAATAAAAATACCTAATAATTTATAATATATAAACGAAATTTATAAATAATTAATAAATTATAAACGAATCCGAAAATAATATATATAATTAAGATTAAAATATATATAAATTTTAAAATTATATAATTATAAATATATAAATAATTAAATATATATAAATTTTTAACTATTAATTTAAAAATTTACGTTATTTTTTTTATAACGTAATAATAATATATATATAAAAAATTTAATAATTATATTTAATTTATACGAAATTTTAATTTTATTTTACATTATTTAATATAATTTATAAATCTTTTTTAATTAAGATATATAAAATAATATTATTATATTTATTTAATATATAATGAATATTATTTATTTTAAAATAATTTATTATTATTTTATATATTTTTATATATTTTATAATATTATAATACGTAAAATTAATTATTTTATAATATAATTATTAATCCGTTATTTTTTTATTTAATATTTAAAATCTCTTTTATAATTTATTTATAATATAATTATTAATTTATTATTTTTTTATTTAAAATTTAAATTTCTTTTATAATATATACCTTTATATATTTTATAATATCGCAAAATATAAACGGATTTAGTAATAAATTAAAAACTTTTTTCCGTAATATTGCCGATAATATATTTTAAATATAATCTGAAAATTTTAAGTTTCCGGTTAAAAAAGTTAAATTCGATAATAATACTTTTATTAATAATCTTACCGATAATATACCTTAAATATAACCGGAAAACTTTAAATTTCCGGTTAAATAAATTAAATTCAATAATAACGTTTTCGTTAATATTTTTCCGATAAATAATTTTAAAAATATAGATAATAAAATTTTAAACCAAAAAATATTTAAAATTATTGTTAAAATTATTTATAATATAATATAACTTATAATATCGTTTTAATTAAAATTATTTCGTATTAGTTATATAATATTTAATTATTTTAAAATTTAAAACGAATTTGTAAAAAATATGTATTAAATGTAACCGATTTTAAATATTAAATCTATGTTATAACATGATATTAATATAAAAAGAATTTAAAAAGTTATAAATAGTTTACGTTTTAATGTTAAATTAAACGTATATTAAATAAAAAAGATTTTATGATTAATAATAATTTTTAAATTCGGTAATATCGTTAAAAGTTTATATTATAAATAATATTTCGTAAAAGAAAAAATATAATATTTATAATACCGTTCGGATTATTTTTAATAACAATGTCCGATAAAATAAAATTTATATTATAATAAATTATATTAATTTTATAAAATATTAAATTATTAAGTTAATTATTAATTATTAATTAATTACGGTTTTTATAATTTAATAAGAAAAATATATAAAGTAAATACTTTATAAATAATACGAAAAAAAGTTTATAAATTTATAAAGCGGATTAATTAATAAAAAAATATATATTATATAATTATTTTATAAATATTGTAATTTACGGAATTATACGGTCGATAAATATATAAATTACGTATAAAAATACGGTAAAAAATATTTATATATAATCCTTAAATATTCGGTATTATTATATGGTCCGAATAAATATTTTTAAAAAAACTTAAATCCGGATATTATATTTAAAACGAAAATACTTATAAATTCCGATAATATAAAAAAAGTAATTACTATATAACTTATAATAATATACGAAAAATAATAAAATTAAATAAAAAAAATTTAAAAAATACGTAAAAGTTTTAATTAATAAATTAATTTTACGTAAAATATATAAATTAATATAAAATTATATAATATATTTAATTATAAATAATACGATATTATTAATACGTTAATTTATTTTAATACGAAAATTTTATAAAATATTAATATTAATAAAATATATAAAAACGATGTACTTAATTAAGATATTAAAATATTTTAATCTTTATTAATATTAAAATTTTAATAAAATCTTTATATTAATTACGATAAAATATAAAAATAATTAAAAAATAAAAGATATATTATTACCTTATTTTCGGTTAACGAATCTTTATTTTATTTATTTAACGACTTCGAAAAAAACAGCGGATTATTCCGATTAAAATTATTTACCGAATTATTTATAATTTGTACCATAAAATTATAACTTTTTTCCATATATAATATATTATAATTATCCGAAATTAAATTATTATTAATAAATTCGTTACCGAAAATTTTTCGGATAATTATATTAAGGTTATTTATAAATTAATTTTCGTTTTTTATTTTATTTAATTAATTAAGTTTATTTTTATCGTTAATAACGGATACGGTATTATTAAAATTAGTAAATTTAGTTTTCATAATTTTACGGCTTACGGTTAAAATATTTTCGGATTTTTAATTAATTTTTTAAATCTAAAACAAATTTTTTTAATAAACCAAAAACTACGAAATAAAAAATAAACGTATTTAAGGATTTTTTCCGAAAATTTTAAATAACGTAACGTTTATTTTATAAAAAAATATAACGGATATAAAATTCGCGTTAAAAAAATACGGTACCTAATTAAAAACGAATTTCGAAAAAAAAAATTTAACGTTATATATATTATTTTTCGACCGACGGAATTCGTTAATAAATTATAAGTTATAATATTTATTTTATCGATTAAATATTTTCTATATTTTATTTCTGGATTTTATAAAAAGTAGATTTAATATTAAAATCAAATTAATAAATATTGGATTTAATATTATAAAACGTAATATTTAATCGAAATAAAATATTTCTTTATCGTAATTATTTTAACCGGCCTTATAAAAAAGAATTAATAATATCGATATTAACCGTTTAATATAATTAACGTTACCATATCGTATAATATACGAAAGGTAAAAATAAATTTAAATTTTTAAAAAAATTAATAATACTTACGAAATTCTTTATCGATAAAAATAATATTATTTAACGGTCGGTTATTATTTATAATCAGATTAAAAAGGTTATCGCTTTATAAAATATTATTTATATTAAAAATATAGCCGGCTTTATAATTAGCTTGCGGAAAGGTAACATTTAATATACTTTAATTAAAATTACGTAATTTAAAAAATAATAAATATAAACCATATTTCCAGATTAAAAAATAAAATACTTACGAACCATTAATTAAATTATTTATATTACCAGATAACGTATTATTAAAAGAAAATAATAAAAAAATTTCGTTAAATAAACCCTTATTTATTAATACGTTTTAATTAAAACCTTACGATATTTTCCTTATTTATTTAACGTAATTACAATACTTAAAAATTATATTATACGCAGTAATTTCGAATTCGGTAACGGTTAACCGAAAATATATATATTCCATAAATTCGGTAAGTTAAGTTTTCGAAAAAAGGTTTTCGATTAAGGTATTTCTGGCAGCTCCATATACGTTAAACGTTTTCTTTATTAATAGGTCGTATCGGTTACGTAATTCTTATAAAAATAACGCAAATATGTAAATATTATACATATACAAAATAAAAGGCTTAAATAAATAGATATTCGGTAATTTTTAATATAATTACGTTATTTTATTTTAAAATTAATACTCTACCTTTAAAATTGCTTATATTATATACGCGTTATTAATATTATTAAATAAATAAATACGTATAAATATAAATAAAAAATTTGTTTATATATAAAATAAAATAAGAGCGGAAATAATTACCGTTTTTTATTATATAAATCGGTTATTTCGGCTTAATTAGCTTATATTTTCCGGATATAACTTATTATCTTTTAAATTTTATAAATAAAATAAAAACGTTTCGAAAACCGGTAAAAAAAAAAAATTAAAACCGTATATTTTTAAAAAACAAATTCGATAAATACCATAAATACCGTTAAACGTACCTTTATTTTGGTTAATTATATTTAACGAAATCGAACCGTATCTATCATACGGTATACGTTTTAATTTAAGAAAATTTGGAACCTTTTATTTATTTCGTTTATAAAATATATTAATAAAATTAAGAAATAAAATCTAGAAAATATTAATTACGAAATAATAAAACGTATTAAATAATATTAAATATTATTATAACGTTTCGTAAAATTATTTTACTTTATAATATTAATTAAAACGGAATATAAATTATTTTAATTTTTTTTAAAAGTACGGTTATAACGGCGGACGAAAACGGTAATAAAATTCCGTATAATAAAACCATATTAAAACTTTATATTACGAATATAATTTTAAACGTTAAAATTATCGAACCAAAATACGATATCGTTTTATTATACTTAATTATATAACGTATTTTATTTTAATTTAAACCGTATTATTACGAAAATAATAACGTAATTATTTTAATTATTTTTAATATCCGGATTATATCCTTATTTAACATAATATAACTTTCGTAAATATTTAATCCCCTTAAAATATTAATCGTATTCCGTAATCTACCCGAAAATAATAAAAATTTACCTAATAAACGGGGTAAATACTTACCGTTAATCTTGGAAATAATCTTAACCATAATAATTAAAACTATAAAAAAGGATACGTAAAAACGTCCGGATCGGTATTACGATAAAACCGTTTCGTTTTCCGATTTGTACCATATTATTATTATTTTTTCCTTAAGTATATAATTACCTAATTCAAAAACTTGAACTAATTAAAAATAAACGTTGTTATAAATTATTAGCCTTCGTTTAAGGTAATATAAGTTATTTTAATTTCGAATAATAAATCTTTTAATAAGTAACAAAATCTAAATCCTTTTACGAAAATTATAAACTTTCCGTATAACGTATTATAATATTTACTTATAATAAGGTCTTAATTAGTAAAAGTAATAAATTCCTATTAATTTTCGTATATTAATAATTTATCGCATATTTATTTTTCTTTTAATACGTTAATTAACCGGTTAATCCGAACGGTTAAACTATAAAATCGGCTATTATTATTATAAAACACTTAACCGTAAATAAAATTTTCGAATCTTATATCCAACCGTCGCTGTTACCAAAATATTAACGTCCGTTTACGTACGTCTTATTCTGTAAAATTTACGCGGTAAAATTAAGAAAATTCGGTTTCGTCGTGCTTTAAAAAAGGTAAAAATAACGTAACGTATTCGGGCTGTAACTAATAAATACGTTAATACTTAAAAATAATAAACCATAATTAAAGGATTCGTATAAATATATATATATCTACAAAAAACGTTTTCTTATTAAGTTATTACGGATTTTCGTTTTTTTCAAAAATAAAATCTACAAAACGAACCCCATTTTTCGTATAACTTAAACTTAGGCCTTATTGATTCGTTACGGGGATTTGGGATTTGATTAGTTAATTTGTAGCGTTATAAAATAGTACTTAAATAACTTTAAAGAAAATGGAAAACGAGGCAGCGGGGCCTGAGCTAGCTGAGGTAACGTTACATATATTTTAAGTTTTATTTTCTTTAAATTTCTATAACTTACCGGCCGATTATTAATCGTATTAATAAACTAAGTTAATTATTTTATTTTTAATACAGCTTTTTATACTTTATAATTATATTAATAATTATTGTATTAATACGAAACGTTTAAAGGTTTACGTTTTTAATCCGAAAAATATTTTCGGTTTTTACTATTAATTTAAATTAAATAATGTAAGAAAAATTTAAAGTTATCTGTATTTTTACTGTCGGCGTAATAATTGTAATAATTTATAAGCTAAACGTTAACGGTAAAAATAATTTGAAAAATAAAAATAATTCGAATATAACGGTCGTATAAAAGTAGTTTATTAACTTTTATACGAATAAGTTTATATTTTACTATTCCGTACGTTTTTTTAAACTTTTATATTATTTTAAATCCTTTCCTTTTATCTACCAGGTAATAAATTATTTCGTTTAAATTTTCGTTTTCATTCTATGTATATAAAAAGTAATTAATAATTTTATTAATTATTTCCATTTACGGGAATAACTACCGTAACCTTTTTTTAGTATCGTATAAAGAATTATCTTTTAAATTATTAATATAATAAATAAATTACGAAATAATTTTAAAGAATAGTAAAATAATTACCTTTTATCCTAGATATAACCTAAGCGATTAAAACTGATACGCGTTCCAGGATTGGTTCGAAAATAAGGTACGAAAAGAATATATTAAACGTTTTATATTATTAAGAAGTTATTTTATATTTCTCAGATGTAGAAAAAACAGAAAGTAATAATTAATAATCGATTATCGATAATAAAATTCTATTATAGTTAAAAATCGGATATTATTACTGTTAATTATTAAAATAAAAGTCGTTATTACGAATACAAATAATTTATTAGCTTATACTTACGAAATGCATATAATTTAATTTATATTAAGCTAGAAAAAGAATATAAATAACTCTTAAAACTAAGTCCGGATTATACGAATATTTAATAATACCGTTTAGGTTTACAAATATATTCGTAATGTCCTAAAATTAATTAATAATATTTTACGCAAATACCTTAATATCTTTATTATTTATTACTTTAATAATATTCTAATTTATTCCGTTTCGGAAAAGAAATACGAACAATACGTCTGTGAAGTTTTTTAAACCTTGTAAAACGTTAATCTCTTAATTAACGCTGAAAAAACCGAAGTTTATAGATAAAAAATACCGTACCTAAAATGCGTTATTACCCCCGGACATATGAAAATAAATTCCAAGAAAATAATGACAATTTAATAATAAAAATTGTTTATTATAATTACCGAAATTCAGGCTTCCTTTAGTTCTTTAATTATTACCGGAGATTTTTGTCACAACTTTAACAAACTCGCGATACTTTTATTTAACTTAACTAAAAAACGTCGCATTTTAATAAACGATCGAAATTAAAAAAAAATTTTAAAAATTAAAAATATTATTATTAACGAACTAATATTAATAATATATAACCTCACTCCTTCTATAACGTTAAAACCCGATATTATAAATTATATATTAAATGTAATAATCGGATACCGAAATAATTAAAGTAATTTATACCTTATTACGTTATGTTTTTATAACTTAAAAGAATTTAATTAAATTACGCCATTTTAAATAAAGATTCCTTATTACCGTTAACGTTTTAAAAGAATTTAAGTATTACCTTAAAAGAAACTTATATTAAATTAAAATATATACAAACCATAAAAGACTTCTCCGGTTTATAATTATCTCAAGATTAATAAAACGATAATTCAGTTATATAAAATACTGGTTTAAATTTAATGTTATTATTCTTTATAAAAAAAGGTTAAAAAAGAATAAAACGGATACCTTTAAGAAATTGCGAGATTTAAAGGAAAATATCCTTAAGATTTTATATTAGGTATTAATCTAACGGAAAATATATATATAAATCTATAATAGATTATCATAATTAAAAAGATAACATCCGACTTATATCAAAAAATCTAATAATATAACGATTAGCTATTAATAAAAGAACAAATAAAATAAAAGTATCCAAAAAATATTAAAACAAATCAATAGGCGAAATATATAGACATATAAGTATATAAATACCCTAAAATCTATAAAACTATAAAACCGTTATAACGTATATATTATTTTCTTACAATAAAATTAATTTTTAAAACAGGTTTTTAAAAATACGATATATGTAATAAGATAAAGGTGCGATACCAAAAACTATACGGAAAGTTGTAATTGTTACAATTATGAAACGACCATAAAGTTTAATTGTTTTCGATTTTATTATTAAATTATTATTGTTAAAAAACCCAGTAATGGGTATATACTATGATAGTATTTATATAACCGTAAATCTATTTATAAAAGTTTTCTATATTGTGTTATTTAACGATAATATAAATGCGGAATAATTAATATACCTTTCTTTATAATATCTTATTAACGTATATAAATTTCTAATAAAACTTGTATCCGATAAAGGTAGTATATTTACTTTAAAGTTTTAATAAAGTTTTATAACGTAATTAAGTTGAAATTTTAAATATTTAAATACTTTTAAGTCGTAAATAATTAAATATAAGATTTAATTAAACGTTTAAAATTTATTTACGATATCAAGTTAAGTACGAATAGAATAGTTACGTTAAAACTTTATTTATAACTTAATTACTTTATAATAAATTATTACCAGAATAATACATTAATACCAATTATTTCTAATTTTAATTCTATATTAAAGTTTACCAAAATCTACGAAATAAATCCTTTTTTAAATAATTTAAACCATTATATATAAATATAAAAACAAAATTTAAATTCGTACGGCTTTTAATATAAAATATTATAACCTAAAACAGTTAAAGAAATTAACCTTTTAGGAAAGCGAATCATAATTTACTTCATTAAAAAGAGTATATAAATTAAATAATTATATTAAAAATTCGAGTTTAAGTATATTAAACCCTATAAAGCCGTAGTAAAAAACCTAGAAAATGACTACTAAATAAAAATACATTTTAAAGTTCAGTTTTATTTCTTTCTTTTCTGTTTTTTTTTGTACTTAATAACGGATACGTTTTATATTTATACGGAAAAATAAATAAAAAAACGTCCTAATATAAGAGTTTAAGAAAGTTTTTAATATTAAAATGGAAACGGTAAAAAAACTACTCAATTAATTAAAAGGATTACTTAAAGATAGAAAATATTTAGATGCCCGTAAAAAACCTTACGGAAATCCAGTATCTTTTAAAATATTTTACCAGTAACGTCAGAAATCTTCAGGTTAAAGACATTCTAATTTACCTCGCTTAATAACGCCTAATTAATATTTTCGACCCCAAGATAGTCGGCAAGGATTACGGTTTATGCAGCCCGAACGGCCGTCTCGTTATTTAGCTTTTCTTATTCCTTTAATTCGTTTAATGATTAAAGCCTGTAATTCATTATTTTTATATCTTTCGATTAAAAACTTCCTTTTACTAACGTAATTATTAAAAACGAATTATGGGATTATTTATATATTTAAAAGCTTTATTTAGTTCCTTTTTTAATTATGAAACCTGCTTTTTAATAAGCGTCTTTTATGTTATAATTCTTTTTTTCAAAATACTACGTAAAGGATTAAAGAAAACTTTTCACCCGTTATAATATCGTTTCTTAAAAATATAATTACGATAACGCGTAAAATTTCTTATTATAATATATTTTTCCTTGTGTTTAAAATAAACGGAATAATGTATAACGTCGAAATTAAACTTTTTAAAATCCTAAAAATAAGGTTTATATGCCTTTTTCTTTTACTAGAACGTTTACGCAATTATTATTTTTAATGCCGTTACGTATAACGAATTAAATAACCAAAAATAAAAGGTAAAAAAGGATATTATTTACTAAATAAATACGATAAAGAAATTAATTTTTAAAGATATATATACTAAAAAGAGCAAATGTTATTATAATTAAAATTTTCATTTTTTAATAAACTGTTAAAAGGTATTAAAAATATTTCCGATATAAACCTTTAATTACGTAACAAAATTCCGAATAAATTTAATAAATTTAAAGGGAACTATATGTTTAAAAAGAATAAATCTGAAAAAGTTTCTCGGATTTATACGAATTTAATTTACCTATACGGTACGGATCCGGATAAATTTACCGGATTTAAACGGATCCCAGTTTAAATATATACGTTTATTATTTATATAATTTAAATAATACCAGCTTAGAGTATATGTTAATAATCTAAATAACCTTTAATATTTAGTATTACCAGACGTAATTATACCCTTAATTCAGTATTTAAATTCCTATAGCATTATTGTTAACATAAACCATATGATTTAGGTTTAATAATTAGTTAAGCTAATTAGCCGTTAGAATAAAGGTTAAAAGTACTTATTATAAAATATTTTAAACGAAAAAAATGAAATTATGATATTTATAACAGAGCGGGGTATAATACGCGTACTGACAAGAAAATTTTAAAGGCATCTGAAAATCAGAATATAAATTAATTTAAAATTTTTATTAAAAATATTAAAAAGTTTTCGACTTGCTTATATAGCCGACGCGCTTTTATAATACGTTAATAGCAGTAAAATGTTATTAATAGCTGTTAAAAATACTCGTTATAAAAAGGTTAAATAAGAAGTAAAATATAATATTTATAATAAATTTAAACATAATACGTATATTTATCTAAAAGCTATAAGTACGGTTAATTTAAATTAATTATTACGAGATGCTAAAAAGGGCTGGTTTGCTTTTTGGCGCGTTCCCTTATATAGCATGTTATATTATTATAATAATATTAATGCGAATTAAAAACTTTGTAAGATAAATAGAAAATCAGGTGTACTAAGATAGTGGAGGAATTAAAAATGTATTAGTGGGGCACATACATGCTTCTAGAAAGCTGGCAGCTGTTAATGTGCCTAGGAAAATAAAAATACATGCGGAATAGAGTGGCTCTTTCTTTCGGTTAGCTCCAACGTCAAAGCCCAAATCCACAACACCCCTATAAATGGCACGCTGCCGGTGTCGTCCCTGGTTTTCGTCTGGAAATCAACAAGCATGGGCTGTTTACCCTCGCAGCCGAAACCTTTACTACCCGACGATTTAGTTTGTTCCTCCTGCCGTAATCGACTCTTCAACATTGACTCCTTCCGGGAGGCATGGCAAAAGCGGATTTCGTATACCACAAGCTGGAGGGACATTCAAGAAGCGAATCAGAAGGGTTGCGAGTGGTGCGACATGGTCTTTACCGAGGTGGACCTCGCTTTGCGTACCATGAGAGACGAAAACCAGACTCAATATCAAGGAACAGCCGAATCGGTCAAAGCAACCGCAGCTTTACTTTGTCGAGAGAAGATAAATGTTGTCGTGTCGTTTCGGACCGAAGAAGACGGTCAACACTCCCTCATTGTAGGGTATAACAGAGCTCACGATAATAGCGGCTTAGCTATGTCCTGCATTGCTATTTGCACAGCGTCTGGTATTGCCATTAGGCCCATCTGCGATAAGTGAACTCCACTGATACCGAGCAAAGATAACGAAGCTTCAAGGTTCATTCGGACCCGACCGCTTCTACGTGCGATGTCCTCAAAGGACACCTTTCGACTGGCACTTGCATCCCTCCACGAATGTTTGCAAGGTGGAGCGTCTCATGAGAATTGTCCCCAGCACGTCAAGTCTGCTCTGCCCACCCGCGTTCTCGATTGCCTGGACCCAGAGAAACCAAGATTAATAGTCGACGTCAGCGGGATTCAGGAGCCTTACGTCGCCCTGAGCTACGTCTGGGGTGAGGACCAGCCACAAAAAACGACGACAGACAATATAAGCCAGCATATTAATCCTGGCCTGGACATGGACCAAACCCCTCAAACAATTAAGGATGCCGTACGTGTTACCCATGAGCTCCAGCTTCGCTACCTCTGGCTCGATTCGTATTGCATTGTCCAAGATTCCGCCGATGACAAGGTGCGAGAGATACGGAACATGCGTCGCATATTTCAAAACGCCTATCTCCCCATCATTGCCGCCAAAACACCAAAGGTCAGCATGGGCTTCCTGCACGATTGCCCGCCTCCGTTGCCGACCTTCGTCGTGCCTTTCCTTTGCCCAGACGGAGGCCAGGGAACCATGACCCTCTCACCGCGCGCATGGTACAATCCGTACGAAGCAGGCAAAGAACCTACCAATTCTCGAGGCTGGTGTCTGGAAGAACGAATCCTTACGCCCCGGGCATTGATTTACGCATCCCACACCCTCCAGTATCTGTGTCAACGCGGCCTTTTGAACGTTGGAAACAGCTTTAACTGGGCTAAAAGGACGGGGTTGGATAAGCTCACGCCTCGATTCTTCTCCCTGTCGGCAGATACTACACCTCCCTACACCGATACAAGGCAAGAACTAACTAACCTGTGGCACCAAGTTCTGCAAGATTTTACTTCCCGCGGCCTGACGGCTCCCCAAGACAGGTTAAAGGCCATAGCCGGAGTTGCGGAAGAGTTCCATCTTCGACTGGGAAGTCGATACGTGGCGGGGTTGTGGGAGCATCATCTGCTTGGCGACTTGTTGTGGACAAAAGCCGGCGATGATCCCCTTCCCAGGCCGAGTGTCTATCGAGCACCTTCATGGTCCTGGGCCTCGATTGACGGCATTATATACAATCCCTGGCCGGTAGTAGAGCCTCATGAAGCACGCTGCGTTATCCTGGACTACCAAGTCGATCTTACCCATGAAGCCTTGCCATATGGCGCACTCACAGGTGGATATCTAAAAGTCAAGGCGCGCTTAGGGAAGGTGGTATGGAACTCGTCCAGGCACCATATATACGGTCTGGCGCCGAATGGTGAGCAAGCCGTCATCGGAGGAGGCCATCCAGACAGACTGGAGGATGTGAGGGGCGACGGCGAGCAAGAGGAGGTCTGGGCCCTACCACTAGTCCTCAGGCCTCCCAAGCAGTCCATCTTTCGTGCCAGAGAGGAGATCCAGAAACTGGCGGTGCTGGCCGGTATACTTTTGAAAGTCCACGACCTGCACCGCGACTGTTATTGTCGCGTCGCTTATTTTGATTTCCACATGACGGAAGAGGCAGGGAGGATGTTTGAAGAGTCGGCTGAGCAGATCGTCACTATCCTCTAACTCAACTAATGAGTACGATTATGTTCTTCATTTCCTTTAAAAATTAATCTCAAAACTCCAATGACTAATGTCTTAGTCCGCGCCGTGCAGTGGGTAATTTTTTCAGCTCACGCACAACCCACGATCCCAGATACGCCCGCCCCTACCGCCTCTTCCGTATGCGACTTGTCCACAACATAAACCATGAATAATTTGTCGTTGGTACCCGCAGTACACCGCGAACGACCCATTCGCTTCTTCCGTAGGAGATACTGCGCTCCATAGGACTGCCGGCCCAGGCGCTGGCATCCTCAGCAGGTATCCTCGGTGCGAATAATAACATGTCGCACCGGTAGCTTCCTACAGCAGAAGACAGGTCATGTACTCCGTAAAGCGATCTGCCTTCTAATCTCTGTCTCCACGGACTCTTCGCCTCGACCGTCGTCTTCTTCGATATCAAAGCATTATATGCGGCATTTAGACCGTGTGGTATCCAAATGGAACCAGCTGCCTATGTAGTTATCTGGAATCGTCCGGCACTCCCACCATAGGCTGCCATGAATGATGTCGGAGCCCAGCGGAATCCCGGAGCCTGCAATTTAGCTCCAGACAGGCACAAAACATTACTTGGCAGCGTCCCAATGTCTTGGAGCAGCCGCATCATCCCCTACTCCCGGCTCAGCTCCACGAAGACCGAAGACCCCAGGCGCACCAGACTCGCAATCATCAGCGTCTCGTCCAGTGGTCTGTTCGTACTTCTTCAGCGGAGGGATCAAGCGACACCACCAACCGTGTAGGCGTCGGAACGCGACTGCTTGGTTAGCCGGAACAGCCCTCCGGCCAAGGCGGTCAGGTGCGGATACAGCAACGCATCACCAGGGCCGGCATCAAGTCTCCTAGCAGCAGCCGCGCGTCACCAAACAGTAGGCAACCTCTTAGGCTAGTACGGCTTCTTGAAGCGTCCACAGACGACGCACCCAGCCGGAAGTGAGGACGCGCAAGATTTTCATGCCATCCGCATCAGTGGAGTGTCAGTTGTGCAGGCCGCTGTCCAGCTCCAGAACTGCCTCTGCTTGGCCGCACGTGTTGGGCACGCATATGCCATCGGTCCAGAAGGCGTCCCTTGACCGGCCCTACCCGTTTTTCAAAATAATAACGGCCTTCTTTTTCAAAACATCTTACTAAAAACATAATCGTTTCAACCGGTTAAAAAAAGTAATTAAAGCGTCCTCCACCTCGTGCCACTTTTTTTACAAACGGTGATATTTTTCCCTAATTTTTGCCAAAAAATTTATTTCTAATCCGTTACATATCAGGCGTTAATAACGAATATAATAATTATAACTTAAAATATCCATTAGGTAAAAATATTTGAATTCTTTAAAATAAATATAATTTAAGCGAAAAATAACGTTAAAACTAAACTTTACGATAAATTTTACGTAATAAATACACAATTCGTATTAATTCAAATAAGGCTTTCTTTTTCCGTTTTCCTTTTTCCTTTTAAACGCAATCTATTATAATAAAATCAACTAAAATAGCTTTAAAAACCCCACTAACAAAACGACAAAAAAACCCTCCGGTTCCTATCTTTAAAATAAAAATCCTTAAAAAAAGTAGTATAACACAAAAACAAAGGTTCCTATTCTTAAAAAACCTACCCTTAAAGCCTGGTACAGGCTTTATACGGCCAAACTTCGGTAAAAGAAAACTTAACTTTTCTCGCTAAATTAAAATAATTCAAATAATTTAAGTAATTTACCAGATTACATAAATTACGTAAATTTATAATACACTTATTAAATTCAAAATGGATATATAACGAACGGTTTCCTATATAAACAACACCTATTAATTTTCGCTTTTTCGCTATTAATCTAAATCTTTAATTCAAGGCATAGTTCTCCGGTTAAGGAAAAAATCCGCAAATCTTTTTAACGAACAGATCCCTAATTTATTATGCTATTATTGTCAGCTAGCAGGGGTTGCGCTAGCCCTTCATAAACGGAAAGGCTCCCTTTAATCGGACCATATATGTTCAGTAAATAAATTATATTAAAAATATAATACGCTTTTTAAAGCGCCTGTAACTTATTACATAATATAATATATTTAATAATACTTGTATATTATAATTAAAGATTTTATTAACTTAATTTACGTTATTATTAATTGAGAAATTATTATTAAAACGATATAAATTATATATTAATATAAGGTTAATTTAGGTTCAAGCCATATTTTCAGGCTAAATTAAATATACAGAAAATCATTATATAAATAATCTATACGATAAATATTATACTTAATATCTTCGAACCCGATAATTAATGAATAATTTTTACGGTTAAGATAGATTATATATCTCAGTTCCATAAAACCTTATTTTAAAGCAAAACCTCATTCTGAAACAGACTACTAGGCCCCCGTAAGTACGCAATTTTTCGACTGATGTCGGCTTGGGAGGCTCACATACGTGGTTGCCGATAAGCTTCGACTCTGATGAACCTTATGCCAGCTGGCTGCAGTAAACCTTAAGGATAAACCTTAAGAATAAACCTTAAAATTATATATTAATAATAATTACTTATATCCTTTATTAACGATAATAATAACCGTACCGATAACGTTCGCAGTTATTTATAATAATTTTAAGAATTAAAATAAATTTAATGATAAATTTAAGATTAAAATTACAGGTTATAATATATAAGAATATATTAACCTTGATTAAAGCTTTTTATAACCTATTAAACTTACGCCGTTTAATATAACTTTTTATTTAAAAAAACAGATTTTATTTATTAACGTAAATAGTTAATTTATTTTCCAAATAAATTATATATATAAAAAAGGTTAATCGAACGGATTATGCGATAAATATTTTCGAAATAACGATTAAAAGTAAATAAATTTATAAGGTAAATTTTATAATTTATATTTACCTATATCGAAAATATAAAGATTGCCGGAGTAATATTAACGAATTTATAAAATAATTTTTAAATAAAAATACTTTTTCGATTATGTAAATTTATTTAAATTTAAATAACGATTTTAAAAGTTAATATATTAAATTATAATAATCTGGGAAAGTTTAAGTTAATAAATTATTTATAAATATTAAACGCGAATATAAAAAATAATTAAAGTAAATTTCGAAAATTATTAAAAAAAAAAGTGATAAATAAATAACGAAATAAGAGCAAATTATAATTTAAAATTAACGTTACGGGACTTCCGAAACGATTATGCCGGGTATTTAAAGAACGCATGTCGGCAATTGGTGCTTTCAGGTGTTGCCGGCTGGTGGGCTTTGTGGGCCAGGCAGCAGAATGCTGCCTGGGACAGCCTTTGTCCACTGATGATCCATTGTCACCCAATCGTGTATGTAAGGGTGATTGCCCACGGACTAGATTAGTCCTTTCCTAGAACACCATTAGAGAACATACAGAGAGTTACGCCAGATTCCTGCATTTGATCACGGTGACTGCTGACAACGTAATTATATATAATAATAATACGGATTATACCTAATTAATCGAATTTATTTATATTTTCTAAACGGAAAAAAATCCGAAAGAAAATAATGAATTACATAAATATTAAAGATTAATTTTTAAATTATTAAAATATAACGAATTTATAATAATTTAAAAAAAACGTTAAAATAATAATTTTCATTTTTTACGGGATTTTTATAAATCTTTTGAATTAAAACGATTTTAATTAGTAATAAATTAAGGATATTAATAATTAACCGCGTAGTAAACCCTTTAAAAAAGATCGAAACGTAGTATTTATAAAGGTTTTTAAGCAAGTCGTAATAATAGCAAACGAAAACGTTAAAAGTCGGATACGTAAGGTATACGTTATTAGGCCTGTTTAAGCCAATATTATAAATTACCTTAATATTTTTAAGCGTTTTTTAAAAAAGCCTTAAAAAGTTTTTACTTTAATTAAACGATAATAGTATTAATTTAAAATTATATCGCTGCAGATTCGTTCCAGAAAGAAAAGATTAACCGTTTAATAAAAATTATAAAAAATCTAATTATTTAAGAAAATAAATCAATTTTTAAAGAAAAAAATAAGACGAATTTTAACGTATTTTTAATATTTATTTAACGCAATATCATAATCGTTGCGTTTTATTTTCTTTAAATTTTTAATTTATACTTTTAAATTTATTAGCAAATTATTATATTAAAATATAACGCTTTAAAACGACGGATTATACGTAAAGAAAAGTTTCGTCCCGATTAATAAATATAGAAAGTTAAACGTAGTATTGTAAAGCCTTATAGGCCCGGAAATATTACGTTTATATAACGTAACTTGTTACGAGAATTTGGCGTATAATTTAGTATTTTCTTTAATAATCCCGAAAAAGGGGATATTAATAAAATAACCGGAAAATAATATTTTTAATCGAAATAAATTTAGTTAAATAATTATTACGTTAATAAATAAATTTAATTAAATCGTTATCGAAAATATTAACGTAATAAGATTTTATATAACCTTAGTTATTTATAAACAAGACATTAACTTATATATAACGAAATTACCGCAAACCGGTAACGGTATAATATAATACTTAAAATTAAGATATTTAAGGTCCGAAAAAATCGTTTAATTATAATGTTATATAAAGGAAATCCGCTTAAAAAATCTAATAACGGTCGAATATTAGATTTATAATAAGGCAAAAAGTAAAAGGTAAATACGCCGAAAGCTAAAAAAAAACCTTCCGATTAGGATAATATATCGTTATCGATTTTATAAATTTCGAAAAGGTTTTTAAAAATATAAATACGTTATAGTTACGATTAATAAATCTTTAAGCTTTCTTTAAAATATTTACCTTAAAAGTCGAAAGTAAAATACGTTGGTTATAATATTCCGATATTTTGTAAGGGTTTTTAAAAATTAAGATAAGATTTTTTTTATAAATATTCGAATATGATAACGAAACTTTGAAAAATTATTAACTTCGAAATATATTTTAATTACCTTTTTTAATATTAAACTTAAGCTTTTAATAGCGTATATTTAAAATTAAAACTGGGGTATAAAACGTTTAAAAAATTTAATAAAAAAGAATGATTATAATATAAAATAACGTAAAATTATTTTCGTTTTTAATTATATATATCCTTAAAGTAATAGTATATTTGTATAACCGTACCTTTAAGCCTTTTTTAATAAAATTCATAAGAAATTTATTATATTTATTTAACGTATTAAACCGGTATTATAATATTAAATTAGAAGTTTTAATAAATTTATTTATAAATATACGGTTATATAACTAACGTTATAATTATTATTATTATAAAAAAGCAAAGATTTTAAAAATTAAGTTTTAAAACGGAAGTTAATTTCTTCGTCGGCTACCGATTTATGAATATTTACACAATTTAAAATCTATTAACTAATAAGATTAATATTATTCGAAACGTATAATTTAACGAAAAAGCTAATTTTTAAGTAATATTAAAAACTTAAAAACCGATTTTTTTAGGTTATTAAAAATAAGTTACGTAAGCTATTCCGATAAATAAAATTACTTAATTAGGCCTATAATTACCTTATATATATTAAAAAAGAATTTGAAAATTTTTAACCTCCGGTTAAACAAAAAAAATAGTTCCAGAATGGTAAAACGTCCAAATAAACGTACGGGATGGTAAAAAATAAACCTATTCGTATGGGATTAATTATTTTTATACGACCGTTATATTTAAACTATTTCCGTCCCTTAAGCCGTTACTTTTATTAACGTTTATATTAATAATTAGTATGATTATTACGTCGGCGGAAGTTAAGAGAATAATCGTAAATTTGTATTATATTATTTAATTTAAAATAACGGTAAAATAAGAAAATACTTTACGGATCGAAAGCGTAAGCTTTCCGTATATTACGTATTAACACAATATTATTAAAGATAATTATAAAGTTTAAAAAGTCGCGGTTAATATTAAATGATTAACCTATTTGATAAGTTTGCTTAATAACCGGCTGGTAAGTTACGAAAATTTAAGGAAAATAATTACCCGAAATATACGTTACCTTAATCATAGAAGTTTTAATATAAAAAAGAATTATAATTTCAAAATTATAAAACAGAATATATAAGCATAACCTATCATTATTATTATATATAAAGTTATAAAAAGTTAAATATATATCCGTTAGAAAAGTTATTTCGTAAAACCGAAAAGGTTCATTTATAAAATTATAAAAAAAATATAATTTTAAAAAGATGTTAATTAGTTTTTTATTAAAAGGAAATAGGTTTTAAAGTATATATAAATATATATTTATAACTTTAATAAATATAACTAGGTATAAAACTAAGAGATATATTTTATTATCGGAAGTAATTAATAATTTAAATTTTATATAATAATATATGGGTATTTATTTAAATTAAAAATGCTTTCGAAATTTAATCGTTATTATAATTAAATTCGATTTGTAATCTAAGTAATATAACGTTATAAGTACTTTTATTAAGGTAGATTTGCTTTATTAAATATTTATAAGGTAATAAATTTTTGTTAGTTAAGAAATTATTATATAAATTAAAGATATCATTTTTATTATAGCAGAAAGACTTTCTTAAAATATTTTTAAAAGAATTGGATTTAATCCCCTATTTAAGAACCTTATTATTTTATTCGTTAAAGGATACTGTAACGAACCTGTTATATATCCATCTGGAGGTATAAGCAGTATCCGGAATGGGGGTCTTAATTTGTAGGTAATAATAGCATAATAACTAAAATGATCGTTAAAAAGGTTTACGAACTTTTTTCCTAATCAGAAAACGGTATTTTTAATTAAAAACATAAATTAATAACTAAAAAACGAAATTAAATAAGTACTATTTACATAAATAACCGTCCGTTATATATCTATCTTGGATTTAATATGTATATAGGAGATTTGTAGGATTTATGGGATCTTGTCCTTAGATTACCCAAATCTACCAAATCATTATATCTTAGCGCGGGGAGAGCCAAGTTTTTCCTTGCTGAAAATTAGCCGCGAGGAACCCATACCAGGTTCCGGAGGCCGGTTTCTCCAAAACAGGAACCCCTGTTCCTATACTATAATACCATTTCCTTTTTCCAAAAATCTTTATCTTAAAGATAAGAACCGTAAGTAACCTTTTGTAACGAACCTGTCATACATCCACCTGGAGGTATGAGCAGTATCCGAAATGGGGGTTCTTGATTTGCAGGTAATAATAGCACAATAAATAGGGTGTTCGTTAAAAAGATTTACGGATTCTTCCTTTAACTAGAAAACGGTACAATTGCTTTTAGTTAAAAGCTTAAATTGATAGCTAAGGAGCGAAATTAAATAAATGTTATTTATAAAGGAAAACCGATTGTTATATATCCATCTCGAAATTTAATAAGTATATCTAGGATTTATATAATTTATGTAATCTGGCAGATTACTTAGATTACCTAAATCACTTAGGTTTTGGCAGGAAAAGCCAAGCTTTTCCTGTTCCGAAGTTTCGCCGTCTGGAACCTGTGCCAGGCTTCAAGGATAGGTTTCTCCAAAACAGGAACCCCTGTTTTTATGCTGTAACATTATTTCCCCTTTCTAAAAATTTTTGTCCCAAAGATAAAAACCGTAAGTATCTTTTTTGTTTTGTTAAAGGGGTAATTTTTTAATTAACTTTATCATAATAGGTCGAATTGAAAAAAAAAAAAAAAAAACACGA